>CM032395.1:8509634-9109634 GCA_019049475.1 Eueides isabella | reverse complement strand
TGGCAGATTTTCTTGTTTTGTAACGTTATAAGTATGTAGAGTATAAAATGTACCAATTTTCTTAATATTTATAGTCTGTATCTAATATTTTAGAGAGAGGGGTGTAAATGTTGAAATCCAGAATATCCGTGTGTGCGCTCCGTAAACCGTTCTAGTTGCTTAAAAAAATCTTTGGCAAATGGCTTTCTTTTAAAAGTTCTAAAAAATAGTCCACGACATTATATATCTATCTACTAAGGATAATTCACAGTAATTTTAATGTTTTACAAATTAAAAAAAAAGAAACAATTTCCAAAACTATTGTTGGTCCAAGTTACTTAGTGCTTGTATTGAACGCGCGTGGAACTGTGAGTGAAATTTAGTATATTAGAAATTTCCTGATCGTATTATATAATATTTTCAATACAATTAGCATTGTTAGATGCTAAATTGCATAAGTACCTAATAATGCCTATTCCGTACTATCATCATAATAGATACAAAAGTTAACAGACAGGCGTTGTCGGTAATGAGTCAGTCAGTAATGACACATTCAGAATTAATTTTATAAATGCAATGTAAAAATCAATTGCATGACATCCCGTGCATTTTTATCTTTTGCAAGCATAGCAACATCTGATTTTAAATTTTCAACATTGTTTCAGAAGCTAACATTTTTTTCAAATGACCATCATTGCTCTAAGTTTAGTAAAAATGTTTCATGTTTACTGTATTCTTAATTTATTAATACTTTGATACATTTTATTTTGCTTATATAATTGAGTTTATTATAGGAGTTGGGATATCAATGGTTCTAGGTTGCATTTTTTCTCGAAATGACTATTGATAAAACGTTTGATGAAACTGTAAATATATATCTGCTTTTCTCCGTTTAATTTGATAATTTTGATATTAAGCTGTAACTTTTAACTCTTAATGGAAATAAGGTAAAATTAAAAAAAAAACAGTAAAGGGGAGTCGGTCGCGTCCACCGATGTTTGCTTACCAATATTTAGAGGGAATAACGACCTTATATTATAGCTGACAAGTCAATTCAGTCATTTTATACGGGATGAACTATAATTATAAGCTTGTAATAGATTTTATCTTTAATATAAATTAAAATTTTCAATCTCGGATTTTTTTTTTCATTTTTTGTGCTGCAAGTTAACACTTCTTCGCAAGTTTCGTAGCCATCTACGGGAGTTACCTCATAGGCTTTAATTACGTTTACAAACTCAAATTTCCAGACAAATTAATTTATTTTGCATTATTTATATTTTTCTTTTTCAGCTTCACTTCAATGTATCAGTTCACTTCAATGCAAGATGGACAGATGGAACTTGGGAAAAGACACTCCGCTCCGTTCCCCACTCTCCGCTGAATTTAAGGCATGCACGTTGAATGGCGAATTTCAACGCCGTTCCCCTGTTACCAGAGCGAAGAAATGAGAATACTCAAGTGGGAATCGAACCCACAACCGATCGTTTACGGTCGCACACTTGTGCCTCAAGTAAACTCAACATTTTGTATATTTTACATGGAATCTTTCTATGACATTTTTCTAGGTAATACCAATATTTTTTTTGTTTATTTGTATTACAAATGTTAACTTTTGTTCTAGATTTCACTATCGAAGTCTCTTTTAATTGATATAATATATATACCTGATCGTAAATTTTTGATGTTAAACGGTTAGCTTTATTTTTGCTTCGATGTAGTATACTCGTATTAACATTACTTCATGCATAACTTTGAAAGCAACGTGAACAAGACGAGTATGGTATTCGATATACGTTATCGGATGCTATTTCAAAATATTATAGGCAGTAAACATGAACACAGATAACCCGCTAATGTAGAACAATAAATCACTTGGTAAGCATTTTGCTTCTTATCTCTAAGAATAAATACGTTTAGAGCTTTAAGTGTTTCCTTAGCTGCCAGATCTTTTTCTTTGAAACGACATTACTAAAGACTTTTTACGATATATTTACAACATTGAATCAAATTGAACTTTTGTTGTTAATAAAATTGCACAATGAATGATGAATAAAAAACAATAAAAATCATTAAAGATAATGTAAAAGTATATAAAATCCTCGAACTGCTCGAACCCACGACCCTGAGATTAAGAGTCTCACTCATGCTCTACCGACTGAGCTAGCCGGGCTTGAAAATCATTGTTTAAATTTTGCATTGAAACTATGAAATATATAATATATTATACTTAACTTTTATTGTTTTCTTTTTAAGACATTTTGAAATAAAACATTTATTAAGCTAATTTAAAAATGTGTTTCTTCACTAAATATATTACTACTTCTTTGTTTTTATTCATTATGCAACTATTTCAGAATTTACAAGTCTTCCTGCTATTGTGTCATCGTGACTGACTAGAATCTATATTTATTTTCTTTATCAACCTTTGCTTAAATAAATTTAATTTGAAATTTAATTTTTAATTCAGTTTTTTAATCGAAATATTCCATATTACAAGTTTTTTTTTTTTTTTTTTCAGCTTCACGCTGTATCCCGCACTAGGCAGAGTAGGCAGAGGGAACGGAAGTGAAACCTAGTGTTATGACACTCCGTTCCACTTCCGTTCCCCACTTTCCGCCGAATTTGAGGCATTGCGTATTGAGTGGCGGAACTCAACGCCGCGCTTTGCCTTATTACCAGAGCCAAGAAATGAAACATTAAATATTTAAATTGAAAATATTTAATATTTCATTTCCTCGACTGGGGATCGAACCCAGAACCTGTCGGTTACAGTCACACTCTTGTGCCGCTGCGCCACGACAGGCCATATTACAAGTTAACTATAGAAATAACACAGTAACTGTAATATAGGAATAATAACGTCTAAATTCTAGGGAACCAAATCATGTCTCTCTGCCTACTCTACATAATAAAGTGAATAGTGATTTTAAATACATACACAAGATGTCAGTGGTAACAGTAACTTCTAATTTTTTATACATTTGCCGTGGGGCATTTAAACTCTATTTAAAAGTGGACTAAAGAATTCATAAGAAATATGTACACATATGATGCTTGTATAGTTTGTAATATTGGTATAATAATATTATTTACTTATTTTTATTTATTTATTATATTATGTAACATAAAAAAAATATGAATGAATCAAAAAAATCATTAAAAATTACTTTTTATAAATAATGGTGGATTAGGACTAATTAAAGATATATCGAAGTAAATAATAGGGATACTCAATGTATATGGTATTTTTAACAACATACATACGACCTTATTATAAAAAAAAATAATAAAATTGGTGTTTTTAATGAAATCTAATATTGGGAACTTTAAAAATAAGAATAGGTAAATGCACAGCTCAGCTAGGTCATTGGTTACTAAGTAAAGTTAACTGTCTACGATGCGTGCCGCTTCCTGCGCCCTACGTTGGATGAATATTAAGGAGCTCCCTGAGCCGCTGTGTCGTGGCGCCTATAGATGTATTAGTATTACTTATGTAATAATAAAACTGGAGATTTTTCACGCTTGTATAGTATTGCTAGTTAATATTAGTGAGTACATAAAACAAACGAATCACGTGCTTATGAATTGTCATTTTTTTTGTCTTTTTATTTGTTTTTAGGGTTCCGTAAAAGTTCTCCTTCCAAAGACTAAAACGGAATCCTAATAGGATCACTTTGTTGTCCGCGTGTCAAAAAAACATTTAATTATTCAGGTCTCTTGCAGTACAGAAACAATCATGCTTTAAAATCAACGTTTTAAATTCCCAACCTACAAAAATATCATTAATATAACATAAGAATTCGTATTTCAGTTTTTTTTATAATTATAACAGCTGTAGTAATATTTATGAATAATGAAATATTCAATAGTAGATTTTGAATAATGAAATATTCAATAGTAGATTCATAAAGACCGTTAAACTGTTTTTGTAAAAAATAATTTAATTACTACAAAGTAGAGAAAATTGAAAAGTTATATATAAAATTAATCATTACTATTTCATATATTATTACTATCTTTTTTAAGAACACGGAACAAGAACTAAAAAAAAATTTAAATGTGACTTTGTGACTGTCAATTAAATGTAACCACCGACCGGCACTGACTCCAAAAATAATAGATTTATATTAAATATCTATATAAGTGTAATTAACGCTTATATACAATTAAATTTAAGTTATTATTTTAATAACTTTAAAATTCTTAAATTTTATTTTATACAATAGTTATATTTAATTTTAGCTAATTTTTGTGCATATAAATATAGTTCTTACATCAGTATTATTATTTGTATCATTTTTAAATATATTGCTTACATATTTAATTCCATATATTTTATTTTGGCTTCCCTGAAACCATAAGCTATGAGGCAGTAGCTTTGATGACAAAGATATTTATGAGGGTATCTGTAAATTTTCTTTTGTTTACGAAATTGTCAATCATAATTATTACCTCTTCAAGAGTAACCTTGTGTTTTAACGCTAGTTGAATATATAGGGAAGACCATTAATTTACAGGTACACCTTAATGTAAGGCTTGCTTATAATGATTAATATCTGTTTATTTATGATGAGTATTTAATAGTATCCTGCTATATGTGAGTCATTTAATACGTTTTACGTAGTCAACAGAGTCATTTAGTTCAGAAAATAAGGTTGTGGTTAATTTCACGTTTTCGAGCTTGCTTGAGACTTTGAAGTTTGAAAGCGGGATTCCCTGTGATTCACTCGGTCACTAGTTAATTATTTAGAAATGTTTTTGGGCCAGTTGATATGTTGGAAAAAAATCATGGTTTTTTTTCCTAATTCGTGGTTGTTTTTTATTCGCGTTGAGTGTGACAGTTTCGTTGTCAAATTAATTAGATGTCAATGTCCTTTCAATGGCAATCTTTTGAAATTTATAAATTTCCGCTTATTATTTCTTAATAAAATATATTATGTTATCATTTTAATGTGTACTAGAAGTGCCCGAGTCTACGTATCTTTGTACATGTTGTGTCATAAATTCTTATCCAGTATTTTTTAAATTATTTACGTACAAATTGACAGACAGGCAGACTGTCTTAGTTATATTTTTGTTTATTTGTTTTGCACAAAATAGACTTCACCCTAAATCTACTTAACCGATAATCATGACATTCGTACACATATTTTAATCGAAAAAATATATTTTGGTAAGCATGACAGTAAAAAAAAATATTCCCTTACTTCCGTCTTTAAATTAATATTTTTTAACTAGCTTTAGCTATATTGAATTTTTGTATATTAAATAAAAATCATTAAAGTGATTGTAGCTGCCAGGTCTGCTAGTAGGAATTAATTTGATACAATATATAAAGACAAGTCATAATATTTTAAGCCCCTACTTATTATTCTTTTTCTATTATTTTTACTTTAATTATTAATTCATAAAATTTTCATCATTTTAAAATTTCATTCTTAAACTATAAATCTTTAGTAAAGATATAAAGAACTTGGTTCAAGTAATATATACTTGAACCAAGTTCTTTATATCTTTACTAAAGATTTATAGTTAGGTCATCATTCATGCAATTGATAACTGTTGACATGATTTATAATATGAATGTACATTGTACATATAAAGTATTTACATATTATTATCACACTTATATAATAAAAATGTCTTAAATTTAAAGACGACATGATTAATTTGTTTTTGCAACTTCAATGGTACTAAGCTCATAGGACATAAAAACTTTTTGTAACATATTTATTATTTTATTCTTCTCTCATATTTCGAGGGTTTGTTGATTTCTAGTTTCCAGTGCTACTATAATTTGGTTTTAAAATAACGTTAATATTTCCACAAATGGGTTCGTGTTTAGAAAATACTTCAGAAAATATCTAATTGCTTTATATACTACATGATTAATGTTCGAACATGCACAACGACAGAGTATGGTAAATATACATAGGTATGCAAATATTATCAATAAATAGTTGTCGAATCTTTAAAATATTTACTAAGAATTACTTGATTAATAGTAATTCGTTTGTTATAGTACATTCTATAGGATTAAAAATATATTCTACGATATCTTTTAGTGATTCAGAGCGAATAAGACTTTTATTTATAAGCTTTATAGACTTGTATATATTAACGTCAATTATAAAATAATAATTTAATGTATTTATTTTTTTAGCTTCACGCTGTATGCTTCCGCACGAGGCAGGGTAGGCAGAGGGAACCTAGTGTTAAGACACTCCGTTCCACTTTTCTTTTTTTTTTTATGGAAGAGACGGCAAACGAGCATACGGGTCACCTGATGGTAAGTGATCACCGCCGCCCACGGCCCCTTGGTAACTCCAGAAGAGATACAGGGGCGTTGCCGTCTTTTACGGTGGATGGGCACCGGGGCCCGGCATTACCTAATGCGAAACGCAGTGGCCAAAGCCACTACTTAACGCCGGTCTTAAATGCCGGGGGTGGTAACAATGAAATATAAACAATAACGGGGGAAGAGTCTGCCTATGCGTGTTGCCATTACTGGCAACGTGACTCTACCACACGCACTTTAGTCGTCTCTTACGACACCATCAGTACCAGGGTGATCCTATTCTAAGCCACGCCACAAGATCACACGGCAAGAACCGTTCCGCTTCCGTTCCCCACTTTCCGCCGAATTTGAGGCATTGCGTGTTGAATGGTGGAAGTCAACGCCGCGCTTTGCCTTATTACCAGAGCGAAGAAATGCAACATTAAATATTTCAATTGAAAATATTTCATTTCCTCGACTGGGGATCGAACCCAGAACCTGTTGGTTACAGTCGCACGCTTATGCCGCTGCGCCACGATAGGCCTCATTTTACTATTTTTTTCACGATGCTTAAATTTTATTCTACACTTTGGAAAGAAACAAACTAACTTTTAAAAACGTATAATTTTTTTGTGTATGTTTGTAATAAATGCATCTTTGCTACACTTTTTTGCAGCGTGTAAATGTATGTACCTACAAACATCTAAAGAAGAAAATATATGTATATATACGTAAGCTTCTATTACTATTCTATAAATGGCAGAATTGCGAATTTTAATGAGTATATGGCTTCGCTATTCATTACATTTTGCCGAGACGTCGAGAAGGAAAACACCTTTTGTAGGTCTTAATACCGGGAACTTTTGATGCCGACGTGTATTGCATATTTCGTTCATTTTCTAACGTCTAAAATTCGAATGAATAATTAATAAGTGTATAATTTTTAATTATTGAGATTCGTCATTGATGAAGAGAACATAGATGACAGAATCTACTATAATATCAGCTCATATTAAAATATTATTAGTTGAATGATGAAATGTTGACTAAAATGCATATATTGTTGTAGCTCTACGCTTAGTAAGAAAACATGTTGCCTTAAAGCCACGGTAGTGCCTGTACCGTCGTGTAATATCTAATTTTAACACAGTTTTCAATCCCTGGGGCTGAAAGAGTAATGTTATAAGTTTAAATACGGATATTTTGTTTTACTCATATAAATAACGCTGTGTATATATATGTAGCCGTTACGAATATTAGCACGTACAAACAACGCTTTGTTTTCATAATTACAAGATCTTCTTTAAGAAACAAAAGACAGTATTGTAAGCACATTTCAGTAGCAATTTATAAGTTAATTTTATATAATTTGATAATACTTTATAATTTGTATGTGTACAAATCTTTTCGTGGAAATCGACTGTTTGAAAGAGAATAAGAATTTCATAATTTACCACGAGATTTATAGAAAAGTTATAGGAAAGTACTTGATTTTACTATTTTAAGCTATGGTGCCTTCTTAAATTTACATTTTTTCATGCGCCGTGAAAATTTATTTTATCTAACTAGCTTGTATTTAATATACTTTATTAGATAATGAATATATAATAATGACGAAGGCTCTCCTCGAGTTTGCCAGTTTTGTCAACATTTCGGTAATTTCGGTAACCGCTGTTTTTAATGCCTCACTGCATTGTGTTCATAGAAATGAGCGTGTAACGTGACTGTAAACGTAAAGGATTGTTGGTTCGATTAGAAAAATATTAAACTTTCATTTTTTCAAATGGAGATCATTATTTATTCTGGTAATGGCGGCGTTGAGTTGTGACATTTAATACGCAATGTCTCAAATTCAGCGGAGATTGAGCAGAAAACATATCTAAGTTTTAAATGAAACGCTTTCAACCGGATTAATCGCGTATATTGAATGGCAAACATTTTTGGGATGAACGACGTTTCGAACACTTTACAGTAGTCCGTGGTCACGGGTAGACCTCTACCGATTAATCCGGTTAAGTGTTTCATTTACAATGTGTAACAATCGCGAAAATCAAAGACATTATTAAGTACCTAAATTTTGGTCGTGAGATCCATCCTCGGGATCTTAATAATTTACGAAAAAACGATAACGAAGATAAATCCATCTTATCAAAAAGCTCGTGAAAATCTTACACCTTGACATTAAATATCTGCCAAATGCCTAGCCCGGTAAACCCATACAGAGTTATGAAAAATACGCAAAAAGATATACCCAATTACCCAATAGCGAGCAAAATCGCCACTCCAACGTATAAATTGGCTCAATATATCGCGAAAGTATTTTCTGCACGATGTGGCCATACAAAATCTTATGTCAAGGATTCTTATCATCAACTATTTTTTTTAAGCGAAATTGAAAACTAATATTTCTTTGCAAACATTTGCATTATTTTACATTAGTGTTAGAGTGAAAGAAAACATGTTAAGAATAGATGTCAGTATGTTTGAGCATTCAGCAAATAAACCGATCATCAAGTCTTCTAAGCCAACATCCTTCAAGGGAGAACAGATATATTCCTATAATGATCCCTGAGGCTATTAGAATACAATAACATTCAAATTTCAATAGCGGACAGGGTTGGAATTTTTTAACCATCTGGGTCCCATTCATAAAAACGTCTCAATATCACAACACCAGAGGGCAAGATACAAGCATTCTGGTTCAGGTTTTCCCATGACTTTAAACAGACGATAATTTATACTTACTTCTTAAGCTACCTATTGGGTATATGGAGAAATCCGTTCCATAGTAAATTAAGGTCTTTAATTACTTCAAAGAATCGTGAAGAACTTTTCGCGGGTACGTGTCTTTGAATTTCGTTTTAAGTGTGGCGATATGTTTATTTATTTATTTATAACTAGCTGGTGTCCGCGAATTTCGTCTGGCCAAGAGATGCTTATGCGCCAACAGAAGATAAAAAAACTATTATAATATAGTTATTTTCGTGTGTTTTTAAATTTAAGAAAATGACATCAGGAGTTCTTGCCACAGAGCAGAACGGTCATAAAGAATATTGCCTGCAAGTTGTGCGCAATTTGCACCGGAAACCTTTTTAAAGAAGCTTCTCTTACTATGTAGTATTACCTTCGTTTTCGGTATAATCTCCTCCATATCTTCTATACATATCGTGTCATTAATGAAGTTATATGTGCTGAACTGGCTGTTTCGAACGCTATAGTCAAAGAACCATACCATCTCTTACAAGGTGTTCGAAAAGTCGGGTGTCCGAAAATGTATGATAAATGTATGATAATCTAAATATACCCAATTAATCAGGTTTAAAGAGTTTGATTTATTAATAGTATTTATTACATATTATTATGATAATATATATAAAATGAAAATTAGATAAAAGTATGGTAAAAGATATTTATTATTCTTTTATTATTTTAAAAATATGAAGAACTTATGGTACACTCGAAAAGAAAATTAACTGATCAAGCTCAATCTAGTCTAATAAAAAAGGCTTATTTATACCTGTAGGTTCCAATTTATGAAATCGCTCATAATAAAGGTTAATTCCGTTCGTACATACGTTCATTTCTCAGTATGACAATGTGAACATATTGAATCGTTCACCCGGCATTTACGAGCGAAGAGACGGTTTTATGTTCAATGTAATGAGTATGATGGAGCTTCTGTTTCTTATAATTAATTTAGTAGGTATCAATTTATATTTTGATCTGTGACTATAAATTTAAAAAAAAAACATTAATATTGTAATATGAAAAAAAAATGTGAATGTTACATTCAAAATATTATGAGCAATTTAACAATATGATTTAACGTTGTTTAGAGTCAATGCATGTTAAAACTTGCCATATAAAACTGAATATCATAATAGATTTTTTTTGTTTTTTTTATTATCTACAAGAGCAGTGTGGAAAGGTTGACAGGAAGGAATCTTCTACTTTAAGACAAGCATTTTTTCAGGAACGGTCTACTAAAAAATATTACAAAAACAAAAAGCTGTACTCCTTCTTAAGTATCTTCTTTTAATTTTATAATGCATTAAGTGAATAATGCAATTTATTTTAATGCCATATTCTAAAGAAGTAATAATATTTCAAATGATGAAGATGTGAATCTTTATTGCATTTTCATTATTGAATTGATTTATTGCTTCCGCGGCGCCGAAAGAGGTTTCTTAAGATATCGTTTTTCGTATGAAAAGTGACATTTTAATACTAAAGCTTGGTGTCTGTCCTTACTTATGAACTGATAATCCGTTATTAAAATTTGAAGATAAAAACTTGTGGTATGATTAACACAAAACTTGAGGATATCGCTTATAAATTATTTAGAATGTCAATTCGTTCTTAAATATATTTAATAATGCTTAAGGATTCGTTTGCTTAGAGGAATTAATAATATTGTTTTAAAAAAGCTGTTAAAAATGTGATATCTGTGAATCAATTTTAAAGTTTGAATATGAAAATCCTTTTATCACTCAAGGAATTCATAAAAAATATCGCTTGATAACCTACTTCAAAAATTCTAAAGTATTTGTTATATGAGAAATTACACAGGTCACATCACTAGCAAAAGGTTATTTTAACTAAAGGATCCTGACAAGATATTAGCCTAACAATATGACGATGGACTGCTCAAGCAAGTAATCGAGTTCAAGTCCCCGCGACGCCAACTTCCGAAATTTCTATAGATTTTTCAGTTATTATACATATTTAGAATTTAGGAATATATGAAATTCTTAAGAGAGTATTAATCATTAAAAGTATTTGAAAATACCGTTGAGTAATTAAAGTATTAATTAAATTATCAGGTAAATACTAACGGTTTATATTTTATGTGCTCGCAATCTCTGTTCACTTATTTGTACTTCTGATTATGATTCATTACGTATCGATCATGATCAACCTTTCTTCTGACAGATTTACGCCACGCATTTTTTGTTAAATTAAAAAATTAACAGTATCATTGAAGTGACGTGTCGGGTGCAAGCGTGCTGCACGCTACGTGACTCATATTTTTTGTTTACATGAACGTTGCACGTATTTTTATTACAAATATTTGTGATTTTCATTATTATAATTTCAATTTACAGGAACTGTGTCAATATAGATTTTATATATAAAAATATTTATTATTAAGGCACAACGCTATGCGTATTCTCAGGAGCATGCTATGCTAAGTATAAAATTTACACCGAAAGTGAAAACCAAAATAATTTAAGTATATAAAATTTTAGTGCGATACTCAAAGATGTCCTTGTAAAACAAATTTGCTTGCTTACGGTCGCGTGGCACTAGAATATTGAATACTCAATGTAACCGCAGGTATTTATAAAAGAAATATCTATCATTAAAATGTATGCTTGTGACTTCCTATGTTCCTTGAAACAGTTTTTACGTTCGATAAAGGCCTAGAAAAATTCTCTCACTCTCAGCTTCCCACAGTATCTTGCACACGGCAGGGTAGGCAGAGGTAACTTGGGAACCTAGTGTTAAAACACTTCCTTTCACTTCTGTTTCCCACTATCCACCGATTTAGAGTCATTGCGCGTTGAGTGGCGGGACTCAACGCCGCGCTTTACCTCGTTACCAGAGCGAAGAAATAAAAATATTAAGTATTTAATTTGAAAATAATTAAATATTTCATTTCCTCATGAGGATCGAACCCACAACGTGTCGTTTATAATTTTCTACAAAAATAATATGTAATTTAATCTCTTGATAATATTTTTTGTGACTATAAATAAAATTGACATATCAAAATAATATATATATTTTTAATTTAGAAACAAAACATTATTGAATTGAATTAATGTTTATTTCAAATATTAACATCTCTATGAATATTTTCAAAAATCTATTTTAAAAAGACTTGACTTGACTCCCTGACCTGCTCCCTGTATGCATGTTAAATTTTTATTGTTTACAAAGTGACAAAATTTCAGATTTTTTTTACTTGTTTCATATGATATACAATATAATATTATATTTGTAACATCATTAGTTGATCTAATTGTAATAATGTTTGTAGGTCTGTAGCATTATCGCAGGATGTCGGTCGGGTCGTCGTTCTGACAGCCCGAAACTAATTATTACAAATTGAATTGAATATCAGTTTGCTATATTTATTATTAAATAAATAAATATGACTGTATTTGAATAATATATTAATTATTTTTTTGTTTAGTTTGTTTGTTATTACCAGTGGACGATTAAAAAATAATTGGCCCGATAACGAGAAAAAAGCTAACGTTCAAAGTTGGACGTTAACTTTTTTCTCGTATAATTAAGATATTCTACCCCGTACTTTTTTATTAACAAAAATTTTCAAATGGCTAAACCGCGGTTGTGTCTTTTCAGTTAATCTCATTGTCAGTGGGTAACAGATGATAGATAGATGTACGTAGGGCTTTCGCTTTCATTGGCCTGTTAAAAATCTCGGGTGGGATTTATAAGACTCTTGATTTAACGGTTAACTTACTTTTGGGGCCGTCCATTAATCAGGTGTGTTTCGAAAAGAAGTAGTAGTTCGCAGTAAGATATCACGTATACATATAATAAGTAGTTAATAAATTTAATCCGCACCACGTATTACCAAGAGGGTTAAAAATGCTACAAAAACCATCACGTGATTAATGGATGGCACCTAAAACGGAACGGAAAAACTAACCGTTTTATAAGTATTTTTCTTACAAATTCATGTTATTGATTCTTTATTATTAGAAATATTAACTACTTTAATTTGAATTGCTCAGGTTTATTTATGAACAAGATGTTAATTTCTTAAATACTACTGTTTAAGGACAATTTTTTATACTTACACATAATAATAATTACGTGGAAATTGACATATTTTGTAAATACCTAAAAAAAAAATTTCAAAAAATATATTTATGACCCCAATGCCCAACGGGATGTTACCAAAAAGCACGCGTATTTATTTTTTTACAAATTAAATACTATAGATAAAATTTATATCATTACAATAAGTAGAGATTATATGTATGTAGTAAATATAATAACTAACTTAATTCCCTTATTGTTATTAATCGTTAGTGTTGTTCATGTTGTTATTAGTTATATTTAGAAGTAAATTATCTATATTATAGATTGTTTTTGCATATTAGCGAACCGCTCGCGGCTTCACTAGAATTTCAAGAAATATTAATTAAGAATTATTAATTTACTAATCTGAATTACTTCCATGTTATTAAGATACATAGCATCCATATGTTAAAAATTTAAAATTTCGGCCAAATCAATAAAATAATTATTTTTTAGCAATTTTGTCAAACCGGTTTAAATAAAAGAAACGCTATATTGTAATCTGTTAGCCGTTTCTGGAATTAGCGCGTACAAACGCACAGACTAATAGAAAAAACAAGTTAAAAAAATAATAAGCGTACCTATAAAGATATTTTTAATATACCTTCCATGTACAGTGATCAGTTACAGATTCCACATATTATAAGTATAGTTTATGTATAGATTTTAATTGTAATATAATGCAAACATTTTTACAATTTATAAAAATATTTTTTCTTAACTAACATTATATTGATACAAAATAGTCATTCAGTACTTATCATAAATGACTAAATTAATAATTAGTTAATATTGCGTCAAAATATATAAGACAAAGCTTTGCGTTCAGTTCCGCCATTCAACGCAAACATCTAATATGAAATAGGATGAAAAGCGTCAATCTGAAAAAAGAGGATTAAATAAATGAAAAGCTTGTTTATTTATAAAAATAATAAGTGTATATAACCTTTTAGTTTTCAGTCATGGTCAAGACAGTATAAAGTTTTGTGTGATTCATTGAAATCTCGGGGCGAATTCATTTATCAAGACATCCGATCCAGAGCTACACTGACTATTTTTTGTCCGCCGTTATTTCTTAGAAACGAGAAATACTCTAAAAATCTCAAAGGTCAGTTTGAAGGTTCTGCTAAAAATTAATTTAATCTGACATGTTCTTATAATGATTTTTTATTTAATATAATCGTGTTAATTTGCGGCTAATAATTGTTTTTTGAGCTATATGAAATATTCCTATGATTGTTGTGTTTTTATAACATTAAGTGGTCCTAATGTTATAGCTACATTGATTACGAAAGACTGATGTGAGTTTAAATTCTTACTAGAAAAAAGATCTTTACTATTTGATATAGTTGATCAATTTATAAAATTATTTGTGTAATATACCAGACCACTAACGGGTACAATGATTGATGAATATACATATTTATTTTCACGTAATTGCATCCCGTATAGCAAGGTAGGCAGAGGGCACTTGGAAATCTAATGTTAAGACAATCCGTTCCGATCTCAACTTTCCGCAGACTTTGACACGCGCATTGAGTGGTGGAAAGGCGGAACTTAACGCCGCGCTTGTCTTTGTTAGCAGATTAGAAAATTATTTTTTTTTTATTTTGCTCGATTGGGGATTGAACTCACAACCTGTCACATTAACAGTCACATACTTATGCTCGTACGCCACGACAGACTTGGCTAACTAATAATAAACACAGATTGTAGGATACATAAGAACAAAGGATACATGCTTTTTATGTATACGTACTTATATTGTAAGTGGAATTTTACTTTACTGATTTCTTACTGCTCTTAATAATATCTATAAAAAGTCAAATATTATTGATTTATTTATTTAATAAAAAATGACCTACTGTATGACATTTTGGAGACTCAAAAGAGACAAAAAACCCGTGTAATTAAAAATATTGAATAAATTTAAAGAAATCATAATCAAAAGAGAAACGATGATGATAATACATATTATATTCATTTTTAAATCTCTTATTAATTTGAGCGAATTAATGGCAAAACACAATGTTGAATTACATAGAGGATAATTTGTTTATTATTTTTCCATGATGAGTAATAATGTTATAAAAAATATATGTGAAAATTATATTTTTGCTTTATAATTACTATTTCTATATAATGTGTACATGTTTATTATATTAAATGGTGCTTTCTACGTAAAAACCATATACACTTAGTCATCAAAGGCTTGTAACGGTAGTGCTACTAGGTCAAGTACTCGGAAACGACTGAGGTTGCAATTTGGTGTGTTCCCTAGTGTGTTACTCACCATCGCTTTATTAGACAAACAATAAAAAGAGACGAAACAAAAAATGCTTGCGCTATTTTTAACATACATTTAAACTGAAAAAATACAAATATTCAAGTTATCTATATTTATGATAAATTCGTGATTGTCTGTTTGTGAAAGATTAAAAAAATCTTTTATAAATATAAGAATTTTATAAATATGGGCCCAAATAGTACTACTCTTCTCTACTCAGCTACACGCTGTATCCCGCACATTGCAGGGTAGGCAAAGGGGACTTGAGAACCTAGTGTTAAGACACTCCACTTCCGTTCCCCATTTTCCGCCGAATTTTGAGCCTAAAATAGTGAGTTTTAATTTTTTGTGTCTCTGTTTGTCTGTGTACTTGTAAGCACGCGCTAATCTCAATCAACCTTCCTTCAATATTTAGTGTTTGTTTTATTTAAATCGGCTGATAAATAAAAAGAAAGTAGCTGAAATATTACCCGATTCAATGAATGAGTAATATAGATATTGTCTTAAAATTAATATTTTTATTAGAACAAGGAAGTACCTATATAACTGAGATTAGTAAATAAAATATTGTAATTCAAGCAAGCGAAGTCGGGGGCGGGTTATTTATTAAAATTTAATATTTAAATGTATATTCCTTAAATCTTATATTTTTATTATTATTTTTATGTTTATAAATTTCAAAATATATTTTTGATGTATCATTAAATATACAAGTTAGTTAACAATAATAGCAACTATTATTTTGGAATAGATTTTACCCTATTTGCAAATGTAAAGTCATGTTTAAATCAAAAGCATTACACACTTTTAGTAAATTAAGGATAAAAAATATATTAACAATGTAGTAGCATTTTAATTAGGGCAGACGTCATTGAAAACAGCAGTTGACGACGCGTGCGTCTAACTAAATTTATATGGAAAGGTAATTTTATTGCAACCTTTTGAATCATAATCAACCAGGAAAATGAAAATAAGAGATGCCGGCCTGTCGTGCTCGCATGAGCACAAGCGAGTGACTGTAAACGTGACATGTTGTAAAATCTTTTATAAATATAAGGTTTGATCTCCACTTGACAAAATATAATATCGAATATTTTCATTGTCTTCGCTCCGGTAATAAGGCAGAGTTAGATAATCGCGCAATGCCGAAACTGTGACGGCAGAAGGTGGGACACAGAACAGTGTCTTAACTCTAGGTTCCTAAGTCCCTTCTGCCTACTCGGCCATCAAAATTAGATAAAAAAAATATTGGTAATTACTTTTAATTGTTATCGTCATCATCGTTATATACCTATATTTGACTATATTAATCTAAGTATTTTTGTAGTCTTTTAGATCTCTGGGCGATATAATATATAACTTCTTGATAAAAGAAAAATTAACTTAGATTAATAGATGATATTAAAAATTTAACTAGACTTGTCCTCCACTTTTTATAGGTTCATATGATATATAATTTTGGAATACGCAAAGGCAACTAGGCAATGAAAATATGAGCCGTATAAAATCGATGTATCTATATTATTTCATACAGAACCATAAATTACTATGTTAACTATGCTTTTTAAAAATAAAAACAATTCATTTATTCAATAACATTTATTTATAATTTTTGTACATTATTTTTAAAATTGTAGATCTCTTAGCTCTTACATTTCGTTTTTAAAAATAAAATACAAACAAATGCGGTAGCTACCTTACCGTGTACGTGTACCTTTGTATGGTCATCAGGTAGGCCTCGTACAATAGCATTTAATCATTACTTTGTATATAAAAGGTAAATACCTAAAACGGAAGTTATTTCCCTTTTGTGATTCTTTATGGCATTTGAGATTATAGCTGTTGCATATGGACATTTCCACTTGATTCCGTTAGAGCTAGAGCTATCTTGTGATCGGCGCGAAGTACTAATAAAATATGTAAACCCTCATATTTTATGTGTCTAGTGAGCACATAACATTATAAAGATCACGAAGCGCTCTGCTGTTAAAATACAGAAATTACCAATAAAGAAATTTGCTTATCCATCTTTTGATATGATACTCTTGAAAAATAAAATTTGTAAAAATTATTACGTACCGTATCGTACGTCTTGATTCTTGTTGTAGTTAATTTAACAATATATCATAGATAACAAAAAATCTACGGGAGCAAAAAAAAATAACAATTAATTTACGATTCCATTTTTTTAAGGAGATTAAAGAACAAGTATAATTATAAAGTTGTAACATAATCTCTTCTTAAAAAGATATACATAAATTTTATACCGACATTATTAAGTTGAGCGTTACTAAAACTGTGTGTGAAGATTAGTTGTAAGCTCCGACGTTACTACGAAGTCTAGACGCCGCTCCTTGAACGATAAAGTTCCTTCAGTTTTCATAAATAAATTGCTTACTCTTTAACGTGTTGAATATCATGAATATTTAAGTTTTTAAAAGGTTGATTAACTAAATTACAGTTAATTTTTTTTTTTTTACACATCTGTGCCAATATATACATACATCAATGCATATCAAGTAAATCGAATAATAATTTCCCCTAATTTTGTTACACCGACTATACAGAAGCTCCAGGCCGACCCTAAAAAAATAATCAGACAAACTTGCCCCTTATTGCACACATTTCATTGTGTCGACAATAATAACCTACAAAGCGCCACGCACACACGTAATGTACGGAGATACTACACTACAAGCGCAGTGTGGCGCATGCACTACGTTCCGTTCACCCGAAGTTCACGATTCGGAGTTTAGTAGCGACTCGCGCGTGGTCGCGGAACACGCGCGCCGGGCATATTGCTCAAGGACTTGCCTTGCTCATTATTTACTTCGACTGAACGAAAACATCAATAAACGTGATTAATTAAAATAAAATATACACATATTTTTGAATATTTTTTTGTGTGCTCCTTTTTTTACGTCCCACTCTGTCAAAAACTAGATAATACATTTCATTGTTGAATATAATAGATTCAGTGTAAAGTTTTGTAGAGCAGTGCTTTCAGTGCAACGGTGTGGTTTGTTGTCTCTGTCGAATGAAAGCGAAAGGAAGCTCTGTATAGCCACATAGGGGGAGTTGTTTTGTTTTCGTGGTTTTCTTTGCGACGAATTCGTAGAGCAAATTTAGAAAACGTAAGTGAGCCTATTTATTTTCTATTAAGTTATAAATTTTATTATTTCAAATCAATTACAGATTGAATTATATGTTATTATGAAATATATTTTTTTATAACTATAATATACAAATTAATCTTAAGCTAAAAATCCTAACAATACATTGTTTTTTTCCTTCCTTTGCTGAGTATCAAATGTACATCCAACAGTCGTGAATACTGAAGCTTTAATCGAATCGGAGTCCGTTTATAAATAGTTACACTTATTCCATACTTGCGCGCAAGTTGTACTAAGCATGATCCGCCAACTGCAACTCCTACATTTATTTTAGATTATTTCGAAATAACACTAACAAGCACCTACAACTGCAGTAATATTTATCTTACTGCGTCTATTTTAACATCAACAGAATGTACGAATAAATATTGCACAGATAATAAATTATGTTTCTATTTAATAAATATAGTAATCGTTTATGAAAGAGAAAACTTAATAAATTTTCGTAAACTGAAAAATTATTTATTTTTTTAGTTTTTCCTTTATTAATTTTAAATATTTTTTCAAAATATATAACATAATGAATACTTCAAGTTAAAAAGGAAATGAAATTTCACAACGAGATCACTGTACATAAACACAAAATTATATTGCATGTAAGAAAAAATAGATCCTAAGTAAGCCTGTAGTAGCGCTGGCGCACAACCGGGCGGGCAGGGTACGACTGTAAACGCCTCAAGTTGTGGGTTTCGATCTTCATTAGAAAAAATAAACTATTAAAGATTTTCATTTACTCGCTCTGGTAACAAAGCAAAACGGCATTGAGATCCACCTCTTGACACGCAATGTCTTTAATTCGGCGGAAAGTGGCAAATGCGGCCATCCTGCCATATGCGGCATTAAAGCATAAAAAAAAATAGAAATCTAATAATTTACCATTTCTTAATCTCACAATAGACAAAAATAAGCTATTGGTACACCTCGTCCTCTTGAACTAGCAGATATAGTTGATAAGACCTTAAGACTTTTGTTGACTTGTACCTAAATATTTACGGTATTTATTACATTGCAAAATATGAATCAGACACCTTTCAACTCCCCCTCAATTGCATCTTAACTTAACTTCAGACATGGGAGCTCAGTGCTAAAACATTCTGTTTCGCATTGGGATACTTCCGTTCTTCACTTTTCACTGAATTTTCAACGCATTGCCTGTGGAGTGACGGAATTTTACACCGAGCTTTGACTCAGTACCAAAGCAAGAAAATAAAAACATAGAACTAAAATAATAATATAGAACACTTCTTTCCGATACAACAGAATTAAGTTGACGCATAGAACAGAAGTATTTTAGTCTTCAAAACAGAAATGATTTAAAAAAAATGTTCATGTCTTCAATGAAAGTAAAAAAAAAACTTAGATTATTGGCGCCAATTGCAGAAGGCAGTGCTCGCTTAATTCAGTCATTATTTAAAGTGTGATTAATGTATCTAGGAAATGTCATTCCATAAACACTTTGCAAATAAAAATCAATAGGCTGAATAAAATGATTTAACTCTAATAAATTGAGTGGATTGACACCAATGTCAATATTCGGAATAACGGTTGTTTGTATATACCTACTATTTACTAGGTAACAAATGAGTAAGAGTCAGGGTTACTGACATTAAAAAATACTACTGCATGAAATGAAACATTTAAAGTTTCTTGTTAAAAAAGTATACATTTATTTAATTTATGATAAGTAAAAACTCAGCTGCGAAAGTCATCATTCGCAGTTAGTCATGAAATAACATTGGTAAATTAGATTTTTGTCAGAATATTGTATAACGTACAATTTATATTATTATAAGATATTAACATACATTAAAAGTTTAATGATGATATTAGTATATAACCTACGTATTTGATATCAAATATATTTATATATGTAAATATATTTTATTCTTTTCAAAATAATACTTATATAATTAAACAAAAATGAAAACTATTAAATTTTAAAAATATATAGAAAAAGTCACATGCATAAATATAGTTAGAAAAAAGAGTACATCATCACAGTCGCCGTCAGCGACGAGTAAATAAGCCAGAATTAACTGTAGTTTTGCCAATCAAGCTTGTCAACTAGTGTTTATACAGCTCTAGATTATCTATATAGGAATCTAAATTGTTCTCTTTCTTTGTGATAAGTATATAAGTTATAGTACACATTTATAAACCTGTGTTTAATATTTTCAAATTTGTCATCTAAAATAAAATAAAAAAAAAAAAAATAGTTATTTTTTTGTTGCTAAAACCGGCATTGGTGTTTTTTTTATAAATTCAAGTGTCTCCTATACTATAAATTTATAAAACTAAGTTTTAAGTCAGTTTCTTTTCCACTTTCTGTCTGCGGTGGTAGAGCTATCACTTATTGTAATAATAGAGAAGATATCTATTTTACTGTAGGCATCTTCGTAACGCAGCGGCTCAGCACCTGACTTTAAATTTGAAGTTTCGAGTTTCGGGGCTATCACTTATTTTATTTTGTTGACGAGGGAAAGGAGTGTTTTAACACTAAATTACTTTTAAAATAATACAAGCTGAAAAGAAAACACATATTTCAATTGCACGACCATTGAACTCATAAAGCTATGAGTATAGATTGTCTATTTCATTTTCATATTTGACAATGTTTGATATAAATGTAAAATCTTTGATATAATAAAAACTTAAAACATTACAAAATTAAAGCTTAAAAAATTAAAACTTTAGTCTTTCACATAATAAACTTAATTTTCTACAATTGAAGTATTTTCATTTAAGTAATTGAGCCTTACAACCACCTTTGTCAGTAATTAGTCATGAAGAATTTGTGTATTATTTGATTTTCTTTGACTCATCATGTATAGTTGAAAAAAGTAATTACACAAGTGTATACTTAAAGTAAAATAATTACACCAAGTAGGTTAGTTATTATTTATTATTTTACGAGGATGCACAATATCATAATGAGTTATAACAAATGGAGATTTATGTGAGGATGCCCTTCAAGTGTTATCTTTCAAACTTTGTTTATAACTTTCACTATGAAGATCTTTCTTGGTACATTACATTTTATCAATAAAGTTCTGTTTTTTGCTGATATAGATAGAGTTAGGTAGGAATATAACCATGTTATTAAAAGATGTTTGTTACATGTGATTAAATTCTAGACAGGGAACTCTTGTATTAATTCTTACAGACTATTTTAAAATTCTAAGAAAAGCAACTGTTTATTGTTATTATGTTCAAAAATTTCAAAAATATATAATATGGCTTAAAAATATTTTTATTACAACCACTATACGGTTATAAAGTTCCGAACATAAGATGTACGTCTGACAAACGATCATTCACTATGAAGCTCTTTCTCAGTACATTACATTTTATTAATAAAGTCTGTTTTTTGCTAATATCTATAGAGGTAGATAGGAATATAACCATGTTATTAAAAGATATGTTTGTTGCATATGAAAGATGAAAGATATTGAATTACCGATTGAACAATATTTTTCAGCCTAATCTTAATTAAGACAATAAACTTAGTCAAATCAGTAGTTGAAGTTAAGATGCATGTTGTGTACGTTACTTTATGTTTATTTATATCATGTGCATAGCTATTACTGTACATGTATATGTATACAACATAACGTTTTTGTATTCCTTTGTTATCAATTTCAATAACGATAACCTATTTTTTGTTGCAGAAAATCGCTTCGATATCTTGTGCATACAAGAATATTATAAGTGTAAAGCAAACAGGCACGCCGCCCACGTTGCTCGATAACGCAGCATCCCGTCCACAGAGAAATTAATCTGGAACACGGTAACAGGAAACAAGCCGATAAAGTGCCCTGCGCTGTAACACTGGATGAGCGGTCTACAATATTAGTGTTCATATTAGCATGCTGAGATTATCAGTGACCTCCTTAATTTTAATAAAAAATCTAAGTGAAATAGTATGATAAAGCACAAACAAAGATAAATAAAATACAACAATGGGGGTGCCAAAACGAATTATTCAGATTAGCGATACGAAAACGATTATACAAAATTCCAAATTAGATGTCGACGACAAGAACGAGAGCGACAATCATTCCACTGATATAGACCTTAACGAATCGACTGATTTAGTAAATAGAATAACTTGTAGTATAAACTGCGGATGCCAAATCAAGACCCGGTCTTCCTTCATGAGCGGGTTGCATAAGAACGAAGACGAATACGGAAAAGGATCGATTAGAAGGAGGGTACGGGTCGACGGATATGGTGGTGCAAGGCAAGCCGCCGATTTGAAATTTAAATGTGTGTGGGATACAGAGGAGTGTACGGATGCTATCCGGAGGACAATGGGGGTGCACGTGCAAGTGCTTGCCGTGATAGGACTCGTGCTCATGTTACTGACGACAAGCGCAGCCGCGCCATCGAGATCACGACTGTCACGGAGTACGCACGTTGAGAAAAATGCGGTATGTACATTCCAATTTTACATTTTTTTTATATTTAAGTATATTTAATTCAATAATAATATTAAGTAATATAATAGATAGATAATAAAGTCAGTTAAAAAAGCGTTTAAAAGACAATATTATGATAAGCATACAAAACAGTACAATATGTCTTAACAATTGGGTGAATTGTCTCGTCTGGCCCTTGTCGGAAATGACTGACTGCATATATTACAGCACCATTGTCTGCTTATCTGCATCCCTATCTGTTATACCAAAAAAGAAATATTTTTTTCTAAGGCGTCTATTTCATGTTTTAGCCACAGATGTTTTTAAATAAATGAGTTTCTTTATTTAGTTATAACTCTTTAAACAGTTGTAGGTGGAAATTATATAAACATCCTCTGTAGCATTTTGACTTACCTATTGTGAATAATATTTTTTTAAAAATTGAAGCTAGATCTTAATAACGAGAAGATTATTATTAATCATAATTAATAATAATCTTCTCGTTATTAAGATCTAGCTTGCTGCACGACGACAGGCCATAGCCTGTCGTGGTGCAGCGGCACAAGGGTGGCGCTGTAAGGAGACACACAAGGGTGGCGCTGTAAGGGCACAAGGGTGGCGCTGTAAGGAGTTGTGGGTCCGACTCACACGGGGAAATGAAATATTTAGTAGTTTCTAATTAAATATTTAATGTTTTCATCTCTTCGCTCTGGCAACATGGCAAAACGTGGCATTGAGTCTCGCCACTCAACATGCAATGCCTCAAATTTGGTGGAAAGTGAGAAATGGAGTGTCCTACACTAGGTTCCCAAGTTCCCTCTGCCTACCCTGCCACTGGCGGGATATAGTGTGTACCTATAAAAAGTATTATAAACGGTACCATAAAAATTATGTTTGTATCACTGGTATGTTTAAATTTCATGGATTTGTTTAATATAAAATATTTTACATATATACAACAATAATGACAGTACCATAAATCTAATCATACCATATATTAGACGACGACGATTAGCTGTCCACATAGGGCCACTGATTGTGACCATGTTCGTCTATGAATAAGTCGGCTGATTTCCCGTTCAAATCTTATGTCCTTTTATCTAAGGAATGTTGAACTTGTCCCTTAAAAGGGCTTCTTTATTCTGACGGATTAACGACCATTTTAAGGCGTATTTCTGAGTGCCACTATTATGGGTACAAAAAGCTAGCGTGTCCTATTAGATTACTGACAGTGACAGACGGATGGACCGTTGGTGAGATAAATGAGCTAAGTGACGAGTGGGAGGTTTCATCGTCCTCTAACACTCCATGGCCGGCAAGACACTGTCCATTTATTACATGGACAGCTAGAAGTGAAAAATCCGGCAAATTTAAAACGGAAGTGATAAATTGCTTTATGCTATTTGGTCTTTCATTTCTGGTTTTTCAAGATTGATGAACCTTTTTTTATACCCTGCTTATTTATTTTGAGTTTTTTAATATAGTATCATCATTTATTTTTAAATTTAATTTATCTTATATAAAAATTAAGGCGTTCAAAATTAATACTTACGCTTTATAAATATTCCATTAGCTGTTGATGTTAATCATAATATAGACACCTCAAATTTCGAACTAAATTTAATTAAAGCTTAAACACGGCACGACCGAGATATTTCCTGTACAAGTAGGTCGACTTGGATTCTAAACTTATGTATGTAGTTGTACTTTTGAATGATAAGTGGAGCGATGTTACTTCACTGTTACGGTTGTAAGGGCATTATTGTTTAAATCTTAAAGTTGTGCACTATTTATGATATTTTTAGATTTTACAAACTTCATCAAATATAAGAGATTTTTTTATATTATAAAAAATGTATGTAAAATCTTTTGCCTTAGTGAACCAAAATAAAATCAATAAAAGATATATCAATTCAGTGAAAATGAGAAAATTTTTAATGGGTCTGTAAGCAATAACCTCAATGGCCATATTCAATACCGTTCGGATTGTACACCGGGGACCCCTGAGATACAGATATGTATTTTATCGGCTCAGGTGTTTTCAATAAAAGAAGACATTATAAATATACTTGTTATTATGATATTTTTAAATGAAATGATATTTGAAAGAAACGTAGAAAGACAGAATGCAAGATCAGTGTAAATGATAAGATATTAAAAACAAGTGAATGAGGTAGTATATCTGGGAAGTATGTTTAACAGAGACAGAGGATACGAAATGAACGTGGAAAGGCGTATTGCTGCCGGTAACAGAGTTAAGGTGCCTTAGCTGCATTGTTAAGACGGCGAAACGTCAGCATAGCTGCGTGTTTGGCCGTACACAATGCAGTGTTAGTACACTATTATACGGCAGCGAAACGTGGGTATTACAGAAGAAGAATGTAAGATAGATGAATACTGTAGATATGTGATCTCTTAGTCGGACATCGAATACCCAATGAAGAGATACACAGAATGGTAGGTACAAGCGTGGATGTCACAGTGAGAATGAAGAAGAACGTGCTCGGGTAGTTTGGGCACGACGAGCGAATGAGTGAAGAAAGAATGGTAAAAAAGATTTATGAAGGAAAAGTGAGTGGTAAGTGAGGGAGGGGGAGACCTCGGTTGACTTTCGTAAACACGAACGATACACGTTGACGATACTGGAAGAAGGTCACGTAAAAAGCATGAGGACCCCCCGGAGGGCATGTATGAAAAGGTTGATGATAGTGGACGAGGCGAAAGAGGTATGCCGAAACCGTAGCGTTTGGCGCTCCGTTCTCTCTACCTTCCCCGCTGGGGATATAGCGTGTAGCTAAGTTAAGTTCAAATGAAAAATTAAAGATGCAAGGTTTATGTTATAGCGTCGATTTAGAATTTATAAATTGCTATGACTTTTATTAATAATATAAAGGATGTTCCTTCCTCTTGAATGGTATTTAAATGTACGAATTCATAAGACAATAAACGGATTAAGCGGGTTTATACTATAAGTCAAAGATATGTAAAAATATATATAAAGGGGTACGAATTTAGATTTTTATATATTAATATAAAAAAGAGTAAAGTGCAAAACCCACAGAAACTGAAATAGAATATAAATTTGTATTGTATGTTTTAATAAAAGTAACAAGAAGGATATATTATTAAAATACATATTGCTGTTTATAGAAGAAAAGCTTAATATTACCAGTATTGCAAGTTCATAAAGCCTGCAAGTCTAGTCTCTAGTCTACGTGCTTTTCACATGCTAGATTGGCTAGTATTTGTGTAGGCGATATTGCTTTCGTTTGGGATTTCAATTTCATTTGAATCTGTTTTAGAATTGAATGAAGATTTTTAACTCCGTCTGAGTGAATTTTTTGTGTATTGGTTTTCCAATTTATATATATATATACCTAGTGAATTGGTTTATATAATAAGATACATTTAACATATATGCTGATAACATATATATATATATATATATATATATATATATATATATATATATATATATATATATATATATATATATATATATATATATATATTTATATATATATATATAGGGGTTTTATCATCCAAACAAATTTATTGACATGGGTGTAACATGAAATTACGTACTCAGCAAGGGTGATTAAAACTTATAAATATATCAATATTAAAAATAGTATTACCAAAAAAACAAAAGTTATTTATACATCTCATCGTCATAAATGTTTTTTCCTGAAAGCATTTAATGTACAAACATTTTCTTTTTTTTTGAGGCAGAGAAAACTTAGGTGAATAGTGTTTTCCGTTGAATTTGAGACATTGCGTGTTGAGCGGCGGAACTAAACGCTGCGCTTTGCCTTGTTACTAGGGCCAAGATTAAAAAAATTAAATATTTAATTCGAAAATATTCAATATTTCATTTCTTTTTATCTTATCGTGTTTCATACGCTTGTGCCCCTGCGTGACGATAGGACTCATACACTGTTTGACTTTATGGGCAATAGTGATACGTATATGCAACATGCTAGTGGTATTTATATATACAAATATTCTATTCTACTGATATTGTAGGAATATCCAAATAATGATGCATAGAGTTGTTCATAAGTATTTAAGTATGTGGATAGATATTTTGTGTAACGCGATATGTATAAATACTCTATATCTTTCTAGTCCCTAGTTAGAGGCTTTCCACCACAGCATAAGACATATCAGTCCTCATTCATACAGTACTAATCTAATAACAACTTAAGCGCCACTCTCACGGACGCCGCCCCTGAATTCATTACACGCACCTGGTATTCCTCCTTGTTAACTTAAAATTATATTTTAATTATAAATAACATATGAAATGATTAATAGCACATTAAACTATTGAAAAACTTACGCTATAATTAACCACAAAGCCATTGATATTCTCCAGACGAAATAACTCTACTTCAAATCACTTTTGTCCCCAATTTATAGTAATTGGAAATTAATTGACCATCATGTTGCGGAAACTAACATTGTTAACTGCGCACTTTAAGCACTCTAAACTATGTACTTCATAGCACCGTCATTTATATGGTACTAGCCTTTAATACTGTATACTATACTACAGGTTGTGGAATCAATTCCCACTGGAGGAAATGAAATATTTCCTGTTTTCATATTGCTAGTATCTAGTTGTACTTACGCCGTTCCCTTGTTTAGGCAAAGCGCGGCGTTCGCCATTAAACACGCAACACTTCAAATTCAGCTGAAAGTTGGAAATGCCACCAATATCTCAACACTAGGTTCATAAATTATATATTTATATCTACCCACCCTGCCACGTGTTACTGCACATATAAGGGTAGACAATGAGATCCAAATGTCTGTGTTAAGATATTCCAATTTTTGGCTGACTTTTTACGATATTCCGTATTCGAGCCGCCGCGAGCGCCGCGGTTTTGCTTTTGTCTTATTACCAGATTATTACCAGATCGAGAAATATTAAATAATTTATAATAATATTAAATAATTAAAAATAATATATATTAAATAATTAATTGTCTCAAGTGGGAATCAAACCCACAACCGTCGTCGCGTTTGCAGTCACACGCTGTGCTACATATGAAAATATAAACATCTTCGTAAGTTACTTTCCATTACTACTTACGGTACACATACGTTAGTAAAATAAAAGATTTTTAAAGAGCCAATTTCTATAGAGAGCTTCTATTGTCACGAAAGTTATTATTCTTTATGTAAATGGAAAGAAGAATAAAGCGAGCTTTTTAATTGAAGCTTCATTTTCCGAAACAAATATTATTTATTTGGTACATATTATATGAATATAATAATATTATAATTTATTACTATAGTAGTAGTAAATTATAATAAATAAATAATATAATAATACTGATTGTTTTGATCTCAACAGTTTTCCTAAGACCTAGACGGAAGGCCCTTAGAACAAGCTTTATTTCGTCATTTTTCATTTGTTTCGTTAAAAAATAATAGTTTATTAAAACAAAATCATTCATCATTAAAATACACTCCAGTCCGTTTTCCTCTTTTCTTTTTATCGTGGATTTTTGAGACATTGAGTATAAACGTGTTGAGCGGAACTCAACGCCGCGCTTTGCCTTGTTACTAAAATGAATAAAGTAACCACGACATGCCTCATTGTAATTTAATATTTACAAAATATAGTTGTTACTTGAGACTAGAATTTATATATTTATATAATGTATATAGGTACCATATTGCCCGCAAAATAACTGGCAATGCCAATAGTGTCATGAAAAATAATATATTAAACTTACTTACTAAAATTATATTTATTTGTATACTTACTCAATATACTCACTATTACAAGAACTCGTTATGAGTCGATCCTATTGATTTTACCAATACCACGTACTAAGATAAGTAAAATAAACCTCAGCATACTGGGCGATAAACGAGTTATGTAATGTTGCTGTTACTAGAGCAACAAGTGTAAATGAGTGTAAAATTAGAGGCTTTGAAGGTGTATGTATATATGTATTATGTTTTTTATTTGTAATAAAAAACAAAAAGAACTAAATATGTGTAATTTTTGTTAAGAAACTATGGATGAAAGAAACATTTTTTTTGACTAATAACTTATTTCAAAGAAGTTTTTAGTATTATAATTAAAATAAGGTTATGTTGTACATATATATTATAATCGTTCCGTACTAACTTTTTTTCGTTTCGTTTGTTTTGTTTTAATATTTCGTGATAAAAGACATATTGTATATTAATTTTTTTAAAGAAAATATAAAAATAAATGAAAATAAAAAATGTTATTATAAAAGAAAAACAATCGCCCAACGTGGGGCTCGAACCCACGACCCTGAGATTAAGAGTCTCATGCTCTACCGACTGAGCTAGCCGGGCTTACAACAGCAGCGCTAAATTTACATTTATTAACCAGAGTGTGGTTTTAAATAAGCGTACTCAAATATTACCTCAGAAACGGCTTACCCGGATGACTTTTTTGAAGTATACATTGTCGAAGCGTTTATTTATCTTAAAACTAAATTCAAGCTCGAACATCTTGCAGTGGCGGCCGCGCTTTTTATTATTTTTATCAGCTTTACATTGTATCCCGCACACTGCATGGTAGGCAGAGGGAGCTTGGGAACCTAGTGTTAAGACACTCCGTTCCGTTTCACTATCATGTGCGGGATACAGCGTGAAGCTGAAAAAATAAACATTTTAATAAAAATTAAAACTGCTCACACTTCTTCTGTTGGACTATCGCCATTGACCCAAATTTACTTTGTGCTATCAAACAACGCCTAACATACATATATTGTTAGGATATGATTTAGACACTTTTTGATAAATGTCGTGATTCATTAGTATAAGTGTATCACGTACTTCTTTTCTCTATAAATCGAAATGATTAAGTAAATACTTATTTCGCGACTGTTGTATTGATATATTTTAAAATAAATATTTTTGTTTAAACATTTGTCGACACAGTCCGTTTCTCATATTTTTTTGTATTTTTTCTCGCATATAGCAGAATGGGCAGAGGGAACTTTGGCGCCTAGTGTTAAGACAGTTCATTTTTTTAAGACACTTCCGTTCCCCAATTTCATTGTTTTTAATATTTTTATTACTCTTCAATCTGACACAGTCTTGTTGTTGTCGCCCTTACAACCACCAGGCTGTACCCCTGGGCCAGGACTCATGATAAGTATAAATACCTTCACATTGTAATATTTTATTTAAAAGATATCAATACCTATACTACATTACTTTGAATCATAATACATATTCTAATCTTTCTTCATGAGGACAAAGTGACTCCATTTCCTTTGAAACAACTGACGCGCGTCTCATATTTTAGCGAATTAATACTGACCTAATATTTTCGTATGTACTGTGTGAGTTACGTACAGATTGCAGTCGTTGATAGCGAAATAACACGAACTCGAATAAATTAATCGTTATAAATTGATTATGATAGTATTCATATTATAAAAATATTATTTTGTTCAATGCCTTTATCATTAAAGTAAATTTTATGTGACTGTAAGCACGATATGTTGTGGGTTCGCCACTCAAGGAAATGAAATATTTATTGTTTTCAATTTAAATATATAATGTTTTTTTTCTTCGCTCTGGCAAAAGGCAAATAAGGCAAAGCCCAGCGTTAAGTTCCGCCGGTCAATAATAGGGGCATTACTTCGGCGGAAAGTGGGGCATGGAACGGAATATCTAAGCAAAAGGTTCCCAAGTTCCCTCTGCGTACCATGCCGTGTGCGGGATACAGTGTGAAGCTGAGTACTATAGTAAATATCATATGGTACACAAATTGTAAAAAAAGTTAAATCGTTCGCAAAAAAAACGTATGTCAAATAATTTTATAAATCACCAATGCCATGTTCACTATAATGCAGTTTTATGAGGAAGTTGACATTTGTACCAGTTAATTTTTATTTATAACGGTCATACATTGCACTCAACGGCATCTTCGGACCGGAAACCCCGCCTTGCAGGATAAATATAGAACAGACAGAAGTATTAACGTTATATAGAATGGGTGTACCCTCGAATACAATCGCTGTGTGAATTTGTTTTTTTCTCTCTTTCACTCGTCTTACGTATCTTGAGATATTTACGTAGAGAAGACTCAGTGATTGCACACTCTGTTCATCATTTTATACTTTTCTTCCACAAACAAATAGTTACACTGAGAGAATCTGTCAAGACACTCTGTACCTTGGTATTCATTTAAATTCCAGACATTACGGGTTGAGTTTTGTAACTAATTGTTGCGCTTTGTCTTGCCAAAATGGGTAAATAAGATTAATTCGCTATCCCAAGTGAAGATTGCGCCCACAAGTAACACATTTACAGTAAGACGTTGCGCAAATACGTTACAGTAGCAACAATCGTCAATTTAATAACATATTTTTAAAAATAAATATTTCCACACTTAAAATAGTATAAAATTACATTTATTTGTAATAAAAAATATGCCTATATATTATTAAAACAAATATATTAAAAATATTGACTTTCAAAGTTCCTGGCGTTGAAACTTGTACTGCTTACTTGATTAACCTACAAACAAGATTAACTCTTCTTGTAAGTCTGCAGTGGTCACGTGCACACACCACATTATATGTATCTTACTTAAATGTTCTCATGTATCTACTTTGATTTTAAATATAGTTATGTCGAAATAATTTTTCTGTTCTGTTGTTTTATGTCGTTCCGAGCGTGAAAGTTGAGCACGAACTACGCCAATATCACGTTGCAAGGAGAACACGCGGAGGATATTGGGTCGAAGTTTTTCTTTCATTTCTAATCGTTTATGGGTCAGATTTTGAAATAGAAAACGGAAGCATATGTCACAACATTAACGTCACTGAAAAATTTTGCAATTTTTTTATTAAAATTCTTTGTCTATTAAACTATGGATTCCGTTAAAAACATTAAGTGACTATTTATTATGTGAGATTTTTTATAAAGCTTCAAGCTTGTACCCCATATAAAAGTAGGCAAAGGGAACTTAGGAATCTAGTATAAAGATACTTCATTTCGTTCCCTACTTTCCGCCCTATTAGAGGCGCTGCGTGGTGAATGGCGGAACTCAACGCCGCGCTTTGCGATTTTCCAGAGCAAAGAAATAAAAACATAAAATACTTACTTTCAAAATATCATATATTTCGTCTAAGTCAGAGTCGCGGCCACAACCTGAGACACGACGGCTCATATAAAATATAAATAAAAAAAAGCAAATATAAATAAAAAAATGTAGAAAAAGTTAGCGCCATACTACTTTCAATGGTTGTCATTCATTCCAAATAAAACACACAAATGAATACGCGCCGTGAATTTGTTATCATTAAAATAATTGATCAATGTAACAATACAATAATTGTATATTATTAATAGCCCTCACTCGGAACCTTAAGCTGACTAGACACGAAGAAATATTTTTATAACAATTTATTTATCAACTTTGAATTAAAAATATTTGGTCAATTTTACAAATAAATATATTTTTTAAATTAATTTGACATATGACAGGCAATGGAGCGCGGAATAGTGTACCACTAGGTTTTTTCAATCTTTACTACATGACGGAAAAGTTATACGGAAATAAAAAAATACCAACATTGCAGTACAACACTGTGTAGGGCATAAATGCCATTCACGAAGTTGGCTAATAAAATATCATTGAGTCTGTGACATTATCACATTATAAATTATACATTATTATGACTACTGATTAAAATGTCTGCGTATATTTCCTTTATAAATAAATAAATATTTTAATGTTAATTCCAAAGTAATTGTTTATTTCATAAGGGTGGATTAAAATTTTAATATCAGTAATAATATTAATTAATAAGATTCTCTATTGTCAAGCAATTATTCTAGGGAATTTCCTCCGGGTGGTAAAAATTGTAAAAATCTCCCTACAGAGATGCTTACAACATAAATTAAGTTCTATCAGGCGTATGAAAAATGTCAATGTAATAATATAAAGTAACAATTTCTATGTGGGATTTTGATGCTTGATGAAAACGTATGGCTTAGAGATCAGACCATTTGGCCGGTTTCCATAAGTTGTAAGTTCAAAAAATATATTTATATAAATAGTAGTAATAGTATTGCGAATTTATATAAATATATACAATATATTTATATAAATTCGCAATACTTAAATGAAAGACATACACACACAAACACATATGTACACACACACACACACAGATATATATATATATATATATATATATATATATATATATATATATATATATATATATATATATATATATATTTGTAGTGGATTTACATTGTATAAGAGATACAAAAAAGAGTATGCACCGAACGCATTCTATCGACGTCATATGTAGACAGCCTTAATAAGATCAATCAGTATTCAGATCTCGTTCGTCCAACACACGTGAGGTCCGGACGAATTTCGAATCTGTTCCGGTGACTCATTCCGTCTGTTTTGTGTAGCGGATGTAAGGACAAACCGATTTATTATATGTATATGAATGTGCAGGGACACAGGGGTGTGACTGTAAACGACCGATTGTGGGTTGGGTGGATCTGTAGTTAAGGAAATGAAATATTTAATATTTTCCAATTAAATCTTTAATGTTTTCATTTTTTCGGTCTGATAACTACTACTAATAAATGGAAACGCGGCGTTGAATTCCGCCACTCAACACGAAATGCCTCAAATACAGCAAAAAGTGGGAAATGGAAGTGGAACAGAGAGTCTTAAGACTAGGTTCCCAAGCTCCGTTTGCCTATCCGGTCATGTGCGGGACCCAGCACTGTCGCTGCTTGTGCCGCTGTCGTGGCGCAGCGACACAAGCGTCTGACTGTAACCGACAGGTTATGGGTTTGATCCCCTCTCGAGGAAATGCAATATTTGATATTTTCAATTTTAAATATTTAATGCTTTTTTTTGAGTTCCCAAATTCCGCGGAAAGTGGGAAACGGAAGTGGAACGGAGTGTCTTAATAGTAGGTTCCCTCTGCCACTCTGCCGTGTGCGGGAAACAGCGTAAAGCTGTGTAGAGAGAGAGAGATTGATAATTTATATTTTTATTCTTTGTGAGTCGTGTCGTCCATATATTCTACCACGATGTAGTAAATTGTTTTAAGTGAATAGAGTTTAGAAGGCACAGACTAGACATTTAAAGAGGTACTTGTTAAATTTGCCGTCACTTGTATTTTACCTACTATTCTCAGGTTTTATGATTTCGCCATTATTATTACTGTCAGGTTTTGTTATTTCTCCACTATTATTACTGTCCTATTAATATTAAATTTCCCTATAAAAATAAGTACTTTTTAATTGATGATTGTATAAAAATAATAAAATGGAATTCTTATTTATCACGCTACTAAATAATGGAATACTATTATTTAATACTATGTTTCCAACCAGAAGATTTTGTCAGCGACTTCGCACATTCAAGGCAGCCAGCGGTTTCACAAGAAATTTACACAACCAATCTTGCCGCATTTCATTTGTTACAAAACTCGACTTTTAATCTTAAAACTAGAATATAGCGTCTATTTTTGTGCGTATGTATTTGCACACATATTTTACGCTTCGTGATTGGTTGTACACCCTTGTTATAGTGGATAGCAACCTTAAAAGTGCATACTGCATTCTCTGTGACCGCAGTTTTTACTGTGTTTGTTTTAACGTCATATGTTTTCAAGAGTTATGTAATGTTACGTACTAACTTTTCCTATTATTTCGAAGAAGCTCTATGGCAGCGTAATTGAGACTTTTCCAATTGCAATATTTTTTTATATTCTGAACATAATATTTAAATATATGTTTGACTCACTCATATTATCGCTTCATTTTCTAACAGACAGACGAAGAACTAGATGTAAGGAAAATCCTTACATTATTTTTTTCATTATATGTAAACGTGTTTTCACTGATGTAGACAAAAGAGATTCTAATGGTATAATCTTGATTCGAAAATTAAACACGTGTATCTAGTACCAAAACCGTTTTTTTAGCTTAACCTTCGAGATATGTAAAAAAGATAGAGAATAGCTTTGTGTAAAAGATAGAGAATAAATTATTTTATATAGTTTTTAAATCGAAACGTATAAAAATAATCCATTAATTTCTCTGCTTTTTTTATTGATTATTTTATTTATATAAAAGTATTAGAGCTTGAAATCATTACAAAGGCAACTCATAACACGTTATTGCAGTATTTACTACCTAGTTGTATAATGTTAGACAACAATAAATATTCATTGCAACGAAGTTCTATTTATAAAAACTTTTTACCTTCACGCTGTATCCCGCATATACCAGAATAAGCAATGGTAAGTTAGGCAGCTAGAGTTAAGACTGTCCGTTCCCCACTTTCCGTCGAATTTACGACATACGTTCCCTACTTAACGAAGAGTGGCGAAACTTACCACTGCGCTTTTGTTTCGTTTCTAGAACGAAGAAATGGAAATAATTATTTCCTCAACTGGAAATCGAATCTTTATATCCACGTCGTACTTAGAGTTACGCTTGTGTCCTTGCGCACTTTACTTTCTTTATAAAAACCTGCTTGTTAGTAATAAGTAGATTTTGCTATCCATTGTGTCTAATTGTATTGCTTCACTTTCACGACTTTTTAGTAAGTCCCTAGGGAACTTAGAATTTAAAGCTAAACTTTTCTTTTTTATTACTTCATCACATTCATTTATTAATTTATTTTTCTTATACTTCACATATATTCCGTAAACGGCAGAGTCTTGTCACCAGAGCAAAGAAATAAAATGAATTAATAACTGCGATATTTATTGAATATTTACCACAATCAATTAATATATATTTTCTTAAAACGTTCAAAGAAGATTGTTTTATATTTTTTTTTTATTCACTTCGAAAAACACGGAAGAACATTAACAATGGAACGGTATGTTATTGTTTGTACTAGTTAAAACTGTTATAGCTTTCTTTAGATGCTTCCAGATATACACCAGCGGCTGCGAGACAGATATAAGCATCTTCAATGTCTACGTATGCATATTTAGTGGATAATTGGGCATATTATACAAAAAAATAATTTTGCTGACCGTAATAAAGTGCACCCTAAAGCTTTCAGACAGACAGTCATAATTTCACATTTTTTACAGTAGTTGGGATTATCTACTCCATTTGGTTTCTTTGTCGATAAAATAATAAATTACATATTGACAATATTGAAATTCGCAATTACTAAATTTCATAAAAAATATTTAATAAAATTTAACAAACTTTGTACTACATATCATACATTAATATTTTTTTTTTTTTCTAACCTATATTTTCCCATTTTTGAGAAAAGGCCTCCCCCCATTTATTCCACTCCTGTCTATTCATCGCTATTGACTTCCAGTCAGGTCTATAGTGGTCTAGTTCGTCTCGCCATCTTCGTTTTGGTCTGCCGATTCTCCTTTTAGAATTTGGAACCCACTCGGTAAAGATATTCGCCCACGACTCTTTAGGCATACGACAGACGTGTCCGGCCCAGTCCCATTTTAGCGTTGCTGCCTTACTTCCCACGTCAGCTATTTTTGTGCGGGAGCGCAATTCAGTATTTCGGATTTTATCTATTAATTTGACACCCAAGATGCTGCGCTCCATCGCACGTTGGCAAACCTTAATGGCGGATTTCTGTGAATTGGTCAAAGACCAAGTCTGGGCACCATACGTGAGCACTGGAAGGATGCACATGTCCATTAGTCTTGCTTTATGACGTAGGGTAAGATCTCCCTTCATCAGGTGCCCCATAGACCAGTAGCTCCTCCAAGCATTTTCAATTCGTCTTTCGACTTCCATATCTTGTCGGCATTGAAAGGATACTATTTGACCTAGATATATATATTCTTGGACATATTGCATTTCTTCTAAGCCTATTGTCACCTTTTGCTGTGTGCTGTTGGTCATCAATTTGGTCTTTGACATATTCATCTTTAGTCCAACCTCAAGGCAACCTTTGCTTAAGTCTTCAAGTAAAGTTTGCAGTTCTGATGCAGATGAAGAGAAAAGGGCAATGTCATCAGCAAATCGAAGGTTTGTTAGCCTTTTCCCATTAACCACAATGCCCTTATCCAGCCAGCCGGCTTTTTGCTTTCGAAAAACTTCCTCTAGAACACTGTTGAACAATTTCGGAGACAACGGATCACCCTGCTTTACACCATTATTTATGTTGAATATCGGACCCAAAATATCAAATTTTATTGCTGCTGTACTCTGTTTATAAATATTGCACAGTAAATTTATGTAAAATATATCGATGTTCTGATTTTGTAGAGCCTGAAATATGGAAGTATGAAAAATGCTGTCAAATGCTTTAGTAAAGTCAACGAATGCTATATATAATGGACGATTGAATTCGTGATGTTTTTCAATAATTTGGTTGATGGTTTGAAGATGGTCAACAGTTGACAAACCAGAGCGAAATCCCGCTTGAGCGGGAGGCTGTTCTTTGTCTAGTTGGTAAGAGATCCGATGTTCAATTACTTTAATGAAAGTTTTGTACAGGTGGGAGATAAGACTTATAGGACGATAATTATTAATATTAGATTTATCACCTTTCTTGTGTAGCAATATGATATTTGAATGGACAAAATTTTTTCGGAAACTTGCCCGTCGTAAGTATTGAATTAAATAAACTTGTAACATAGGGTAAAAGAGTGATTTCACCTATTTTGAGAACTTCAGTTGTTATTCCATCCTCGCCGGGAGATCTGTTGTATTTCAACTTTTTATTGCCAACTGGACCTCATAGTGAGTTATTGGAGGGATATGGTTGGGGTATGAATAGTTGTCAAGTTCGACGTTGATTGTAGTTCCAGCATTATTGCTACTATTTTGCTGTTGTGGTTGTGAATATAATTTTTTATAAAAGTTTGTGCTTATCTCTATATATCATACATGAATATTTAATTTTTGTATATTGATGGATACATACAAAATTACTTAACTATCTATTAAGTAAAGACATTAGTAAGGAAAACCGATAATATTCGTAATATATCACTGTCAATGACAGTTACAAAGGCATAAGTAAAAAAAATACGATAAGAACTTTTCGTAACGAAATAAGAAACGTAATTAAGCTCGATACAAAAGTGTTAATGGATTTTTTTTTTGCCAATGGGTATTGATTAACATTTAATTATATGTAAATCTTAATTATGACAATAATAAATGTAGTCTTTTTATTTGTTCCATTCATGAAACTGGTGTTATCATTATAATATAAACATATTTTACGTATGTATGTACTCATATGCATGAGTTACCTTCCCGACAAGTCTATAAATAAACGTAACGGGCGAACTTTCTCTGCGAGAGGGCGCGACTGATCATCTGATGGGATGCGAATGGGGGCACAGATCAGATTTGTAATATCATAAACACGTGTTGATTGGGTTTTATTAATATTATATCTAAACATTCAATCAGGCCTCTTGGGGATATATGTAAAATCTATTATCGGCTTAAATTAGTTAAATATAATATGTATGTAATAAAAGCTTTTATTTTACGTTAAATGCAATTAAAATTCATTAAGTTTGGTATATATGCATATATGTATTTTTACTTAAAGACGAAGAGAAACCAATGTCTAGACATAAAATTCTTACCGTTATTTCCAATTTAAAGCGTATAATGTAAATATTGAAACTTAACGCCTTGCTTTGTCTTTTTTTTTTGCTTCCTACGAGATCTCGAGCAAAATCAGATTGATCTACATCCATTGCATCACTGGGTCTTCTATGTACATAAATTATTTAAATAAACATTTTTCGTAATGTATTTATTTTGATCCCAGGGAAAAGTATTGAAGCTTTATATAAATAAAATTAAATATAATATTGAATCTATTCAAATAAAGTTTACATACTTTTTATATAAATAAATAATATTGTGGTGTAGGGTCACGCAACGGGTTGTGGTTTCGATCCCCACTCGAGGAAATGAAATATTTCATATTTTCAATATAAATATTTAATATTATCATTTCTTCGCTCTGGTAACAAGGCAAAGCGCGGAGTTGAGCCCCGCCACTCCACACGCAATGCCTCAATTAAGGCGAAAAGTGGAGAACGGGACGGCGTGTGCTAAGACACGGTCTTAATTAGGTAATTAGGTCTCAAGTTCCCTCTGCCTACCCTGCCATGTGCGGGATACAGCGTGAAGCTGAGTGAGTGTATATAAAGTGAGTGAATAAAGCGGGTTGTTAAACGTATTACTATCAAACAACTGGCATTAAAATCATTGGATTAAGTATGTTTTGTAATAACGCTTACATCTATCTCAGCTTTTACTTGAAGTGACTCAATATCTTATTTTGAAAATCTGCATTGTGATGAGTCGCAGTTACCGGCTACCATTCTATCGTTGTGTTTTACAGTTTATCTATAAATATCAAAATGTTTTGTAGTTACTGAGCAAATTTTCGTTTTACTTCTCATCTGCGTTTTATATTAAGACAGAACCTGGTATTTTACCACTTTGCTCGTCGCTTGCTGACTCAAAGTTACCAACCAAGTTAAAAAAAAAATAGAAACTTATCTTCAGGATAAGGTTATTTACTGTTCTTTAACTTATTTCAGTTATATAACGTAAACCTTAATGGTATTGCCGTAGCAACTTTAGAATTCTATTAATATTTTTACTCCACAACTCTCATATTATGTAAACCATAGGGTGTCTACCCCATAATGCAGTTCCCTTGCTATTGCTAATTAAAAATGACAAGCGTTGTTGGGCTAGCTCCATATGTTGGCATGATGATTCAAACGGGACATAAAATTAAAAGAAACTGGCATTAATGTTTTCAGGTTTGCTTTTATGGGGGCATTTTGTAGAGCATTGGTAAAACGATGTTTGGAAAGGTCGTTCTTGCCACGTATTAATAGCTAAGCGCCCCCGGGGCTTTAAAAAGCGTCGGCGTCGCCCCACTTGTAATATATCAAGATATCGTATTCCATACCTATTGCCAACTGTACGGAATTACTTCTCTATATAGACGTTGTATGTCCGGTTATCAAAATATTTATGATTAACAAAATTGCGTTATACATATAGTCAAGTTTTTATCGAGAAAACGTTATTAGAACCACATTGTAAGAATGAATTATTGCATATACAATATTAACAGTTACTCAAAGACTACGTAAATTTTACTCAATGGGGTACATACGGTATGGCGGGAAGAACAATCGATTGACGAGGTCAACGACACAGGAACTGACCTTTTGTACATACAACTGATCAATAATATTTAATTATCACAATCGTCTATCATAAAACTTAATGACACTAAAATTTCCGTCAGAGACACAATTGTAACGGGATTATAATTTTGATAAGCTCACAAGCTCTTTCTCTTTTTATTCCTAATACATATTTGTGTGTTATTTTATTTCAATATCGATAATCAATTTGGGTCAAGTAGGGAACGGAACGGAGTGTCTTAACACTAGGTTTCGAAGTGTTCTCGGCCATCTTTTTTCTTCAGCTTCACGCTATGTCCGTGTATAGCGTTAAGCTGAAAAAAAAATATTCAAGACATTATTACTTATTTTAAAGGAGTATATCTCCCTGAATAAATTATACGTTATGTTAATTTTACAAAACATCATGTCGTTGCAGTCATTGTAGTATTTTATGTTGTCGACGGAAATGTTTTGAATGCGCGCGCAAATTTTATTTGCCATTCCGTTTGCTAAATGATACGTTCTGCGGCTGACAGTGGAGGTACTAAATGTGGCCAATCAGTCAGGGGAAGAATCAAATGCAGCGCTTTGGCTGGCGGCCAGTGATGCGTAAAATAACCTATTACAGAATCCTTTTGTTGTCAACAACGCGACTCGCCTCATTTCCCTCTCACCCTTCCGACGAGACAGCTAGGGCCCTAGACAACAAACATTTAGCTTACAAGACATTTTTTGAAATTAGTAAGAAATTTCTAAAATATTAAATATTTCATATCTTCGAGCGGGGACTAAACCTACAACCTGTCGAGTTTACAGTCACAAGGTTGTGTCCCTGCGCCACGTATGTCGTGGCGTTGTACAATGCACATACATATATATCTTTTTTTAAATACTGAATGTTTATTTTTACAGTCATATCATATCAAATATTACACAAAACCGTATCTTAAAAGGCCCATATAGAATCACTATGTTGTCAGTCTGACAAAACCATTTATTTCGAGATCACGTGGAGATATCAAGCTAAAATTAAACTAAAAAAATATATATATACTTAAAATGTAATACGTTAATTAATACAAAAAATAATAATTAAATATATATATATATATATATATATATATATATATATATATATATATATATATATATATATATATATATATATATATATATATATATATATATATATATATATATATATATATATATATATATATATATATATATATATATATATCTGTTATATATGTAGATAATAAATACACACGTGATAAATAAAATCACACTAATAGTTATAAAGCTATAAATAATTTAGAATTAAACGACAATATAGACTAAATTACAGTTACCTATTAAGCAAAAATCCCTGTTTACTTTAAAATACAAAAGATGACAAAAATAAATACTTACTCGAACAAAAAAAAAAAAAAGAAAAGAAATGTTTTTTCTTTATTGCTACCAATCCCTTTTTTGAGTCATTACCATTTAACTGATATGACTACGGTTGAACTATTTGATACATGTTTAATTGTATTGTTATATATATATATATATATATATATATATATATATATATATATATATATATATATATATATATATATATATATATATATATATATATATATATGTAAAAATACTCATAAGTGAACTGTAATGTGCTTGAGAAATAAAGTTCTTTAAACCTAAATTAATATTAAATGATTAGGTGAACGGTCCGCTTCTGCACAGAAAAAATCAAACCCAAAGATTATCAACACAAAAGATACAAATATTAATGCAGCTTTTTGTCGCATTTAATATAAAAATCACCGCGTAGTCGATATCTGTAGAATATTTCTCGTGGACATACAGTGATGAAATTAGGCGCGAAGTGAGGATTTAAAATACAAATAAATAAAAAAATCCATTGCCATGTTCAGTTTCACACAAAATTTGAGGATAAAGTTACGTCAGATGTTTCATACCACAAAGTCGTAAAACCTGTTACGTAAATATTGGTCGTTGAAAGTTAATATCGCCGATGTTATGAAATTGAACGTAGAACTTACTTTATTAACGAAGAATATACAAACACTTTCATACTCTATATCGTAATAAGTAACAGTAATATCCTTTTTATGGGCAAGTAACATAAACTTTGCTCAGCGTGGATTATACATAGTTGTTTAGGTAAAACACTACTAATAGGTAAAGTATCGATACATATAAAAAAATTAAAGCTTCCTTAAGTAGACTGTTACATGATTAGAATTACATTTTTTTTTTGTAAAAATAGAACGCATCATCATCTAATATAATATATGTATATGCAAAAATTAAAAAAAATATATAGGAAAAAATATATAAAAGTAAATATTCACCATAAGACACAATATTACTTCTTGATAGCTACAATTTTATTGAGTATGATACTACATAGTATATATTAGTGAGTGAATGAACTACAAGGCAATATCAGGATCACTATAAAGCAAATAAATAGTTGTTGTTTGTATATGTACTTATGTTCTTGTAACAAGTGTTTTACTATTTGCGACATTTTGTCACGATACGTTACAGTTTATGATATGTGCTATCATCGTTCACCAATATTATTACAATTAGCATTGGTTATGATAACTACCGCTAATTGAATAGAAATTGTATTATTTTCATATAAATTTACAATTTGTGTTGATTGAATTATGTACTAACGTTTGTATGTTGATATAAATAAGTATAGATAATATTGAATTTAATATTTACTCAAATAGTAAAAAAAGTTAAGTATACTTTTTTACTCACTTACTCACTCAGCTTTACTCTGTATCCGCACATGGCAGGGTAGGCAGAGGGAACTTGGGAACCTAGTGTTAAGACACGCCGTTCCACATCCGTTTCCCACTTTCCACCGAATTTGAGGCATTACGTGTTGAGTGGCGAAACTCAACGCCGCGTTTTGCCTTGTACCACTCACAAACAGGCCTCACTACTTATTTATATAAATCTAATATATTTCTCCATATATTAAATCAACATACAATTGGTTGCTTTAAATTTTTAACTTACTATAATGTTTTTAGTAACTGTCAGATATAATAGTGTGAGGCACGAAAAATGTCCTTGAATATTATTTGATAAGGAAGCGGTTGTGACCTAATTACTATGTAATTGTAGATCTCTATGTCCGTAATAATTGAAGATGAATGTTTCTCAAATCAATCGAACATTAGGGCATCGGGTGAACGTCTTGTTTATTGATATGACTTCATGAAAATGAATCGATCTTCTTTACAAGTTGCAAATCATAGGCTTATTTAGTAACTTATGATTAGTAACTTCTGGAGGTAAGATCGTTGTGTATAACAGATATAATGCACATATAGGAACTATTTTCAATTAATTTCATATACGTAGTTTGATTGATAAATATTTGTTTTAGATAAGTTTTTAATAAATATTAACTAAATAATATGATAAGAGTTTATTAGATCGTAGTATTATATAAATGTAGGTTTTTTTTTGAACGAAGAAAAATTCTAACGTAAAAAAAATATTTAAAAAGGACATTAAAAAACCAGCCAAGTAAAGTGAAGTATTAATTTTAGATCGATATATTAATTTTATTCTATTTTGTATTATTACACGGTCAATAGAAGTACATTATCTTTAAACTTAAAAATCTTAAACATGAAATACTTTTCTTTATAGTTTTTAAAGACAACGTTTCTTTATTGTACAAGCATGATTTTTATGGATGCTAATATGGTTTTTATGACAGTTCCGCTAGAACCTCTTACAATAGCTATCTTTATACAAAAAGGAAATAAAAACGACCATATGATGCATTTTACATACAAGCGTGTAAGATGAAAGTGTAAACAATACAGTTAATCAAACATAAGGAATGAATCGTTCGCTTATAAACACTCCCCTCTCATTTGCATTTCAATGTTTGTTTACCAAATCTTAAGACTTAAAGAGCCCTTTATAAAGGGTTCGTTAGTTTTCAAATGCAAGCATTTAAAATGATTACAAAATAGATAACAGATGCATAAGATTTGTAAAGATAATTTGACGCGACCTTTTTATAATTATCTTGGGTCAGAGACGATGACTGTTTCATATTGGTAATTAAGCGAAAATTTATTCCAAAATCATTTAGAGCAATATAAGTATCTGGCATATAAGTATCTGGCATATATAAGTATCTAGTAGTAAATAGGTACTAAATGATTGTACGAGATTTACCTAGGCATAGCGCGGCGTTGAGTTCCGCCATTTATCACGCCTCAAATTGCCTCAAATTCAGCACGAAACAGAGTATCTTAACACTAGGTTCCCAAGTTCTCTCTGCCTCTGATCTGCATGTCATGAGCAGAATACAGCGTGAAGCTAATTAAATAAAAATAAAGACTAATAAAATAATCCGGTCAATTAGATGTTTATACACAGATTGATTCCTTTTTTGTAAAACTTAGTAGGTATTGCTGATATGATAAAAATCTTGTAGAAGTAATAATAAGACAACGCAAAACTAATAAATGTGTCTGTTGTCTTACCTTATATTAGCATAGCGTATTTATGAGAAGTGATATCGAACACGTGTACACCTATTTTACGGTCGAGACTGGCGCCTGCAGTTAGCCATCCGAAGCGACAGCTTGTTGCAAACATGGTTATATGCTACGTACTTATGTAAATATTGATTAGTGTTTTAAACAAAGAGATAATAAAGATTTTTAAGTTATTTTTTTAAATTTATATAATTATAGTTATAAAAAATATTATATTAACAAAATATTATAAAATTTTATAAAAATACTAAGAGCAGAATCTTAAATATAATTGTCATATATTCGTCAGATGGTTAAACTAAAATGTTTATTTTCAAGTGTCATTTGGAAATTATATATCTTATTTTTTAAATTTTCAATTACTTTGATGTTGATAAAAATAAAATATTGTACTAATTTGGAATTCAAGCCAAAACTATTGCTTAGTACGACCAAGCCCAACTCACAATAATACTTTAATGGCGTCATCTAAACATTAAGTCAGACACAAATTTTAAAATTTACATAATTATATACTTAGCTGAGTAGCAAAAAGTCAGACTTCAAGATCAGTGTTCTTGAATACTACTGAAGTGCGGAACGTTTGATACCTCACAAGAGTCATTGATAAATGTGCTTATTGAGTGCGTAATAAATCGAAATGGAACTGCAGCATTAAGAAAAGCATAACACTGAATGAATGATCCCACTGTTTCCAACATAAAGTGCTGGACCGTTAAGTATGCTTTTTATCGCTTTAATTGTTATCTCACTTAATAAGAACGCATTATAAGTAAAAAAAATAAACTTATTTAATTTTATTTCTTCACTTATAATGTGCTTTTATTAATTTAATATTGTTAAAAGCACATTATAAGTAAAAAAATAAACGTATTATACTTTTAAAAAGTTTAATGTATAATCATTATGAATTCCGGACAAAAAGGACGTAGAGCGGTGTCGCACTCCATTACCGCTAACAATAAGTAAAATAACCTCTTAGCGAATAGTACACTTAGGTACTAATCATTTTGTTCTATCTTTTTCTTAAATAAAAATAGCAAAAAAAATGATATCGTAAAATCTTAAGTATAAAATAATTTGTGTTCATTTAATATAATGTAAAGTCAAACCCTTTGAACCAAATCATTCAAATTGCAGGCGGGCGCGGTCACAACCATATTTGTATCAATCAACATGCAGATGTAATTGAGCTGCAGGATGTTACCCATCATCCATTGAGCTTTCAACTATCATATACATAAATAACTAATATCAATCTTGTGTTAATACTATAAGGTATATTTTGTCTTAAATATACTTCTTTTGTTTAATGAAGAATATACGAAGAGATTAAAAGTAAACGTAAAAGTTATATATAACCTTTATTTAAGAAGTGCTAAAACTTAATTATCAAATATTTTAAGTGCTTAACTGTACTATCATACACATGTACTACAAAGTAAACACATATTGTTACATTTCAGTATTTTTTTTCAGCTTCACGCACGTAGGGTAGGCAGAATTAACTTGGGAACCTAGTGTTAAGACGCTCTCCACTTATGACTAAATTTAACCCGTGCGTGTTGAGTGGCAAATATCAACGTTGTGCTTTGCCTTGTTTCCAAACCGAATGAATAAAAACATAAAATATTTCATTTTCTCAAGTAGGTATCGAACCCACAACATTAGCGTTTACAATCCCACGCTTGTGCCTTTGATCATACAGGCCTCGATATATGATTTTTTTTTAATTAGTTTTTAGTAAAGTTAGTTAAACCGCAAATGAACATCCTACTTGAGTCATGCGAGTATATTTTAAAATAAAGAATTTTTACTATCGACGAAATTTATTTTTAAACTATTCGTGGATATAAATTTTTATTGTTATTCGGCGATAAAAGTATAATATTAGAATAGTAATATATGCAGCCGTTTTATTATTAGTACAGGGAGCTTTTTACAGTCCCCCATCAAGACGTCAATCAAAAAATTTAGTTTAACGGCACTTTGAAACGCAATAAAGCAACTACTCATCTATTCTATTTACCTACATTATTTTCAATTATTTTAGGCCAAAAGCACAAAACAAGGTACATAAATATAAATTAAAAATACATTAGATTACATAGAGACTTAACTATACCTATAGGTTAACTATATGTAAGTATAAATTAAATCCATAATATAACGAGAATTAAATTGCTACAAAACTTCGCTCTAAATTGCTATTTTATCTAAGAAAAGTCTTGATCATCTGCTTATTATTATTTTTTACAAAGAAAAAAGGCCAGGTGGTCCCCATGATGAACAAGGTTTCGATAAAAAACCGCACTCAAATGGATGCAACAGATAGGAATACAGACAAGGAGGTCGAACTTGTAACACCTCTGGCGTCGCGGATTAATATATGTTGTATCGAAAATTATATATATTCTACATATGTTACAAATATTTTTAATAATACGAAATAGCTATTATATTAACAAACTCTTGTCTCGCAGGTAAAAAAGCGTTATAAAGAATGATGTAAATACAAAATTTAGTTATAACGTTATCAAGGTATATCAACCCTGCATATTATTAAAATCGTTGTAGTTTCACTGGATTATACAAAAAATTAAATAGATTAACCTTTTTAGAATAATATAGAACTACGCTACACTATGTTAAACTTAATTAAGTTTTGAGATTAAGAATGGAGACTGACAGAATACAAGGCTATATGGTTGGATACAGTTGAATCGGTCAAATGGTTAGTGACTTTAGAACTTGCAGGGTTATTTACACGAAAATATCTATTTTCCTATATGAATAAATTATTCATATTATTTCTTTTCAATGTACGAGTACATATACAACATTTAATCTATCAGCTGACTGTTCGCCATAATACGAGCTCTGCGACTTAACGTTGATAAGCATAAAAAATATTATGTTTAGATAGTACATAATAACAATAACATTTGAATATATTTAAAATAATTGTACCTCTTAATATTTCCTTTTTATTATAAAATTTAAGGACTATTTGTCTACATAAATTTAAACCAGCCACTTTAACTTCTTAAACATGGACTGACTAAAAAGTTAGTAAAACTAACATAAAATCTTGTTATAGTATGTTTCGCGATTGAACAAATGAGATTAGTTTGCAAATAAAATCTAAATTCAAATATCAAATGTGCTCGTCTGAGTTGCAAGAATTTCATACTACAAGTTGATACCGTGTAAAATTGGATTTAACTTGACAGATTGAGAAAAGATGACTCAGGAAATTTGAATAATGTTATAAGGTATCTTTGGATTTTTAATTTACCTGTTTGTTTCTTGATGCCGTGGCGAAGGGGCCAAATCATGTGACTGTAAACGGGCCAAATCATGTGACTGTACGGGGAGAGGTTGTGGGTTCGATCAACACTTAAGGAAATCATTTCATTACTTCATTTCATTTCTTCATTTATTCGCTGGTAACAAGGCACAGAGCGACCTCAACAATTCATCAAGTTCAGCGGAAAATAGGGAACTGAACGGAGTATTTTAAAAATTACTAACTTCCCTCTGCCTACCCTGCTGTGTAACTAAACTATAGAGGGATGTATTTTTATTAGAAAACTACATGAACCGACCAAATTTTATACCCTTAAAGTTACATTATGGCTCATACATTTACTTACGTACACGTACTCGTATGTACATGTACATAAGTAAGTTTATATATCTCCGAGTCATTTAAAGCGGGTCAAGCAGATATAAGCTTCACAGAATATCCTGCGGTTTGCTTTGTGCGAAACCAGGATCTTCAGTAATTTTGCTAAATAGTAATTTTCCTCTTCCTCGCATACGTCTTTATGGTAGTCAATCCATTCAATCCGACATTATCTTCTACACTTCATCCGGTCTTTTGAAGGATATACCCCTTACTCTTTGTCAATCCTAAGATTAATAGACATTTAAAATTCAATGAGAGGATCAATTGAAAATTCATTGAAGGTGACTCGGTGGCACTGAATAAGACTTACGAGTAAATAATATATTCACGATGATTAAATATTTTATCTAATGATTTCATATCTTATTAAGTGTATATGGAATACGGAGACAGCATTTTCACAATTTCTTTTTATATTGGGAGATATTGGTTAAGCTTACCGAAGTGAAATTTTAAGTCAAAATCTTCGTATACAGATACTCCCATCAACCTTTAACAGGACTTCCCAACTTTTCATTTGCATATTGTACAATAATCAACATATGGACGTAGAATAAAACCTTCAAAAATGTAAATGACTAATTTTCAATTTCTGCCTCATCATAATATGTCCAAAAGTGTTCAAGGAGCGTGAATAAGATGTCAGTCTTGCACGATGACAGTCCAAGGACTTTGAATTTTCACCCATTAATCAGTGCAGTAGTGTGTAACCTGATATCAGCCATCGGGCAACATGCTAAGTTGTGATTAATTATGTTTACAGTAGGATGCCGTTCAGACGCCACATTTGCTGGATGGTGACGTGGCCGGACAAGCATTGTTCTGACTGTATGGATTAATTATATTATTTAACAGGAATCACCCATAGACATCTTCATACATCCTCAACTTTACATATAGCTCTTAATATGACACATATAAAGGTGACAATGCCGTGTAACTTGTGACTAAACCGCAAGTTTTCCTGTATATTACTGACGTCTGCAAAAGACGTTGAATAAAGAATAAAGGATGCGCTTGTCTTTGTCCTGTATTTCATAGAAAAATCGTTTCCGTGGTGTTTTTAGGTCCATCGATATATGAATATTCCTTAATTTAACGGCTATTATTACCATAGAATTCAAAATGCGTACAATGATCAATTTTGCATGTGAAATATATTTGCATGGGCGCCCGCGCATAATGAATACTACAATGACTACATAAAACTGGTTTGAAAAGAATTATACTTACAGTAAATTATATTAAAGTGACAATGTAGCTGTATTTTAGTGAAAGATTTACACGCGGTTTTGACGTGAAAATAAAATTTATTATACACAATAGTCATATATAAGGAACTTCATTTTCGAAATAGCTCATAAAGAGAACTGTTGAATGTACAATCTGCTATTGCCTACACTTTTATAAATTGCCTTTTCACAATTTGAATATATAACTTTTTCATAAATAATAAGTCGGTACCTAGTACATATCATGAGCATGAGACACGCGCAATAATTTAATTTTAATGTTTTTGTGGATGATATGGAGCAAAAAGATGCGCGCAGAATATTCACAAATTTTAACACAATAATTATAAAGATATTTTAAACATATATTATTAAATTGAGAAAAGGTACAATTTGCTTGCTTCAATCAGTTCAGTCTTGCTCATCTCAGTGCTTATAAATTCATTAATTTTCCATTAAACAACTGCATATATTGTGCAACTGTAAATATTTCCTGAAACTGATTATTTTGTTATTACTTTGTGTTTACATTACACATACTGTTGATTTAAACAGTTAATAACTATCAATAAGAATATGCAGCTTAAGTCTAGGCAAGACCGTCTGTAATTATTAATTATTATCTAACGTTCTCAACATTTAAATCTTGATTAATTCTTGATTATTGTTAGGTATTAAAATTAATTAAGTCCAATGATTGCGGGTAAAACTTTTAAAAATATTATAAATGATTATTTGTCACTTTGTTAACGTCGACACTTAGTGGGTAGTAAGCATTGTATGTATTAGGTTTTTTTTCAGCTTCACTCTGAATCTCGCACATAGCTGGGTGAGCGGAGGGAACTTAAGAACCTAGTGTTAAGACACTCCGTTCAGGTTACGCTGAGGCATTAAGTGCCGAGTGGCGGCACTCAATGCAGCGCTTTGTCTTGTTACCAGAGCGAAGAAATGAAATCATAAATATTTCATTTCCTCTAGTGGGGATGGAAACCACTATCAGTCGCGTTTACACTCACCCGCTTGTGCCTCCGCGCCACGAAAAGCCTCAGCCTGGCCTCATTGTTTTAGTTAATCTAATAACTTTTACACGAAAATATGATTAAACTTAATACTTAAATTTTAATAGATAACATAGGTTGAATTAAATTACCATTTTAATGTTGATTCAATATTAAACTTTAAATCTTCTTCGGTAATTGATCAGTTCGTCTTAATTGTGCGGGCGTGCCTGACAGGAAACTTATAATGCAACAAATCCGCAAACGACGCAAACCAAAATACGAAGTAACAGTTATCTCTAAATACATATTCCTATTTCTTTTTATATGAAAAATATTATTATTAAATTGAATTGGCCTGCAACTTTAAATTTTAGATATATAGTTAATATTCTTTTACAGCAAAAATTATTGTTTGAGAATAGAGTTTGAAAATAGAATCACTTCCCCGGGGAGACGTGAGTCGGCAAGAAGTAAGAGCGCTCGCGAAAATGGTAGGCGCCGGGACGTCGCTGTGACTCATACGACCTCTTTAATCAGAGGACGCCTACAGCACTTCCTTGGGATAACTTTTGTTAATGTAAAATCCACCTTAACACCTAAGTACTTGGTTCTCTTATAATATATCTAGTGCTCATTTAATCATAAAAACTATGATAGCTACTGCAGATGCTAAACTATAACAATAGTCTAAATCTGGAATCTAATTTCCTTTGTGTACGTCTTAAAACACTTGAAGTAATGAATTTTCTTCACTGAATAGAATTGTTCAATCAAGTGAATTGTTTAATTAACGGAATGTGCTTTTACAGATTCTACCAACATTAGACGCTTATTACATTTATGTTAAGGGTTCTTTTCATGCAACCTAAATTGGTTCCAGACAAATAAAATGGTTGCATGTACCATCCGCTAAATCTAAAAAACAAAAAGGTTACTTTTACCTTCTGTTACCTTTTATGAGAAATCTCTTGCAAAAAAGTAGTAGTATTTATTTTTATTTTATATTAAAATTTATTACTCAAATTTGATGTACATTTATATTTGTCATCACAAACTTTCTTCCTTTTCCTTTCTTCTACATTATATGCAGTAGCTTATATTATAATACCATAAATATGTTGTTTGAAATAATAAACGTTTAGGATTAACTGTGTAATGTCCAGTAAAATTATTATAAGTATTCAATGATCACATTATTAGTTTTGTAGATGTTGGTCAATTGCTAATTTTATTGATTCATCAAGACCATCACAATATGCATCGCTGCATGGGGCATTCACGTATCGGTTTTCAAGTCAGTGAACTTTTCGTTAACCCGAATTGGCTTGTCCGTCTGTGTATGTCCACAATAATTAATCACGCTTGCCAACTCCCAAGGGACGCTAATGACATCCAAGGACTTTAATTTATAACAATTCCCTCACAAAGTCCACAGATAAAATTAATAGTTGAGATAAATGTGGTTTACGGGCTAGACGTATTCAGCCGAATAAAGCTTATTTTCACATTGGTATCCACAAAAGTAAGTTTAGATAAAATGTTTTGTTATGAAAATATTATTACTATATTCTGTCTGGATTTGAAAATTGTGGTTTTTCAAATCAAAACTCATCTCCAACTATGCATTCGTTTATGAAAGTTATTTTTATAAATATATTCACATACATAATAAACAATTTTCCATTAAAATAATAATTAATAACCTTTGTTTGGCTGTTAGTTACAGATAAACAAATGTAATAGACTTTACACGTTTTTTTAGGTTGTCCAAGATTATTTAGTATGTTATTATTTTATTCTATTCACATATTGTCATGTGTTAAACAATACAAATTAATTGAATTCTTCAATCTTCCTGTTGGAAATGACCTTGCTGACCGTCGAATTACGGCAGCCGAGTGTGCCGGTCATTGACTCATTATGTTTATATATAATGCCTACCTATGAGCTATGCTCCGTATGGCGGCACCGTGACCCAGTTATAATTCGCAACTCATAATTTTTTGGTTGTGTTTTTATAAAATAAAATGAGCATCAAAGATGTTTTTTTTTTTTCTTTACCTTTAATTAAACCGAAGTTTTATAGCTGTAGCAGTACTTGGCGAGAAAAACCTTTTTGTTAGTCATAAAATTATAGATTATTTTCAAAAGCTACTGTAAATTTTTACATTGTTCGGCAAAATTTATTCAGAGTACGAAAATTAATGTAGACGTAACAAAAACAAATTCATTCTATCCAAGTTTAGCATAGAGCAATTTATCTTACAGTTCAATTAATCTCAATCGTCTAACCATACATTTTCTCTCGTATCTATACAAATTTTAGAGAAAAATTAAAACAAAATTAGTTAGGTAGTAGATTTTTATTTTTAAATTTCTAGGAAGTAGTCTTTATTTTTTACACAATTGCCGCCTCGCCGAGAACACATCGAGACAAACTACTCCGCGCTTTTAATATGTCCACGCTTTTTATTTATCCTCCAAAATTATGATTACTCAATGTTTTATTTCAATTTATTAAACAATCATGCGCAATATTAGTACTTTGTGCAGCTTAGTACGTTGAACGTCAGTAATTAATATTATTATTGACTTAATATATATCGTAGCGTTTGGTGCTCCGTTCTCTTCCTCTCTGCCTAACCCGCTAAGGATATATCGTGAAGCTAAGTAAGTAAGATTTAATATACGAGGGGTTATCCAAAAGTAATGATAATCGGTTATTGCCAGTACACATGAAAAATTTTTTTTTGCTTGGTTATATACCTACCCACTACTTCAGTTTAAAAAAATCATATATATAGACCACGATTTCCGGGAGGTGCATTCATTTGAAGGACCGTCGAAGAGATAACATCAAAATGGAGAAAAAGTAAATTAGAGTAGTCAGCAAGTACATGTATTTTAAAAAAATGTCTACTACATACATACATAGCGGCTTGGTCCTAACAATGCGCCTTCCTGTTCCACAGTGGCACGTTGAGCCAAGAAGTTTAAGTTCGGTAGAATATCTACTGAAGACGAACATCGCGAAAAACGCCCATTCACGTCCTCAACGTTAAAAAAATTGAGGATGTTGTATTGGCAGACCGAAGAATGTCCATCAAGCAAGTAGCTGAGGTCTCAGGGACCCCATATGGTGGCGTTCAAAGGATCTTTTTGAACGAATTGCATATAATAAAGATCACCGCGCGTTGGGTACCGAGAATGTTAAGCGACGAACAAAAGAAAAAATGAGTCGACATTTTGAGAGCGAATTTCAAAAAGTTCCAAGCCGACCAAGAAAAATTTTTTGGGCTGGATCCGTCACTTTGATCCTGAAATAAAACAACAATCTATGACTTGGAAGACAGCCCTTCACCGACGCCGGAGATATTCAAAGTATCAAGTTCGGCTGGAAAGATTGTGGCTTCCGTTTTTTGGGACACCGAAGGAATAATTATCGTGGAATACCTGGAACGGGGAGCCACTATTATGGGCTTTTATTTTACAGCTGCAACTGGAGTGCTGTTTCACCAAGAAAACACTCCAGCTCACAAAGCCGCGATGGCGATGGCTGCGATTCAAGAAACAAAATTTTAACTGCTTAAACACTCATCCTATTCGCCGGACCTAGCCCCCAACGACTTCTACCTCCTCCTCTAGCTTAAGAAAAACCTCAGATACACAAAATTTCAAGACAATAGCGAAGTGATGACGGCTGTGGAGGGAGCATTTTGGGAGAGTCAAGATAAAGATTTTTTATATATATTGACTTGTTAAGAGACTATGTAGAAAAATAAATTACTTTATAAACTCTAATATTACGTATAATATACTTATTTGATTGCTTGTAGCCAAGAAAAAATGCCACGATAGGCCTCTTTTACAAATGTAATAATTTCCCAAAATTAAGTTATAAATATAAATATTAATAGGATGGTAAAAGTATTTCTATATATTGTAGAGGTGCGGTAAAGGTACATTGGACCAAATTCTTTAGTAGATCACTTTACACATTTTATCCACATGTGGTGTCAAGTGCCGAGACATCCTCGCCATATTACGTGAGCATGTGACTGCTGGCACTTATTATATTAACACGCTCAAACAATATAAATTTTAGTAATTTTATTTATTTTTATTCGCATTTGATTGCTTTGTGACAGCAATAGAAGCCAAGAAAAATGCCAAATAATTCATTTCTAACACTGCTTGGATCACGAAACAGACGGACATTTTTTTAATGATATATTTTTGATATAATTTTACATTTTACATTTTTTACATCTATGAATACAAGTGCTATAGCTATAAAGGTGTTCCGACAGCAACCCAGCTCGATGATACTATATTATTAAATGAATTATTGTCACTTAAGCCGTGTGTGTGTGTGTAACTGCTAAGTTTCATGGTAGTAGTATAATTATTATACGTATTTTTTATTAAATATCTGCTTGAATGTCGACACTATAAAAATGCGTGTTAAAGGCATTTAGGAAGACAAAACTGTCAGAAATATATGTATATTTTGTTGAATTATTTATTATATATGAAGTTTGCTTATTCGCATATTCTTATTTGTACTACTAGCCCTAGTACGCTAGGTTACATATTATAGAGCAAGTTTGTCATAAGTAATCACAAGCTAACTAAGTACTAATTAGTGAACTAAGTAGTTTAAACTAAGCAAGCGACAAGGTCTAATTACAAGGTTTAATTACATTTTATCTTTAAAATGTATAATTTTTTGCAAGACTTGTTAGGGGTTGGCACAAATAATCACCCTTAAAAATTATATATTAATTATTTGCATTTGCTATAATCTTAAATAAATAACTAATGAATGAAAAAAGTATACGGCATATTATGTATTATGTTAACAGTAAGTTGATTGAGAATAATTTAAAAGCAAGTCAATTTATGCTCTAATTTAAATTGACACCCCCTGGGAAATTATACCAGATTCAAACTTGCACTTATGCTCACCGCGTTAGACTTATGAATACACTCAAAACAATAGTTCCTATAAATATATTATATTTTATAACTTCCAATAGAATTTTAATAGAATAGAATGTTGTAGAATTTTTGTATTGTAGTTTCTATAAATAAAATAAATACTGTTCAAATATATATATATTTTAAATGTTTCTCATGTAAATTAGAAATAAACTTAATCACTTTAATGATTATTTTTACTACTTCAATGTATGTATAATTTCGTAGTAACGTAACAAAACAGTAAACAAAAGCTATATTTCTTTCTATAGCAGTATTTATCTCATAAATTGTCATGATGGGAAATATAGAGGATCCTTAGATAGATTACAAACAAAGACATCTCTCTACATAACATAAATGATTGCGTGCCACAAATGCTTAAGATATGGTCCAAAGATTATTTTATTTAACGTTTAAATAAAACCATATTTACAATATTAATAAGAGAACCATACAGGGATAAAACATACGGATGTAGTATAATTATTAGTATAATTTGAGCTCCGCCGCTCAACACGTCATGCCTCAAATTCGGCAGAAAATGGGAAATGGAAGTGGATCGTGTCTTAACACTGGGTTCTCAAGTTCCTTCTGCCTACCCTGCCATGTGCGGGATACAGCAAGAGTAAGAGTAAGAAAAAAAAAGAAAATTCATAAATTTTTATTAAGTACAAGTACTGTAAGAATTTTTTTTAAAGAAATTAATAGTTTTCGTATTCTTCTAATATTCACCCTAAGATTGGTACGAGCTAAACTTTATTTTGTTTGGCAAGACTGAAATTACTTCGATAGATTCACTTTATTTTACAATAAGTAGTACATAAAGTATAAGTATAATATGTAACAATAACACAATACAGTATATTTTATTATCTATTAGGAAGTAACTTGCGTTGCAACTTCTAATCCTAGAATGGACTAGACAAGTTTACCATTAGCGTCATAACGAGAACCGCAGCTGGTTGGACTGAATCACTTTTTTGTGTTACTCACGAAATAAAGGGGAAAATATTGCAGATTTATTATATTTTATCATATTTACCTCTTTATATGGAAATTAAGTATTGATGTTTTTAGTTTTAAAACATTATTATATCGTTTTAGACGTGATAATTTACAAGTACTTATTAGTATTATATATTTTTGATTTAGAAGCGCATATGGAGGAAAAGAATAACTAAATTATGTATATACATTATTATTTTTATATTAAGAATATAAAACGTGGCTTTATAGCTACGTTTATCTCCTATGATTTATGATTTCTTTTAACATAGTAAAGAAAGTGAGAATCACTCTAAAATAAGTCATTCCCCTTCTATTCTCTTCGTTCAATGTTGATGTTGATTCGAGGCCCCATTTACATTTACATATCATCTAGAATCTGATTTGAAACTATTTATTATCTTAATAGAATCCAGAACGTCACTACGAGGCGTTAAGTAGTAAAATATAAAAAAAGTAATCATATTACAAATTTAAAACCTTCAAAAAGATGGAGCTTTATAGTGTTATTTTTATTAAAATACCTATTTTCTAAAAACGTATTTAAACATAAAACTTCGATCAATGACATAAATAAAATTCTATTCTAAAGTTCGGTGCAGGCTATAGCAATAAAATAAATTTACGATACCTGCGTTAAATTAGTAGAAGTAATGTTCATAAAACATCGCTATAAATTTACAGTCGATGAACGAAAGGACTTTGTCACTTTGTTTCTGTTACAAAGCGATAAAATGAAAGTATTTATTTAATTTTTTTTTCTTTAATTTTATTCTAGATTCCAATGAATCGGAAAAGGCTTGGAAAGTTTTTATCAAGTTCTTTGAAATGTAAGTTATTCTCACGCTTTGCACTATGCATTGGATATGCACGACGACGAACGTATTCCAGAGCTGTTCTGTGCCTAGATTTTGCAATGCAGTGCACTTTCATTGTAAGACTTAAAAGGAATGTAAGATTTAATTAATAGTAATTCCTTGGGTGCAAAAAAACTCGATTCTTATTGCTTAGCTACTATAAATGCGTTTTTTTCTTACCTGGTAAGGGTTACGTATCAATAAATCTTACAATTAAATATTTATATACCTACTCAGGTAGTTGTTACGAATTTCAGAATTAGTATAGATCCTACAAAATAAATAAATTAAAGTAAAATTATTATATAATAGATGAAAAACCCTTTTAAAGTTAACAGTAATGCTTAAATATATATAATAATTGCTCAGGCTAATTAATAGCGGACAATATATAATACATAAGAAGACAAAAAAAAATTAAAAAGGCAATAATCAAAAAGTATAAAATCCATCAAGTTAAGATAACACAAAACCTTATTTAATGTATTATACATTGTTTATTAAAGAAAGTTATTAAGTGCACAGCCGTCGAAATAGGTGTTTAAAGCTCGCCTCACGCTGTTCCACGGAAAGCCGATAGTAATCTGAGTGGCATTAGCCAAGCTACGTATCACGAACGCTATCAGCGACTCCTGAATCTAATTAAACTTCATCAATTTGTTACAGATTGTGGGAACGTATATCGCTAGGGTTTTTTTATTTTTGTTTAATTTAGTCACTAATTAGGAAAAAAGAGTTGTTTTTTATGTTGTCACTATAATATGTATCACTGGTTCCAAATTAAATAATTTTCAATAAGTATTATTTTATTAAAATTAGTTTCTGTTTTTATAATTATATAAGCACATAATATTAAAAAAATAAGTATTTATTTAGTCAATTTAATTTTTGTTTACATTAAATGAACTAACTGCGCGTACTTGCCGTTCCTTAGCAGAAATGCGATTTTACTGACAACTTTGTATCTAGACATATTATTCATGTTTACAGTTATTGCAGTTCCAAATATAATAAAGTACTACATTAATCAATAAATCATATGTTTGTAATATTTTTAGTTGCATTTCCTTTTATTGTTAGAGTAATAAGATCTGTTTGAATGTATTTTCCAATTTTACTTGATCATGAAAATTTATTTCAAGTAACAGCCAGTGAAGCTTGCATAGTTTACATTACGTCTAGACTCCCAGTTACTTTAAAATAATATCAAAGCAAATAAACTAAAAATGTGATATTTATTCAAAAAGGAATAAAATATTAAAAATTGAGAGCTGTATATAGAGTACTATTTTTACTCACTCTCACTCAGTTTCACGCTGTATCCTGCATATGGCAGAGTAGGCAGAAGGAACTTGGGTACCTATTGTTAAAATTTATGGAGAAGTAACTTTCCGCCAAAATTGAGGCAATACGTGATTGAGTGGCGGAACTCAACGCCGTATATATACATATATAATAAACCATATGAAAAACTAGCGCAAGCTATCGAAAACTAACACAGCGCCGACGCTTGATATCTATAAATATTTATTTAATATTAAAGTATAATTAGAAAACTAATATAAATTACTTTAATATGGATACGGTCATGTAAACAAATTCACTTTAGTGAATCGGTGGTAAATTGTTTGACGTTTAAAAATTAATAATATTTCAATTTGAATTTAAATTGTATTTTATATCTTTGAATATCTTTTAGTATTAATTTTATATTACCTTTATATAAGTTGGTAAAAATTACAGAAGCGGCTATTAAGTAGGAAATAAACTAAGCACACGAGTTATAATTAAATATCTTTGTATTATTGTCTTTATAATTTTGAAAAAAAAAATCATTGGACATAATTATTCATTTTTGACAAAATTATATAGTACGAGTAATAACGGCAATGACCACTACAGTCAAGTATAGGAAAATCCGTTGCGGTGGTTCATACCTACGTACATACTTACATTGATTTCCAATAAACAGTTTCGAGTACGTTAGTTACCTATTTACGTCATTCACCGGAACCAACTTCCTTCTCAAAGTCTTTTTATTTCATTCTCAATAATTATTTTTCCTAGCCGAAATATAATTCCAAATTTATGGTAAATAGCTGTTGATATTATGATCAGTAATTTACATTTAAACTAACTAAACTATGTTGAAAATATTCTGGGCATACTTTTTATTTTTTATTGAAAGATGTAAACAATAGAAGGAATACATGTTTTATTTTAATTTTTTTTCTAACTATTGTGTATTTACAGAGAGACATACTCTAAAGTACTGGACACATTTATTTATGTAAAAGATAAGTTATGCGATCGCGAATCGCAATCATGTAATAATAATACATTGATTCATGTTGTTATAATTAATTATTCTAAGAAAATTGTTTTGAATTAATTATTTAAAATATTGAATTAATATATCATAATTTTGAATTTTAACAAGAACTGAATTTGTTTGTAACAAATTGTATAAATATACACTTTTTACTACGTTTTAAGAGAAAAGTATCTCAATAAAATAACCAAATTGCTTCAGAGCACGATCACATCTGCTCAAAGGATTTTACGATTGCGAATGTAGAGCGATCGTAATGAAAACAATTCCATTGTCAGAATTTAGCTAAAACATAATAGCTCCCACATCTCATTACTGTCATTTGCTGTCGAACAGATGTTCATATAACAGATGATTAACCTATTAACAATTAACTAGCCCACTAATAAGCTCGGCCGCAAGACCTACGTACGTGACTGACTCATATGCAAGAATATATCGTATTTTAGTTGTGAGATTTCAACAGGTGTTACACAATTTGTTCCTTTGGTGTCACAAGTTTACATATGTGTTGTAATTTTAGTTATTTAAACCTCAACTTTCAATATCAAGTTAAGCACTAAATCTGTCTGTACTACGATAGCCCTCATCTGCCTGATGTGGGCAATATAAGATTTTTTTATGTTACAAAATAGAAAAATATTTTATTTATAATTTTCGAAATCCATTTTATTTGTAACCGCCATTGTGAGTCCTTGGGCCATTAATATCCACTCGATACGGTAATGACGTCCAAGTGTCGACAGATGTCGACGGGTGCGAATACGAGTAAGCCAGCCCTCCAGTGCTTGATTAGTTCGCGTTGGTTTGCGTTGATAGACACGAAGGCACGTTAATGAAATAATGACGCTGCGTTTCGTGATGTTGCTACAAAGTGCCAAATTAAAACGAAATTACAGATCATAGGTATGTTGTTCTTGTTTAGTTTATTGTTAAATTTAAAGGGTATTGTGGAGTAGACTGTGGCTAACACCAGATTTGGTAGATTCCCGCTAGATCGTTAGAATTTTGTTTATAGTCCAAGACAGAGCCCAACGTGAAGTTATGCAATGAAACAAGCAATGTGTTAGATTTAAGCTGCAAGTCGAGAACGGAGCATCTTGACACTAAGTTGTAATACACTGAGAACTTAAACAATAAGCATATATAATTATTTCTGATGTTATTTAGATAAATATATGTTTTTTATATCATATTTTTCTTAAGTACTTTAATAATTTAACGTAATAATGTATCATTCACTTTTGTATGCACCTTTGATTAGGGTTTCTTTTTATAATTACATGTGTCACGTTATGTACTGCGGATGTAGAGTTAATGAATAATGAGTAATAGCTAAAGTGTACGTCCATACTCCTATATCTATTATGAATTGGTAAAATTCTAAACGTCAACGTCACTTTTTGGTTAAATTTAAAAATATATATAAAGAGTATTTTTTTCTTAGCTTCACGCTGTATCCCGCACGAGGCAGGGCAGGCAGAGGTAACCCGGGAACCTAGTGTTAAGACACTCCTTTCCACTTCCGTTCCCCACTTTCCCCCGAATTTGGGGCATTGCGTGTTGAGTGGCGGAACTCAACGCCGCGCTTTGCCTTATTACCAGAGCAAAGAAATTAAACATTTAAATTGAAAATATTTAATATTTCGTTTCCTCGACTGGGGATCGAACCCAGAACCTTGTCGGTTATAGTCACACGCTTGTGCCGCTGCACCACGACAGGCCTCAAGTATTTTTTTATGTTTCAAATTTAACAACAATTTCAATCATATATTCCATATAAGAGGAATTATTATATATCTTATTTTACGGTAGAAAGGCTCTATTTCAAAACTTTGAGAAACACTTGAAAATCTAATAAAACATCAAGTACGATTAAGAGATCTTCTCAGTTTCACGCTGTATCGTGAGAGATATATGTGTGTAGGCAGAGGGAACCTAGTGTTAAGACACTCCGTTCCACTGTCCTTCCCCACTTTGTGCCGAATTTGAGACATTTGCGTGTTGAGTGGCGGAACTCAACGCCGCAGATTTTCGTAAGTGAACATTTCTTTCGGAGTACTGTAAATATAATAAATATCTAATTTTCCCAATATAACGCACAATTTAAACGCAGTATTTTCTGCTGCTTTCTGTAATTGAACATTTACATAAACAATAACTTATTATTGTAATAAGAGGAGTTGTCTTCAAATAGAAGCTATTTCAAGTATTGAGCGCCCACACAACTTTTTTTACTAGTCATTTATTTTTACTCAACTTTATTACAGGCAATTGTAAATATAGGTCTATAAATTGTACTCTATAAAGACACTTAAGTAGAAATATTTAATGTTTTTACAGCTGTAGGAAAGTGACTTTTATAGTTAGAATGAATTCACATCAATTAAGAATAAATAATAATTAAAGAAAAAAAAATATTTAATATCATTTAATAATAAACAAAATATTATATAACCTTAGCAAAAATACTTCCATGACTTGTCCCTTTTTTGGGATTTACCATTATTAGCTGTAACAAATGACCATTATCAATAAATGAAAGTTGCGAGCAACACTTAACTAAATAGATTGCTCCTAGTATCTGTCGACCGCCTGGACATCGAATTACAAGAAAGTAGTCCAGTCTAATGAGATTCGTCAATTAATTTAACAGAATTAAAGGACAAATTGGAAACATCACGCGATCTGATTCAGGTGCTTAATGTCCTAGATTGGGGTAGGAGGCTTTTTGCGGAAAGTAATGGTAAATCATAAGTGATTATAGCAATTTGGGTTGCACGCGATAGTGATGTTGTTCTAAGTCCCACAATACCGATTTTTTTTGTTATCTGTTCTAAGATAAAGTATTTGTGTATATTTATATTTTATAACTTTCGATTACTCAAGCGTTTCAAAATTAAAGTTTAATAATAATGTCCAGTTATACTAATTAACTTGATGAATCCGATATGAGCCTAATAGCCATTATCTTTTAAATCGACGTAACTTTATTAAGACAACGGTATCGGTAGTAAATTTTAAATTAACGGCGATCAATTAAACTGACTGTATACAGACGGTCACAGTTCAGAATATGAAAGCGACATGCTAATTGCTAACGTCGCGTATGACAGCCAAATATGGGTTGGCGAGAACTGCGAGCGTATCTGGTAAATAATTTTAGTCCAAATAGTGTACATTATTTACCTCTTTTACATAAATGTTATAGTAAGATTTGGAGTGATATTATGTTCTTTATAATAGTTCTAAATAGTAATATAAAAATTCTAGTTGCCATTAAGACTTGGCTTAGGACTTAGAACCAGTATATACAATCTAAGCGTTTTATATATCGCCTGGCAACTTAAAGATATTAACCTAATTATCGATTCGCATTTTTTATGAGTTCATTTCGCCAATTGGTATGAATTTATTAGAGACCGCAATGGATCTATGGGTCCGTTAACCTGACTTACTTACGAAGAATAATATGCTGGGTCACGTCCGAAGGAAAGGACACACCTTTCTGATTGCATAAAATAAATATTTGGGAAAATATATTTGAAATATTTAAGTCGTTTTGTGGTATAAAATACTAATCTAGTCAAAAAGGCGCAAGAACATTTTTATTTTATTAAAACCAAAAACAGCATATTCGTTTACGTTTGCATAACCATCTCTTCAATTCGTGTTTAATATCATAATCACAAACATTAATTGTTTTTAATTTTTACAAAGCTGCAGAGGATGTAACTTTACGTTTTGTCATTAATAAAATAGACAAATAATATATTCCTACTTTTAACTATCAAATTTATTTTGCTGTATTCCTTGGATAGATAGATTTATTACTATTTTAAAATACCATGGTCAGTTAAAGCTCTTATTTGGATATAATATAAGAGTAGTGGTAGCGTAGGTAGTTATTATAGAATTATACTTCATTTGTTTTAAATTTGTTTCTTTTTAATGAATCTTGCTTGTTATTCTTAAATATTCAATTTATTTATTTTTTCTATTTCAGAAAAGTTACCTCGAAGCATTTGGATATTTAAGAAAGGGACACCCAGAAGTCGGTAATTTATTAATGGGAGACGTCTCGCAGTCCTATGAAGATGATTTCAGGATTGCCATTAAAACATTACAGGTGCATATTTTAATTTAATATTTTTGTATTTAAACCAGTCAACTTAAGCTATTCTCACTCACGGAAATATATTATTTTATTTGCTTAGCTTCATATTTTATCCTGCACATGGCAGGGTAGGCAAAGGTTCCCAAGTTGGGAACCTAATGTTAAGACACTTCGTTTCGTTTCGTTCCCCGCTTTCCGACGAATTTGAGGCATTGAATGTTGAGTGGCAGAACTCAACACAGCACTTTTTACCTACCAGAGCGAAGGAATGAAATCATTAAATATTCAAATTGAAAATATTAATTTCCTCAAGTGGGGATCAAACCCACAATCTATCGCGTTTACCGCCTACCGAATGTGAACTTGCGTCATGGCAAACTTCTAATAGCGATGTATTATTTGATATTTTCATTTCCTCGCTCTGGTAAAATAAAATTCTCGACATTGACTACCTATCACCAATCAACACATAATGTCTCGAAAGTTCCTGAAAAATGGAGAAAAGTTAACGGGTTTTCAATAGAAATAAAATTTGTATACTTTTAAGAATTCAAAGTCGTCATATCTTAAGTCGTCTAGGCTGAGACAACTTAAGAACTTAATATTAAGTCACGCCGTTCCGTTCCCCAATTTCTGCTGAACTAATCAGGTGTAAAAAAAGATCACCGAACAATCAGAGACATCGAGCCGAACTATTAGGCTCTTGCTCGCATTGTTCAAGATCACCGATTTATAACACGGTTCATCGAATTATAAAACGTTTACACGTGAAAAAATATAATAAATAATGATCAAACGTTGAAAAGTTACTTTGTATTTCGAATTCATATTAGACCATTTAAATTACCATTTGATAATCTTCTTTATTATTTTAAGGAATTTGGTGGCATTCCGGTAACGGGTGTAGTAGATCACGCTACTAAAGAGCTGATGAGGAAAAAGAGATGCGGAAGACCAGACCGAGAGGCTGAAAATGACGAGAATGGAAGACGAATAAAGCGATTTGCTGTACAAGGCGAGAAATGGAAACACACGAACTTAACTTGGAGGTAAGAACACAAAAAATATTAATGTTATTATAAAAAAATCATATTTACAATAATTCGGGTAGATATAAATTGAAAGACAGGTCTACGATCAGAATTAATTATTATAAGCGCCATCTGTTGCGCATCAATAGAACTATTATATAATAATTACCACTAGATGGCGTTTATGTGGCACACCAGCGCTTTCTTTGAGTAATTTCAAGCTTTGGACTACTTGATACAAGATGTCAGCACTATCGTTGGTATTTTAATATCATAATATATGTGGTTGATAATTACATTCTATAGTAATATAAAATTAAATATTTTTAAATTATTTTCGTAATTAATTAATAATATTGATATCATTTTTTATATGTATTATTTATACTACATGATAGAATATGCATGTAATTAAACTTTATATATATCTACATAATATTCATAAATTCTACAAGGTATTTTATTTAATTATAACTTAAATGTATTACTGTGAAACTGAATAGGTATATATTATCTATAAGGCCGTAAGCTTTATATTTCCTACAGTACAGTAATACTTTAGGGGCACATAAAATTGATGACAAATAATAGTTAAATCACAGGGATCGTAAAAGTTACGACGCTTTCCGCGTGGCTTAATTAAAAGAATATGTCCACGACACCGCTGAGTGTGGTGCCCACTTCGAGACACAAATAAACAAGAGCCGTTTCTTCAAAATGTTTTATTTCATGACACATTTTAAGATGTAGTTGTATTTGTCCAAGTAATAACAATTTTTCTGGTAAAACTGAACGAAGATATAGGTATTTATAATAATTAATAAAATTATTTCTATATTTATAAAGAAATAATACGGTATATAATTACTAATAAAATATTATAGCTAATAATAAAACTTATACTTCATATTTATATTGCTAAAGGATTATTTTAGGCAATAATTACTGTGGTTTCTAATTTATAGTAAGTTGTAATTTTATTTTGCCTAGTCAACACAAATTGATCACACTGCAAAATAAACTATATACAATTATTATTATTTCATTGTTGATTTCTATTCTCAATATTAAAAAATAAATTAAGTTACATCGTATATAAATTATATAACTTTCGTTCATGTTAGTTACGAATAAAATGCATTTTTTACTAAATGTTACTTAGCTTTTAGCTACAAAAGCTAGGCACATTGGATACTATCCTCTATTTGAAGTTAAAACAACTGCAGAACACGCTGCTAATTTGAAAAGTTCACTATCACCTGCACGGACCGCGGCTTCAGCACAATTTCCTGTCGAATTAATGGTCTGTCAATATTGTAGTCCTCCATTACTGCTTGTTGTGCAAACCGGCAATAAAACGAACAACGCCATCTCGCGGAGGGTTTACGAGAGAACGGCGCCGGTGGGTTTTCAACCAATAATACATTTTATATCTAACCCCAATTCGATGTTTTTAATATTTGTATGATGTTTTTTCTTTTATATTCAGTTAAAAATTATAATCATTTTCACAATATAGGAAAGGAAAAAAATATAAATGTATAAATAATGTAGTATATTATTGGCCAAATAATCTTTATGTAATTTGTTATACCATATATATTGCGTCAAACTATAATAAAAACAAGGTTTATGTCCGAGACACCATAGCAATAGTTATTACATCGTATCGGTATTGTTTATACAATGGCTGTGACAGCTGGATGACGGCCGCATTACCCCCTGTAGCGCTGTCATCGCCATTCGAAACACTAGAAAATAATCAGGGAATGATATGCGTAAAAATATAATACTTTGTTTTATATATTGCACGTTTCCATGATAATATTATATTTAGTTTAATCTAATTTATCAAATAAATCGTTGTCTGTGTTAAGTATTTAAAGGACGCAAAAGAATTTACGTTTATTATGGTTAAAAATTGACTGTTTGCTTAAAATAGCTAAGAATAAGTTTATCTTATCCACTATGATTATATTCCATATAACTCAACAGCTTGCAGCATAGCGTTTAACATTTATAAAACAGACTGAACAAGCTTCTTGACTTTAAATACTTATTGACTATAAAAAAATACTAAAATTAAATACCTATATTTAAATTGCTCTTCGTACATTATACTATAGTTTACTCTTTAACTTATTAAACACGGTCATACTATGTACTGATATTATAATAATATTTTTATACGTGAACGTAAAAGCTATCTATTTTAATAATTTTCAACCATCACCCCTATCTCAGTGCCGACACGAACACGAACTGGGTTGACATTTCAATACTGAAGGCATTTCACAATATCCATAGTTCTACACCCTATAGTCCTGGTTATGTGATGCGATAAATAGCTTATTATACGTAAATTGAATGTACTAACACGGTAATAGTACTTGATGTTTTTATAATGACCTAAACTACGATATATTTTTTTATGTATAAATAATTAAAAAATAATATGTATTATAAATACGAATTCTATCTTATATTATTGTAATGACAAAATACTTATTAGGAAACTAATATCGACTTACTGGAAATTCAGTTTAATATTGTAAAATAATTTCTTTAAATAAAACTTCTCGGCTATCACCATTGTCATGTAACTAGAAAAGTTAACAAAGCATTATGCGGTACCATTATTGCAAAGTGCTTCTTATTGTTTACTTTGCCACACGTCGCCAGTACTTAAGTGACACAGTGGGCGCTGAAAAAAGGCATTTTTAAAATATATAAATATTTATTTCCTTAAATTTTATTAAATAAAAACATCTATTAATAGAATATTATTTTTCGAAAGGAAAATTATATAATTTATCAATATTATAAATAATAAAACCAATGAAAGGACAAGTTAGAAATGTAATGGAATGGAATATATAAACGTATTTAAACAACTTTGTCACTAGCCCGGATAGCTCAGTCGGTAGAGCATTGGACTTTTAATCCAAGGGTCCAGGGTTCAAGTCCCTGTTCGGGCGGCTTACTTTTTATTTACTTACATTCTTTATCTTCTATACATATTTATATGGTTTAATAAAAATGAAAGAAAACTTTTTTTTTTGCACACAATCTTTTTTTTTCTAAAATGTTTGGGCCACACAGTTAAGTTTTCAAATTTTTACAACTTTTATACAATGAGTTATAGTTTGCAAAAAAATTTAAATTTTACAAACCAAATAAAATAACAAAACCACTAATAAACCACTAATAATTAAATAATCCTAATAAAACCCTCTCGCGGATTTTAACTCAATCTTAAAACAAATTAAGAAAAATATGCGACTGATAGATTATAATTAAATAAACTACTAAGTTTACACACTTTCTGGATCCCTAATGAATCATAAAATATATCTAAAGAAATATTACACAATATAAACAGTTTGTTTGTAATCTTATGTAAATATACTCAATCACAGAGCAATTATGGAGGTCGAAGGTCGTTAGAAGGTAGATTAAGTTTATTGTCACAAAAACATAAATTCAATAACTAAAAAATAAAGAAGGATCAACTCAGGACTTTTGAGTATTATTATTTCTTTTCTTTTTTATATATTACACTATTACAACGTGGAGAATGGAATGGAGTGTCTTAACCCTAGGTTCCCAAATTCCCTCTGCCTACCCTGCCATGTGCGGGATACAGCGTGAAGCTGAAAAAAAAACTATTACAATTAATATTAAGTTTATATAGTATGGCTTTCCGTATTGATTGGTCGATTAGTGAAACCTTATCAAGTCCGTCTCGATGAGAATGTGCCGCCATGCTGTTACTCTACGTAGTGTAGTAGCTTGAAATTTAGCATGTGTGTGGTTTCTTATTACTCACCACTTGCTTGGACAAAGCTTTCATATAACTTCGTCATATTGTAACAAATACATGTATATTGGATATCTTTACGTCGTTTAACAGCGTCTAGCTTAGATCATACTTATTTGTATATATTACATATATTTTCGTATATTATATATTATCGAGTTATATTAAGAACATCGTGGCGCAACGGCACATCACCCATAAATACAAGAGGTTAAAGTTTCTAGTCTCACTCGAAGGGTTTAATTATTTTCTTTTTCTCGTTCTGGAAAGAAGATAGGACAAAACTTCACCTTTCGCTACCCAACACATAATGCTTCCAAAAATGGGGAACGAACCCTCGGTTTCCTATTTCTGCTCAGTTTTCAACACATTCGACATTCTTAACACTAATAACCTATGCCTACTGTATACATATATAGGAATTATAGGTATTATATATAAAATATATCTCTTTATATTCTATATACCGTCATTTACTTGATATCAAAAAATATTAAGTGGTCCGATTGTAACTCTGAGATTTAGTTGATATACTCGTATGTTGAGTGGATCATACATGGAAATGTTGCTTTACGTAGTATCACGGTGGAAACCAAATCTATTATATGAAGTCAGGTGTCTCAATAGCTCTACAAAGTTGTCTTTGAATATACAGAGTGCTTGGTACATATTACTGATACAAGAGATAGAATAGATATACAAATTTATTTCCAATCATTTTTACTCCATAAATTTTACCGAGAATTAATATTATTAGGATACCTTAGAATTAAATTCGACCTTTTTTAGGAGTTTGCTCATACAAGAAAAAAATTAAAACAATAAGTACGAAATGAATTGCTTGAATAAGATATTTTGCAATTATAAAGATATTTTGAAAAAATATATTATATTTTTTTTTGTATTCTATACTTTTTTAAATGATATAGCGTGAAGTCACCTGAATACTATAGTTTTTCATATATTTGGTGACAAAAATTTAAGTGTTTCTTCAAAATGTTATTATCAATATAAGTAAGATCCTTACATTTTTAACATCCTCGCTTAAATAATAAATGTTACTCAGGTTATTGATTTTTAAATTATAACATAATATGCAACTAATGCACGTTTGTGTAATTTCTAATATTCGTTAAGATTTGCCCATAATCTGGATTTCTGATTCTTTTGTATCTCTTACTTTCAACTTGCGTCTCAACTAACATCGGTCTTGCGTCTACTTGTCATAGTAAATATAATACCTTTCATTAGTAGTCGACATCGTTTACTTTTTTTGTAATAAATACTTATAGAACATAACCTTTCTGCGAACGTGACGCATAGTGTTTACATAGTGATTATATTCATTTTATTATTCCTTTTATTTATTATAATTTATGTATGATGATATCTTTAAAATTCATTGTCTAGCCTAAAACTACGATTTATACAGCCATACATATACAAAGCAAAAGCATATAGTATAAATGTGTTAATCTCGTGACATAATATATTTTATCCTGCACACCATATATTTTTCTAAAACGGCTTACAAAGTTATGAGGGATGATAAGCCTCGCCTAAAATAAAAGTTAAACACACGACCATTCCAATGCAACATCCAAAATGTTAGCAGCATTTTGGTAAATGGGAATAAGTTATTTAAAACTTGTCACTAATATTAAACAAAATTGTCTAAATACTTTAAAGGAAAAAAAATGTAAAGATGTATAGTTTTTCTTAAATTATTCATAATATTAGGAATTTCTATTAAAATTATTCTTTTTTATTTTCCTTATATTGCTTTCATTTTTGTAAAAAAAATTGGTTTGATTAAAATTAATGATCGTCACGTTGGGAAAAATCATTTACCACACAAGTAAGCTCATCTTTAAACTAAATATTAATGATATTTGGATATCTTTATATTCAAGAGGTCTGTCGTGGCGCAGGAGCACCAGTGTCCGATTGTAAACGTAAACGGTTGTGGCTTTGTTTCCTACTCAGAAATGAAATATTCAATATTTTTATTTTATCACTCTCGTATCAAGGCGAAGCGTCGTGTATAGTTCAGCGGCTCAGCACGCTACGCATCAAATTGTGTGGAAAGTAGTAAATGGAACGGAGTGTCCTAACACTAAGTTCCCAAGTTCCTTCAGAGTAGGCCTCTGCCTTGTGCGGGATCCAGCGTGAAGCAGAAAAAATAACAAAATAAACTAGTACGAATTTCCTAAAACCTAGGACGATATTTTCTGCCATACACATAATAGTTCACGAGTCCACAGTCTGTAAACATTGTTTATTTGTCATCGATGCCGAGACGAGCTTAATTGGGGTTAATTGCATCATCTCTCAAACCATCACTCCAATAATCTTTGTGAATGTTATCATTTCGGATGATTAAATTGTTGTCTAGTAAACAAATACAAAATTACTTATGAATGGAAGTAATAAAATATTGCATAAGTAAATAAAACGAAATGTATTCAACTCATTAAAAAAATACTCAATAGTAGTGGTTTCCAAAATGTTGCTTATACTTATAGAAAAATGAATTTTAATTTGATTTTTTTATTAAAAATACTGATTGATGCATTTTTTTTGTTCCTAGCACTATACTTCAAATTCGATTCAGCTACAAATATGTACTTGGTAACTTCCTTGCAATAACAGAAATATACATACATAGCTACAGACATTTCAACCATGTAGATTAAGGGACGTGCCTTGTAATCAGTTTTGATTCAAATTTTCATTGCATTATAGTAGCATTTCCCCTTTTTATTTATTCAAGTTTGTTAGGTGAATCATGCTTTCAAGTGGAAATTGCTTGGATTTCATATTGTAGCCGTTCATAGTATTATATATTTACATTAATTTCTTAAGTCTTCTAGCGGCGTTGAGTTCCGCCATGTCACACACAATGCCTCCAGAATTCGGAATAAAGTGGTAAGTGAAAGTGTCTTAATGAGAACGGACACTAGATACCCGCTGACTAGCCTGCCATTTGTGTGATACAGCGTTAAACAATAAGAAAAAAAATATCTTGTTTTAACGTAGTTGTTACATAAATTGAAAAACTTTTTCTTAAATTTGAGGGTTTCGTACCTTAAAGAATAAAACAAAACTCTTATAGGATCTCTTTATTGTATATTTGTCCATGGACTTGATAATGATGATTTATCTATAAATTGCGGGAGGTACCCAGCTAAAATTTATACCAAATATTCAGATCATCTGTAACTTGATCCAAATAAAAAATTAAACTCTTGAGGTGACACAATCAAAAGATGCATTTATGCATCGTTTTTGTTGTGTTTGTACAAAATTTTCTTTTTTATCATGCTATTTCTTAAATATAAATATTATCATATAGTAGTATTGAGATGAAGAAGAATACTGTTTACTATAAATAATTATACATCTATTTGTCTTTCTGTTAATGCCTTTGCTAGCCACATATAGTATATCTTGTTTTTGTAGAGTCTAATATTGCATTTATATAGTTAGAAATATTTCTCGTCCTTTACTGGTGAAGAATGGGGTGCTAACCGCCGCAATCCTCTCATTCCTTGTCTGTATTAATATGTGCTAGGACGTTTATATTCGCAATTTAGTGGCACTAAGCTGGTTTCCTAAAGCATTTACTTAAAAATCTTTAATAAAACATAATTCATTTTTAATGAAATAATATATTGTAAGACAATTTATACATTGTCATTGGTTAAATAGAAAAGAAAATTATATTCTTCTTAACTTCTATTCATTTTTAAACGTTGTTTGTTAAATTGTTATTTGTACATACTGTATACACTTCATACGTGGAAATTACCTGTGCTTACATTATATAAATATTTGAAATGTAACGCATAAATTGTTATAAAAACATATGTATTCATCAGCTTCACGCTATATCCCGCACATGGCAGGGTAGGCAAAGGCAACTTGGGAACCTAGAATTGAGATACTCCTCTCCACTTTCGTTTTCCACTTTTCGTCGAATTTGAGGCATTGCGTGTTGAGTGGCGGAACTTAACGCCGCGGTTTTTGCCTTGCGAAGAAATGAAAACATAAAATATTTAAATTGAAAATATTAAATATTCCAGTACCTCGAATGGGGATGGAACCCGCAACCACACATACATACAGCACCTCCACCACATACAGTCACACGTTTGTGCCCCTGCGCCACGACATGCCTCAATAAAAACATATATTCATTCACAATTTATGTTATAAATAAATAAGAAAAACCAAATCGTTCCGCAAGGCTACACAGCTTGACCGGCGCGGCGCCCATATGATATCGTGTCTTCATATCCTATGTCAAATATTTTCTGCCACGTTCATCAACCCTAGATTCTACAATATTAAGGATGACCCGGGCAGTTGCCGCACTTTAGGAATAGCATTATAACAAAAAATGTATTTATTATGAATAACGCAGCTTGTATATGAAAATTATGAATTATCTATTGTGTAAGCCTGTTTTTGTGAACATACCAAATAATGGTTTTGATTTGATCTATTGAAGACAGGATAGTGTCCTACTGTGGCGGATACTGCAAAACGTTAAAAATACTTCGAAGGATACTTGCCTAATGAAAAGAAGGACATAATATTTTATATATTACGACCTAATCAATATTATACTTTATGTATTATCAAGTTTTATATAGTAACATTCTAAAAAATACTTAAATATAAATTTTCATACTTTCATGCGACCTTCTTCCACATATCCTATATAAAATCGGTGTCCAATCTAATTTCAATTAACTGAAATTGGTATTTTCAAAAAGTTACGCAATAATCATGAAATGCATTATTGTGAACAATATTTTTAATGAACATTTCCGGTCTTAACTTTTTGTTTTAATAATGTTTTAATTACTATTCATTTTTACTGTCACAATAGTAAATTCGTTAATAATAAGGAATCTGACAAAAAAACAAATTAAATTAAATTTAAAAGATGCAAATAATAATTTATTTTTTAAACAACAAATTTAGTAAATAAAGCATATAATAGAAACATAATAATAGATACGGATATATTCATGTTATTAAGCTTATATTATATATGCTTATATTCAGAATGAGTAGAAGAACTATCTTTACAAAATTGGAGAAAATGGACCTATACATAATTAATATTACGATAACTAATATTGTGTTGGAGAGATCTATAATATTTTTTTTATTTAATTACAAAAGGAAAATAATTTACTTGCTAGGATGTTAAATTACTGAAAATCAGACCGAAAACAGAAAAATGAGTGTCTTGACGTAGGGGTTTTGTCTACCGTGAATGCGGGATACAATACAAGATCAAAGAACTTATGAAACAACTAAATAATGTGCTAAGTAATTTTAAACTACAGAATATGATTTTGATTAAGGCTAAGTCGATGTTATACTAGGAAAGGAACTAAACCCCCACCGCGCCGAGTATATTTCTAATTAAGGGGAAGCTCTAAGCTTGTACGAAGCGATCACTCACTTGCACTTTTAATTAATTTATTTATCGAGACGCGAATCGACGGCGCAACTCGCGCCGCCGCCCCGCCCCTCTTCCAGCTTTATAAGCCGTGGTAGTGCGGCGACGTCCGTCAGTTTTCTCAGGGACGCCACGGGCGGCGCCCTACGGGAAAATGTGTACTTATCGAGGGTTACTTTTTGATGATAATGTAAAATATATAAAATGCAAAAAGGGTTAGAGGGACTGAGTTTAGGGTTCGGTTCTTCGGGCAGCGATCGCCGGCGACCTTGAGGTGAGTCAGTGCACGCGCGTGGTAGAGTCGATAGGCTTAGAGCCGCCCGCCCACGCGCCTGCACTACAGCTGTTTTATTTAATAACGTGTCATTCCTACCTTTACCTTTCCTCTATTCAACTACCAAAACTTTTTATTTACTTAATTTTATTGTTACACAATTTACGGTATCTTTTTTTAGTGTTTTAATTTTTAAATTAGTTTCCTGTTGGAATGGACCGAAGTTAACTTAAGCCATTTATCATAACTTAACTTAAATCCGATGTATTTTTAATTTTAGTAATTTAATTATATTTCTGTTTTTAATCTATTGACGTATGAAAAGAAAATATATTCATTACGTATATAACATATGTAAAACTCTTAATAAATTGTGAAAGCCGTATTTCCGGATATCACTATTGATAGCTAGATATCATCACACATCCCATGACATGTGAACATTTTAAATCAAAATACATTCAAAATGCATTCGGCTACAAATAAAAAATTCCCACCCGCTGATGCGGCACACGGCGATAACATTCATAACACACCCCGAGGGGTTTTTACCAATTGAGGATCGTTCAAAAATCTGGATTCTCATAAATTCAGCATTCCTGGATAAGCAACTAGGTACATTTGGTAGTTGGCCAAGTATAGACGCTTTGTAATTACTCACGAATCCGCTCTTAATTTGCCTAATTTACTCCAACTCGCTTCTGCGAACTAAATCGCGCTATTTAATGGGATGTTTGAATGAAGCGCATTGTCTTAAAATTGCTTTTTTCGAGGAACATTTTCTTGCCTTCCTTAGTTATCAGACTAATCGCTAAGTCCTAGTAATAATTCTTAAAGTCTAAAGATAAAAAATATCTATATTAAAGAAAAACTATAAAATATTAAAACAAAAAATATTGAAGATTTGTTTCTTGTGGTTTACAATAATACTCAACGAATGTGTACTCAACCGCAGAGCTTTATGTAGAGCATGAGTTTTGGATACGAGAAAGCAACACATTTGAAATAGTAACATAATCTTTATTACGCACGATTAAAGTAATATTGGGTTTTAAGCATATTACAAAACTAAACTTAGGAATACATTTTAGATTGATAAAGTTCATATAAAAATCTGAGAGCTATTTTCACAAATAAAACAAGTCACTCAAACTCCATTTAACTGAGAATGCTTGAAAATTAAAATAATTTGCGTAAAAAAAAAAACAACTTACTACATAATATTTTTATACTATGTAGTAACTTGTACATCGTACTCACTCCTATATCAATTTAATGCTATGCAAAAAGAAAAAAATCGAAAACAAAATAGAACAATTTCAGATATAACGTTACGAATAAAAATTACCGTTACAGCCAGCAAAATATCATGTTTCCGTTTTTGGCGCGACGAAAGGCAAATCGGCAAAATAAATAAATAATTTTCTTTTAAGAGGCACTTTCAAGATATCTAACAAGTAATTTAATAGGCGAGTGCTTGCATATTGTCATCACAATAAAGCGGCGATAAGAAAGAAAACAGCCTTCATAATTAAAGGGAGAGCTTTATTTAATTACAACATTGATACTTTTAAGCATTACAACGTCCAAGGTAAATTAAATTTTACTTTTATTACGTAGCGTTGATTTCTTGTTACCTTTATATATTATATACTTTTTAAAATATTTTGATATAAATTATCTCAAATAGCCATCGTGTGAGTGAGAAATGTTTTTTCAAATCAAAGATTTCGTTTCAGGAGCTGTTCCTATTGTCGCTATGTACTCGTAAGTCGCGATACATAGAAATTATATAACATTTTCTAATTTCTTTGTAGAGTGGAAGCTTTATATTATAGCAATTTATGAACTGAAAATAGGTATCAAAAACATATTTTCGTTATATTCTAGATTTCATCCATATATTATTTAATGTGAGATAGGTAGTTGGAGAATATTTTTGTCAGACGGCCTAAACTTCATTCTAAGGCGTGTCTGGTTGCATGAATAGAAAATTGTAACCGTTTCAATAGTATATTCTAGAACACAGAGCCTGAAGTTTACATAATGTAGTATATATAAGCGTATTTTAGACTTGCCCGCGGCATGCAATACAATTTGATTATATGAAGTATAAAATAAAACTGATCTTTCATTACATATGATAAAGGCAATAAATTAAATAGAATGAGGGGCCAAATTAGTTAAGATTATGTTAATTTCTCAATATGCAAGAACAAAGTTCTAATAAATTTATTACTAGACAATAGAAAACGAAATCTTTCAGATTGTTTCGTGTGGTCCACGGGTAAATCAGTAAATCTTTGTTAATAGATAAACAAATTATCACTCGATAAACTGAATTTGATATTAATCATAGAAGAAGTACATTGAAATGTCCAAATTATATAATATTGATATATTAAAAATAAACGCTACATACTGCACCGACTTTATTAGAAACATGACTATAATTTTCAAATACATTTAAATATTTTTACAGAAAATGTTTCACATATTATTCTACGTTATTTTATTACATGTATCTATTTATCAATTTTAATAATCATATCTTTGGTCAAACTTGCTTCGTTTGTCATTCTTTCAATCTAAGGCTTTTTACTTTATTCCCACTTTGAAATTCCCATATATCTACAATGCTGTATCTGTCTTCATTACAGAATTTGTTAGCTATTCTGACTCTACATTTCTTACGGAAAAATTGCATCTCCACGTCATTAATTTGTAATAAGCTTTCCTCTGAATCCTGCTGCTGACCTCCTGTGCTTAAGATACTCCGTCCCCATTTAGACACTTCCGTTCTTCACTTTCCACTAAAATGATAAAACTCAACGCCACGCTTTTCGTCTTTGTACCAAAGATTTCTTCGACTGAGAATTACAGTAGCATACTTGTGCCCCTGCGCCACAACTTGCCACATTCATGTTGTATCTTCCGCCGCTACCAAACATACTTATCCGGCATATAACATCATTCGAATAAATTTAAGTGAATTTCAATTTATAAATACAGATTGTACATAATAGTAACCCCTAGAATAGATACTCATATTATCAGTTTTTATTATATTACTTTATATATAAGGAGATGTCGTATTTTTTATGTGATTAGTAGCTAAAAACAGTCTTGATATGCAATTTAGTATTTTTAAGATATGTTTAAGAGTATAGCCAAATGTAAATGAATATTATAGTTAAATGGGCATCAATAGAGAGGAGGTCTCTGACCTTATCCATTATGCAATAAAATACATATTTTTTACTATTGAATACGTATTTAATAAGAAGTAAAAATAACATCAGAATATACTTAATTTGAATAGAATAAAGTAATAAAGTAAGCCTATAGGACAAAATAATCTCAGTGATAAACTGTAAGCAAATGAACTTCCAAAGATAATCTTCATTTACATTTAAAATGCTAGCGGCGGCACTGATTGGAACAAATTTAACCATTAATTAAGTTTACTTTATTTCAATAAACCCAGTCTGATTCCTTGTTAATTGCCAAGCACAATGAAGTGAAAAATCAGATGCAACTGAACTGAGCTACGGAATGCAAATTTACAGCCAACAACAGGCAAAAGCAAACAATTTAAAAAATAATACAATAAATTACAAATACCTATAACAGTTTAATATTACTTGCATGCATGCTGATATTTAGATGATATATAGATAGTATATATTATCTATTCGTATTGGCAGATCAAACAATCTATCGCTTACTCGTTTAAAGTGTTAAAATTGTTTACCAATGAAGCGCTTGACCGCTTTTAATTGTTCTATTTAAATACTCAGATGAATCATTAAGCCTGTGGCTCTTGATTCAAATTTCCCTCGCATTCCCCACTCATGGTAATTAAAAACGCATTTGTGTTCGGTTATTGGATCTACGCGGCACTTCACTACGTATTATTACGATTACCTTTGCTTTAATAAATATATCGTTGAATCGAATGAGATTATATATTATGTTAGTGACGTTATTCATTTCTTTTAGCTTGTGCCATACTCATATTGAGTCTTAAGTTTTACGGAATATTTTTAAAATGCCCCAAAAGCAAACGGTGCATAAGATTTAGATAATATTTTCTCATTTTGAATTTGTATATTACCACAAGAACGTACGGTCTGAAGCAGGCGATTTTCTACGGTATGAGAAAAAAAAAACAAAACGCAAACGATGCACGTATACAACGATAAGACGTCTCACTTTATTTCAACTTAGTTCAAACGGAGCAATACGCCAGCCCCGCGAGTCGTATTGGCGCCGCATTATTATGCAAGGTCATTGTAATCAACTCTAAGCGCTCCATAATTTCAAAAATCTGAATATTGTTGTATATTTTAAAGGCGTACTTTTGACACTAAGCTTACAATTGAATGTTGTTATTGACTTCATATATTGAACTAATAATATATACTATAAAAATAAACGAATATGAATATAATTCAATATTCAAAAGTACTCTCGTAATTGAATTTCTAGTGATTTATATTTTTTTAAGTAACGCGCATTGCCTCAAAATTGAGTTCATCGACGATTTCCGGCGGCGCGACAACATTTCCTGCAGACTAGATTTCGTCTCATAAGAGGTCCTTAGCTTTTTAGGGTATTTTGCACGCCATTTTTATTTCAGTGTAATTTCGTTTTCAATTTCTAGCGAAGATCGTCGGTAACATTGGGTGTAAAATTCGCGTAACCGTTCGAGCGGTTGCAGAACCCATAGTAACCGGTTTATGCCATTGCAGAGTGTAAAGAGATAAGGTTCTTTATGTGTGTAATCATTTTGTGTTACGACGGACGCCGTCGCTTGTGAGTGTTATTAAGGCGTTGCCACCCCCCTCTCCCCCTCCCAGCTTTTATGCCGTGATTTTTAAAGTGTACAATGTAACTGTAACGCTCAAAGTTGATATGCCAATATGACTGAAAACATTTAAAACACTTTGTTTCTTTTTTCAAATTTGAATTATTACAGTCTAAAGTTTTTGAAGTATATTACACTATAACATATCTACGCTTTATTTTATATTAACTCACTGGGTCTGTTGTGGTCCAGGAGCATAAACGTTCAACTGTAAACGCAAGTACGTTTGTAGGTTTGATTCCCACTCGAGGAAATGAAATATGTAATATTTGCATGTCATCGTTCTGGTAACGAGACAAAACGCGACGTTTTTTGTTTTGTCACTCTCCCAATGCCGCGAAATTCGGCGGAAAGTGAGGAAAACAAATATCTGAATGGGTACGGTCTTTACGAAGTATCTGAGGGAACTTAGCTTCCTGGGTTCCCTCTGCTTGTACAGCGTGAAAACATATAGCATTTTTTTTAATAAATTCTACACATATTCACATACTACAGTTCGACACATACTGTGTGATTACGAATTTAAGCAAACGCCGCTAATATGAATGACAACGGGTCGACCTACTCGACATTCATTTCCCTTGGCGCACCTCTCTTATAATAACTTACACGGTAACATCGCCTTAAGATACAAATATCTATGTAGTATGGGACGGCAGGGATACGGAACCCGCATAAGCTGCTAAAGGTACTCTAAAATATAATTGAATTTTGCAAAGATAGCAAACGAAATAAATTATTCGATGAATCCTTATGATATCGAAACAGCTTTTTTTACAACGGCCGACCCTATAGTCTACCTTTGAATAGAATAAAATTAGAGGCCGACAACAATTTTCGGCATTTCAATTGCTGAGCTCCAAATTCTTTTATACATATCTGATGAAGGTGCAGGCTTTGGCGCTCTATAATCCAGATTCGACCCTTGAATGCGAGCGAACGAGCGGGTGGCCGAGGTTCTAGAGTGGCCCTTCAATCAGCCCTTCCTTGCGGGCATGCGCGGGGGAGGAATACCGCGGGCGGGGCGCGGGCGGGGCGCCACGAGGACCTTTGAGTTCAGACTCTTTGACACGAGCCACTGGCGCACTCTTCAAGTAATGATTCATTCTGCTGATGACTGACGCGGCTAATGCGACCGTTTCCCCCTCTATAATATTTGGTTAAGGATTAAAGATGCGGTCTCTTTAATTTTAGACTCTTTCTTTCCTTTTGTGGCACGCCTTTTTATTTATGCATATTTTGTTTGATGTCTCATATACATGTTTTATTTTTTTTTATTTATTAAGTTAACTTTTAGAGATATACGAGTACGAGTATGTACGTATTATATAAACATTTTAATATAATGAGGCACGTAATAGAGCCCGCAGAACTGTGGGAAGCGTGCAACGCATCGTCATAGCGATTGGCGACAAAGCCCGCCATTGTAGTCACTATCCGCCAATTATGCAAGACAATGAGCATCCTCTTGTGATTGTCCTATACACAGATTAAGTCCATAATCAATATAGCAAAATGTTTACGGTATATTTGAAATAAATGTCACTGAAATCACAATCTATCAATAATTACAAAATCACCTATGAAATTGTGCCATAATGAATCCAAAAGTTAAATCTCTATGTTTCAATTATCAATCGGGACTGAACAAAATATTTCAATAGCAATACATACAAAATAAATATTTCGCAAACGAAAGTCCAATGTTCAATATATCATATATTTCCAATATTTACATTTTCTTATACAGCGAAGTCATCGGCAATAGAATATAATATATTCAGTTGTTCGAAGTACGAAGCAAAGGCGGGTCGTTATCATGTCAAAGAAACTATCGTATTACTGGACTCAAAGATAGTGGTTTGTTGGATGTTTTCTATGAGATCGATATATTATCACTGAAATAGTAATATTATGACATATGGAAAATATTAATAATTATAAAAAAAATAAAAGAAATCTCAGGTGGAGTAAAATGTTTTTCTACAACTTTTCCGGAAGATTAAACGGAAATGACTAATAAATGTATATGACACAACATATTCTTAGCGTGCGAGGTAACTCTCGCTGCAGGTACAGGTACATCGACACGTTTAACGTAAACGTAACTTAGTTTAGCCTATTTCGATGAATGATTCTTTCGTTTCCTAAAACACAGAAAGATTTTCTTAACCAACCAATACTTACTAACCCATTTAACCAAAAAAAACAGCCAATATTGATATTTTAAATGATACAAATATGCAACCAGTTTACCTTAAGTATCTAAATCTTTTATATTTTTAAAAATCTCAAAAGACTTTAAAGTGTTACTCGCGGGTATGTCTACAAATTATGCAAAAGAATTACATAATTTTTATGCGTAGCATATGCAATATAACTAGACTTGTGAAGAATTGTTTGTTACTAGGTTTATTAAAAAATACCTGTCTTGACAGTTTTTTATATGTTGGTTAGTATACAGTCGTTATTTTTCAACAGTGTGATATGCGAAATAGATGATTTTCTCGCAAAAACTGATATGACAAATAATTATCATATAACATTCCAGTAATTTTCACATATTCATGTATATAATATATGTACATATATATATATAAATATCCACAATATTTTATTATATTATAAAAATAAACGTCACACGTATTTTGGCACAAAACTAATCTTTCAAAATTTTTGTATAGAGTAATAAAATAAAAACCCCTAAAAATCTTTTGTAAAAAATCCAAATTCAGTAAGTCTCTTAATGAACTTTAGCGGCAAAAGTATTAATTTCACAATTAATAATTATGAGTAATTGCGCTCGAATTTAGTCAGACATTAACACTTTAAATTATATTTATGTTTATTTTTTGAGTACGGTTTCCGCCTCAATTCTAATTGTTATTAACGGTGTATAATGATGTATGAATATTTAAATTAATAGGGTAGCCAGATTCATTTAATCTTGATATATTACTGAGTTTTGTACAATTTAAGCTATTTGCTTACTTTAATTAAATTTAAATGAAGCATAACTTTCCAAATAACTTTACTAATTTGTGTTTATTACTAAATATAAGCTAATTAAAAAAGAAAATTAACAAATAACAATATTTCATTAAAAATAAATTAGCTGATTTAATGTTATTAAAAAACAAGTAGATTTAGAGTCTATTATTTTTTATAGATCTTTGAAAAGAAGTTATAATTGATTGTGTTATTATTAAAAACATTGAATTTAATTAAATATTTATTTACTTTTGTTACAGGTATGTTAAAATCACACATCGTTATTATAGTAAAAACATATTTTTAAGAAGGTAAGTAAATTATTTAAAAGGGTATTTATTACGTATGTACAAAGAGCTGTATTCTTATATTTTATCTCATATATGGTCAAACAGATTATAAAAAGAGAATGCATAAACAAATTAAACAAGATATAACAAATTAAAAACAAAACAATTTTATGTAATCAAGTCGTAGCGACGGGGCTCAAGCGGTCACAGCACGCAAACGCCTTTAGTCGATTAGCTTTTACCAGCCTTGTAAGCTATAGTGCATTATAAATTGAGGCCAAATGGAGTCCCTTGGCCCCAGTACATTAAAGAATTAACCTTACAACCACAGGTCAAGTGCTTTTGCATATCGATAGCCGTACTTTCCTCAATAATATCGATGAATATTTCATAATACCTTTTGTCGCTGACGTTAAACGATTATGATAATCGCAAAGTGAAAAGCTACCACCATTAATCTACATTCTAGTTATATAATAAGATCTTTAGTATTCTGCCGCAGTTATACATGAAAAAGGTAAACTTGAAAGCTTATATACTCGAAAGCATCAGGCATTCAGCCAATTTAAATATTTAAGAAAGGATAAAAATATGACATATCTTGTAATAACTATGTCAGTAGCTTCGTAATATCTAACTTTATAAGATACTTACAAAATAGTTACGGGGCACCTACGCTAAAAGGTGATCTAATCCGACTTTGGAGTCTTGTAGCGGAAAGATTTCTAAAAGGGAGCATTAATATAAATAAGAATCACGTTTGTAATAAAGCAGAAAAGCATTCCTACCACGTTTAAAGGCTTATAATCTGGCTTAAGCTTACTCCACTTGATTATTCAAGAAAGATATCATTTCCAACATAGTCAGAGCTACATGTAAAGTTTCAGCTAAGTTTTAATGACTAAAACGAAATTACACAATTTACTATAGCTAATGTTTTATAATTTGGAGCATAATGGAACAAACGTAAATCATTATTAAATCAATTTTTTTAGTAAGTAGTAAGTGAATTGAATCTTTAACCAGTACAAATACGATACGACACCTGTTAATTGCGTCACGTCAGTCATATACATATTTATATGCTTCTATAATCCAAGAGACTATTAATTATGCAATAATACGGGCACATTGTAATGCATCGAACAATATTATGATATATTGATGATTGATATGCGTTTTGCCACACACTTACTTGTTTGGTTAGCTCTGTTAAGTTGACATATTTGACACTATATGTACTATTATTATAACAATACATTTCGGATGATTAAGACATTTCAGTAATCTGCAAATCATGTGGCTTAATATCAAACATATTAATTACTAGCGACAAACACGCGGCTTCGCCCGTTTTGCTTTACACGGTAGGCAGAAGAAACATGGGAACCTGATGTTAAGACACTCTCTTTCCAATGAGACACCTCTATTCCCATTTTCCGCCGGATTCTGGAGGCATTGGTTTGCTGAATGGGGAAATAAAAATATTTAATATTTTATTTTCTCGAGAAGTATCGAACCTACAACCTGTCGTATACAGTTGCACGCTTGTGCCACTGTGCACGAAACTCTTCAAAAATAGTTGCTAATAATCTTAAGAAATATCCGATTAAATGTTTCATTTACTTCTTATACATTTTGCTACGACGATTTAGCGTAGCACTTGATTTTGTTGATCGTAGTTACAACAAACGGTATGTATTATGCAGGTACTTTTTAGATATTTGCATTTACTGCATTTTTTGGTTCCTAAGTCATAATTTTTAGCAGATATTACGAAAATTGTCTCCTTATTTATAATAATTTATTCTTGTTAAGCTATATAGATTATATTTCTTCGCTACATGCGGGTGAAGTTGTAGTGCAATAATTTGGAGTTTATTTGCGATGTGGCCATTAGCGTGTTAATTATTCAGTTCTCAACTCGGGCTGTGCTCGCTGATATTGCTCCTTACTTCGTTTGTTATGTTATACATTTCAAGTCAAAATTTTTGTAATTATACTCTTTGCCAAGATTTTAACAATGAAAATATAAATATACTTCATAAGTCTTCCATACAAAACGTTAATATCATCATAAAATATTTAAATCGTATACGTTTTATGTGTATATAACTTCTACTTTCCTAAACATTAGTGCCATATTCATCGAAATTTGTATCGACTTGTATTCGAGGTCTCCTAACTCCGCCGACTGTGATAATTTATTCACATGTAAACTCGTCCCGCAACTTAGATTGGACTTAAACGAGTATGTTGTGAGCGAGTATTATGCTTAATGAAGTTAAACACGTCCTAAACAGGAAACTTGACAGACTTCTCGCAATACAATGCGACCGAGCAATTTTGGTGTATCTGAGTTCCTGAGCTGTTGTAGAATAATATATAGGTTAGTTAGTTATAAATATATCGGGTATTTTAATATTAAATGTTATTGTATAAATATCTATTTATTAAATTGATTGAGAGGAAAAGTTAAATACACAACTAGCTTCTACGTACCATTATAAAAAAAAACTTATTAGAATGGAGTACTTCTACAATCCCATTATAATAAGTTAATAAGGTAATACTTATTTAATATTACTGTTATAATTTTGAAGATCTCACGAATAATATTCATTTTACTATAATAAACATAACTCAACTTAGTATTTAAAATTACTATTTGTACACTAAATAAATTAAATTCTGACATTTCATGCCGACTATATTTACCCAGACTTAATATTAGCAGTAGAAACAAGTCATAAGCCGCGTAATAATATATGAGTGGTGGCCGCAAACGTTATAAATGTAAAAGCACTGTATAAATTGATAGTTTTACGTTTACTTTACAGCAATAGTTTGTAAGTACCTACATCAGACTAACTACATTTGAAGTAAAGCGGACAGCTAAAAGGCCATTACAAGCTAAGGGTGTATGAATTATTTGTAGATGGAGGACATGCGAGGAAGTAATGGGGCGATGTGCTAGATACCATTCTATACTCCGTCAATAGCTAAACATGGTAAAGTTAACTTGCATAACTATTTGTAATTTTATTGTTTCTTTGTTTTAGTATAGGTAGTAAAGCTACAAAAAAAACTATACCTATGAGAGATTCACGTAGATATCATGTAAGCTTCAGTTGTGCCATGTTCTTCATTACTAACCTATAATACCAATAAATCTACTATGATATGAAAATCAATTGGAAACGCCCAGGCCAGTAATTGGGTTATAGGCCGACTAATCATGACGGTAATACAGTTAACGTGTAATATCAAAATATATTTACCGAATATATTTATAAATTATATTAATTTTATTATTATACATATGTACGTTTACAATGTTTGAAAATTTTAATTATTTGCTCATTAAACAATCGTTGAAAAGTTGCTAAAATTTTAAATGTCCTTAAATTTTTAAAAAATACATGTATTCAATCTGTACTCATACTCTAAAAAGAGCTACAGTACTAACTGGAAACCAACAGTAAGAAATCAATTGAAACAAACAAACAAAAAAGCCTATCGTGGCGCAGCGGCACTAGCGTGTGACTATAAACGATAGGTTGTAGGTTCGAGCCCCCCTCCAGGAAATAAAATATTTATTTTTTTATTATACATATTTAATCGTTTCATTATTCGCTCTGGTAACAAGGCAAAGTGGGTTTCAGTTCCGCCACTCAGCACGCAATGCCTCAAATTCGGCGGAAAGTGGGGAATGAAAGTGGAACGGAGTGTCTTAACATTAGGTTACCAAATACCCTAATTCTAATCGATGCATTAAATATACTTAAAATACTAGTTATAATAGTTCAAGCATGTCAATATAAAGAACGTATGTATTCTAGCCACAAAAATAGCTTATCGAACTGTAGCTTAAAGTACACTTAGTTCTAAATATAAAGTAGATTTCTGGTCCACTAACGTGGGAGCTTTGATGTTTCTTCGTGCATCCAACAATAGATGCCTTACTCTGCGGCTATTATAGAATATAATTGTACTATTATTAATAGGTATTTGATACTAGCCTCGAAGGGATTCAGCCACTTTGAATTATATATTTTTTAAATTTATCTCTATATATAAAGTATTTGTTTCCATATTAAATGATAAAGATTTATACATAGCAAATTGCGAACAATAAAAGTAATAAATAACAAAAGTAAGAAAATTTATATACATTTTAACAGTGATTTAATAATATAGATAAAAAGTACAAGGAGTATTAAATAATAATACCGTTGAAAATATTATTAAGTAATAATAGAAATATTATTAATTGTGAAGTTAATAGCATTCTGTCTTATCAAAATTATCTTTCATATTAATGTTTTGGTAGCGATGTTTTATGCTTTAATTCGTAAGAGTTGACAATGTAGAAACCAGATTTAAGAATAATATTAATATGAAATTTAGTTGTCTAGTAAGCTTCGTGAGAGTAAACTGTGCAGTTCCAATCCTGCTACATATATTTTTTTAATATCAGTATATACTGCCTCAGATAAAAAATAAAATTGTTTACCTTTTTAAGTTTCACGCTGTATCTTGTACACGGAAGGTAGTTAGAGGGAACCTAGTGTTATGAGTTATGACACTCCGTCCCATTGCCCACGTTCCACCGAATTCGATTTGTGTGAGTGACGGAGCTCAACGCTGCGCTTTGCGCTGTCGTGTTTACAGTGGCACGTTTATGCCCACCGACAAGACAGCCCTCAGTGACTGTTGTTATAATTAATTATTGGTTTTAATATTATCCATCAATCGTTCCATCCTATAAATATAATATCTAGTCTTTAAAATATCACCTAGACTTAGAATGTAATTATAATACAATCATTTGTTCTGTACGGATAACTAATCCACAAGCCCCAATAAAATTTTATATTACAATTCTGTATAAAACCAAGTACAATCTAAGTAATAATTGTTCATTAAATAAGCATATACCAATAACAGTATAGCAACGTGTGTAAGCAATTTGAATGTAAGTGAGAATTTCCTAGTGGTCAAGTGAACGTCTAGTAGTAATGAATATGTATGAACGTATAGAAGGCACTAGGCACGCTAAGAATGTAATGTGAATTCCCTGATGTGAAATAAAGCTTTGTAATATGAATTTAATAATATTTTTTCTCCTTTTATTTCTTGTTAATTAAAAAAGCTTTAGCGATGAACGTAAAGTACGTCAACTGTAAGCCGTTAATATTCAACTTTAAACGGAATACAAAATATTTTTGTATTGTAAGCTATGTACTTTTTAACGATAAAATTAATCTTTTTTTTATATATATAATAATTTATTTTTTCACATTAAGTTTTGTTACAATTTTTTTGACATAATTGTATGTGAATGTTGTTTCACAGTATTAAGTAACCAATAAAAGAAAGTTAAATAGAGTAAAACAGCCTCCGCAGTCTTAGTTTCCTCGTCAAACACTCTTTAACCACTAAAAACTTTGAAATGCATATTTAAGTTGAACCTCCGTTTCTGCTTGTTAATATAGCGGGCGCATTAACAAATAAAAGTCTGAAACACAAATGAAAGTGTTGTTGTCTCTACAGAACGTCACACGGTTAGATACGCTCGGTTGCCTCGATGCGACTAAAGCGCGCTTACATTAACAAATTTCAAATGTTTGTAAGCAGAATAGATCTTCACCGAAGATATGCTTTACCTTATTGTACTTTAAACAAAAAGTGTTCTGTAATGGGTTATAAACAGAAAAAATACTGTAAAGTATATGATTTTAGGTATAAATTCATTAAATCTATATCAGATTTTATACGTTACCTTTACATTGCAACATTTAACAATTCTTATTAGTATACAGACGGCAATGAGACAATAGCCACTATACATAAGTGAGTAAATAGTGTACGTTAGATACCATGAACAAAACTAATAATAGTAGATAGAACTCGAAAACCGAAGATATTGACTCCGACGTAACACATCCGGTGCACCAGCTTTGCGGATGTCGAAACACGAAATCTGAAGACCTTTGACATTCAACCAAAAATATGGAAAAATATACGCTACGTTCATTTTAACCCTAGATGGGTTAAAATGAAATAAGAATAATTTGTGATATTTTTTTTTGTATAACACCTTCTTTAGTGTTTTATGCTCTTCGAATACCGTTGAATAAATAAATTGTACGTATCAAAATACAACACTAGTAAACGCTCTTCAGCGAAAACAAAATAATGACTACACGATAATCCGTATCGAACACGATAACGTAAAACAGCGACCTTTTAGGAGGCACCATTAAACAGAATATTGGATATTGAAATACGTACGCAATGTTCTAAGCCAATTAGTTGGTCATTTTTGCAGTGGCACGGTCGCATTCACGGGTACCGGCTAAGCTGGAATAAGCCGGTTACACCCGCTACGAAATCTAATTAAAGGACACTGTGTTCGTCCGAAATGCTGACAGTTGCCATTTACCACGTTTTTTTCCTCCACGTAACCATTTCAAAGGCCGCTTTAATTGGTTTGTTTGTCGAAAAGGGTTCACTGAAATTTCTATACTACAGTGCAATGAAAAAAATATCAGTAAGAGTAGAAGTATAAATAACTCGATCAAGTAATGCAGCAACCGCAGCCGCTTAAAATTAATACAATTGTTTTGTTTTCCCTTGGTAAATTTATTTGTTGTTTAGAATAATGAAACGAGAGTGCACGCTCTGGGAAATCCGTTCTCTAACAATTTAAGACAGAGACTTCTAATGTCTAACCTTTTTTCGTGGTCTCACCATATGTGTAATATTGTATTTTATTTATAGTCTTATATTTTTTAATAAACATTAATTATGCTATTAAATTAAATGTAATACTTTCTTTTTAGTATTGAAATTTCAAACTTGACACGTAAAAAAAATGTAAATCAAATCTATTATTTCTATCTTTACAGTGATTTTATGTGATACGTTATATTAACAATTTAAAAATTATTTTTGAGAAATATCAAGATAAATCTAATCCTGAGTCTTGCCGTACCGGTACCGTAACCGTAACAAAGCAAATATTCGCAGCTCGCTTATAACATACGAAGTTACTCCGAAGCACGCTTCACTCAGCCACGTTAAGTAAAAGAGTTTCGTGAGTTGTAATTTAGTAGAAAGCATTGAAATATTCGTGTATAATCTGAATAACATGCCGATATGAACAACGGAGGGAGCACGGAACGCTAGGGTGTATTTTATCCGATATTAAACGTTTAGGGAGCTGTCCGTAGAATATTTTACGAATTGCGCAACGGCGTTTACAATATTCAATAAGATAATAACAGATTCATTTTAAATAAAGCTATCAGTAATTATCGTGACAATTAGAATAAACACCTTGGTATATTCATTGACTACGCACAACAAATGCATACATTTATTTTCAAAGTTAATGTAATTGTGAAAGCTTATGTAATTTTCTTACTCATTCTTGTAGAGTACGGCTTATAATAATATTTTTCTATCTGTACTTTTTTACATACATGTAACTTCTAAAGTAAGTAATACATATTCGACGCTGAGGAAGACCTCAATTTCTCTACTACCTTTGTAATGTAATTTTTAGCCTCTCCATTTTCTTTTACCAGCGAAGGTTTATTGAAATATCGGATGTCAAGTGCGGTACAGTTTATTTTTTATTTAATTCTTCTGAAACAAGTTTATCATTGAAATGATATCATAATGTTACTTGGAGTCAGGTATTATAACAATAACAATTTCATGAATTTCATAAAATGAAAAATATGACTGGTATTTATATTTCCAAATTTTTATGATTTAAGTCTATCTTAATTATTAGATACAACACAATATTTTATTTATCTGTGTATATAAATCTTCTAAAACTGATTGCTTCCCAAGTGAGTTTATTTGTAACTGGAATCATCGTTGGGGAATGTATCTTGCGGCATTTGACCGCGAAACTTGACGCTAGCGTCTAGACCGGTGTCAATGTCGTTCCCAATGATATACAATTTATCTATATTGAAATTATTTTTTAATATATTACTATATTACACCTGCAACCTACTCGTCCGTATATTTTATATCGGACATTTCAAACATGCGTAAGAAATACCCTGTTTCTTCTCGTACAACAGATAGAGATGGCCTTATCAAATTAATTACTTTACTTTTTTTTGTTAACTTTGCATTTTTCCTTCTAAGTCTAGTAAGTCATCCTGTTCTTGAACTAAACGCTATTTTTGTTTTTTCATACTAACGTATACAAATGTATGTAGTAAGTATAAAATACATTCCATCGAGTAAGATTAAGTAGAATCACAACTATTAACATAACTTAAGCAACTGTCAACTGCATTAAAATAGCATGATGATGAGAAAAAATAATAATTACGCAATTTTTTGATTTTATTTTTATAAAATTTCTATATTTCCTAGGTTTTAGTTACTTTTCATAAGCAATGTATGCACACATTTATTTTGCTAAACTTTATCCATGTATGCACACATTTATTTTGCTAAACTTTTGAAATTACATAATTTGCAAAGTTTTACAAAAATAAAAATCTGTGGTGGACGAGACAAATTTCATCGCATACCTCAGAGCAAACCACTCAACTAGTGAAAAATCCCTTTGCTTTTATTTCTAGACGAGCTGACACTCGATCGCTTACGCCGGTGTCACTTCGCCGACTTGATTTATGCGACCAATATGGCGTCGCCTGTCACTCGCCAGAGATATCGAACCGTCCATATTATTATGGTTCGTGTTTGACCACTTCATTTCTATGTAAAATTTATTTTATACCGTTGTTAGATATATTAAATGAATATCTATTTATAGTTTCGTTATTTATATGTATGTGATTTAAGTTTGCATAATTTATCGTGAACTTAATTTTTCTACTACTTAAAGTTCTATGATACTAGAATAAGAGCGTGATATTTCGCTTGTTGGTATGGCTGAAAACAGCGAAGACAGATGAAGAGAACGATCTAATAATACTAAACCGCTATAAAAATAATCTAGCAAGAGGAGCTGACGAGCAGCGTTCTTTACTGTTATGTACGCCAGTCAGATATACGAAATGTCTCACACTTTACGCAGTGATTCCTGGTGAAAGGCATCACTAATCGTTTTAAGATTTGTCTCGTTCTCGTGGAGTCAAATCCGAATCGTATGGTCACTTCTGCGATTGCCGTTCTTTAACAACAGTCAATTTCGAAATTATGGACTGATACTGTACTCGACGGGCACTTAGTAGAATGTAAATCCCCACAAGCTTTGGTGCGATTACTACATCCAACACCCTAGTTTTCGGTATTTTTAACAAAATTATTGCCGAAAATAGTCTAAGAACAAATGCCTCAAACCAAAGAATTTCTAAAAAGAAAGCAAATATTTTTTTATTGTAAACTGTACATGGCCCCACATGTACATAAAGTTTTAAAAAATTAAAAGATATAAACAAGTATATATGTAAAGTTGAATGATAACATAGCTCCTGTAAAAAAATTCCAACAAGGATACAAAGGCACGAAGTAGATGGTTCGGAGGACACCTCGCCCTAAGTAGGTCGAATAATGTGACGGACTGTCGAGTGCACTCGTAGCCCTCGCCTCAAGTGCCCTTCGATCCTCCTCAGTAAAAATCGCTCGATTTGACATGATTTTAAAATAGCGATAATAAAATTTATTCTCTTTTGTTCTTTAAAGAAAAATATTTATCAGTACTTAAAATTATAATTATAAATTTGTAGACCAGGATCAGCAAGGGAAATAATAATTATGTTGAGACAGCTATAAATTCCGTAGTCTTTTTGTATAAATGTTTTGTTAACTTCACTGTGTATCGAGCAGTAGTAAGAACTTAATGTTAAAATACTCCATTGCCCGCTTTTCACCGAATTCTTGAGACATTGTGTATTGGAGGCACGCTTTACCTTGTTACGAGAGCCAGGAAATGTTAATATCGAATATTACATTTACCCAAGTGGTAATCTAACTGATATTCGTCCATTTACAGACTTACGCTCGAGTCACTAGGCCATGGCGGTCAAATGATTTAGTTACCCTTTAATGTTATAAAAAATCAAATAAGTTTTTATTGATGAATACATTAACTGATGTTTGATGTTAAGGCGTCAGCAAATATTTGATTTTGCCTTCTATTATAGCTCGCTAAATTGATGTGAATACACGATGCTCATAAATAGCTTATTATAGACTGTTATCAAAGAAAATCTGATGAAATTGCCACTGCTCATAAAATGTCCTGTTTTATATGACAGTGTACCTACTCTGAGTGTAGGGTCGATCCTGTCACGAAGATTCGACACGCGCATCGCTCACTCGCACTGACGGACCGACTGAATTGAGAAATTGAAACGCCTAATAACAAAAAATCTTGTCCTTCGTTCGCGAGATTACTCAGAAGGTCTCCAACTAGGTCTCCCTGAATACATTTTGATAAATCAAATTATTTACACCATACTATATACTGAATGTAATACTTACTATTTTTTTACATTGCAATTTGTAATATAACATCTCTGCAGTAGAATATTTTTAAACGTATCTTAAATTAAAGGGTGAATATCACGAAAAAATCATTTTTAAAGCGAAATGAAAAATTTCATAAAAAATATTTCAATCTTATAATAGCTATTCATCGATCATCATAATGAATTTTGAAAGTGACGGAAGGCGATATCATTTTATTGGGATCGTGACATATTGTCAGTCTAAATTTTACGTGAAGTTTAATACTGAAATACGTCGGAGGCTTTCGTCTTTTTCATTGTTCAGCAAATAAGCCTAGTGGGTGGACAAAGGCGGCATGTCGTCACGACAAGCACGTAAGGGCTTGCTTCCGCCGCGCCAGCACTCTCAGGCCGCGGGTTAGCTCGACTCGCCGAGTCGAGTGCCTGTCGAGCCGAGCGCTGACGAAGCCCAACGAATAGATGACATCATTACGCTATGCATTTAAAATAGGATACTGCACTATGAAGCTCTAACAGCCAAATAAAATCTTTTCTTCACAGTAAATACTACGTGTAATTTAAAATGATTCATATACAATATATTTTATCGCTAAACTGTAATAAACGTTATTATATAATTTTTATTAACTTAATGCAAATATTGTACGTTTTATTTTTAATTTAGAATGAGTAACGGTGGGCGAGAGATAATCTAGCTGAACAAAAAGTTCTATTCAACGTTTGTAATTAGAGGCCACAACATAGTGGCGGCGGGAACAGCCAACGGCAGCGCAAAAATATAGGAAATGTGCAGCTCGTCTAATTGAACAAAAAAAAACTGATAAGCAATCCAATTATGATATTAGTAGGCATGAAATTAAAATTTATTATTTACTTAAGGGTGGTTGTCATAAATTAAAATAAAAACATTGTAAAATTAAAGTAAAATAAAAAAAAATAACGTTTAACTATAATAAAATTTGTTACAGAAATTTAATTGTTTTATACCTAAAACATTGTTTAATAAGATAACAAACTGATTAAAATGTTATGAGTAAATAATGGTAGAAACGTTGGAAATAAACTTTTTACCCAGAGGGAATTGGCGAGTTTGTATTGATCTTTAATAAACTAATTCTTACTACAACGTTATCTGCTTCGTGTGCTACGTTATTTATATTTCCAATTGAAAGCGGTATATCTCAATGACGTGCCCAAATATGATTTATTCCCTGTAATGAAATTGAACCTACACTTATCGTGGTCGCTGATGAACATCTCACTGCGCCATAACTAATATAGTATTTTTTTATATTATTTTATAATCATCTATTAATTCAACGTTAGCTGCAAAAGAGCAATTACATTACCGTGCTCTATGTATTTACAACACACATAAAACTAAGGCAAGTTAACAATTTCCTGTATTCCACCTCTGTTCTGTCGCTTATAAAATAATTTGATTATGTTTTACGTACAGGAGTTCTCGGACATGAAACGTAGTTATCACAATTAGGTATGCCGTACCTAAAACTAACGAGCCACTTTAGTGACGTTTATTTTACTCTCCACACACCATTATATACGTTCGTTATATTAGTATAATTATATTGTTCTCTTATGAATATTTTATATTAAACTGCACTCTGATAATAATATGTATAGATTACATTAAAACTATGCTATTAGTACATATGGAATAAAGAAATATATACTAAATAAGTTTTAGGGTACTTAAAAGGTTAGACGGTCTTAAAAAGTGGTTAATATTGTTCTTTTTAAAAGAAAGTTGGTGAGAGCATGTCGGGATATGACGACCCGCTGCGCGTTATGGGGGGCTACGACGGAGCGACTACACTCACCAGGGTGCTTATACCCACTGCTCTTATCGTAACCAAGATAGCTTTAATAATATTGTATTAAACTAACCCTAAACTGCGATTAAACAAAGTTCAAACGAAAGTTTATTCGGTAAATTGACCTTGTATTTGACTTTAAAAGACATTATCGAAACCAAGTATAAAATTTTACTAAATATTATTAAACGTAAAATGTTACATTTATTATTTGAAATTATATTAAAATATAATATATAAATTTTAGTAGTGAGGCCTGTCGTGGCGCTGCGGCACAAGAATGTGACTGGGTTCGATCCCCAGTCGAGGAAATGAAATATTTTATATTTTCAATTTAAATAGTTAATGTTTCATTACTTCGCTCTGGTAATAAGGCAAAAGCGCGGCGTTGAGTTTCGCCACTCAACACGCAATGCTTCAAATTCGGCGGAAAGTGGAGTTCGGAAGTGGAACGGAATGTCTTAACACTAAGTTCCCGAGTTCCCTCTGCCTACCCTGCCTCGTGCGGGATACAGCGTGAAGCTAAAAAAAAAAGTTACTAACATATCATATACTTATTAATAATAGTCTTGATTATGTATTTATTTCACTACTCATCATCTGTCTCAAAAAGTATTTGCCAAATATTTAGTTGTTGATAGCAAACCATACGTCCAGATTTTATCTCTATAAACTATAAAATTTTAGGTTCAAAATATTAAAAGATTTGTAAAATATCATTTTATTTCGTATACCATTAACGTTAAGGTGTAAAATGCCTTAAATTCACTCTCTGGTTAATTCTTTTACAATGATGTGCCACAGCCACTTAAAACTTTTGAGTGAATAACAAATCTCTACCAAAAAGTCTATTTCGCAAAGTTGGGCTGTTAAATTGTTTGTCGGAGACAGAGCAGGTCTTTTAAAAAGTTGATGGAACGCAAAGCGCATAAACGGATGAGGTAGTGGCTTTTGTAACTTAATCCTATAAAAACATGACGCACGAAATGAAAATAGGATTATTTGCCTCCGGTTACTTAGCTGCAAACGCGATTTACGCGCAATAAAGAATCTTTTACTACAGTAATTATATATAAAAATAAAAAGCTAAGTGCGAGTCGGACTCGCCCACCGAGGGTACCGTACCAATTTCAGAATTACAGGCTGGCGGGAAGAGCTACAATTTTGATAAAGTTGACCAGCTTAAAATTTTGAGTAGGTATATAGGTACGATATAAATCCATACTATTTAAATCCAACTAAAAATATGCATATAACGTTATTGTATAAAACATCAATATTTTTTTTATTTTTATGTCTTTTTCTTTTAAATGTATAGTATGATATGTATAAATTCTTAGTTTGTGCCAAATTCTGTAGGTTTACTAGAAGTAATATAAAATATGTTATGATTGGGTTGACTTACTTACTTCAACGCAATCTCAAGATCTTGACACAAACTGATGGACAACAAGGTTTCGAAGTAAGAAACTCTAAAAAAAAGTTAATTTATTTTTCACAAAATCGTGATACGTAAACTATACTTTATAAATATTTATATGTTGAATCTAACAGCCGACACTCTAACATGTAAAACAATAATTACTATCTGAATATCGATCTTAATTTTATCTACATTCTACACCATAACATAATCAAACTTATTGATTGATTAATTCCTTGAGTAAAAACATGAGAACGAATGTAGACTCCACATCTTGCCTGACAAAAGCCAGTGTATATGTATTTAATTACTAGCACAGGAGGTGACAAATCCATTTAGCGGTGGAGTCTGAATTATCTTTTAATGTCTACTAGCCTGAGACCAATCAATTACTGGACCCTGGGGAGTTGATTACTCTAATAGCGTACGTTTAAGCCTCAAGTTGTAATTATTGCCATTCAATTTTTTTTTTATCAATATAGTGCTATTGTGGCGCAGTCGAACAGTTTGACTGTAGAAGTAATTGTGGATTCGAACTGTGCTCTAAGGATTTAGGTTTACTACACATTTAAATTTCTTTTTCTTTTCACGGCATGTTATTAAATCCGTAGAGCTGCAAGTTTACTTTAGTATATACAGAAAATATATTATTTTTTACTTCTGTAAATAAATACTTTATCTACGAAATACTTTATTAATTTCGTTATTTTCAATAATTATAATGATTTTTTAAATATAGAATATTTGACAAATCTAAAATCGATGCATACGAAGAATAGAAACCACTAGATACTAATATAGAGACTATAAAATATAGCAGAAGTACATAAATAACAATAGCACTACAGTAGTTGACACATTTTGTAATGGCTCACTACCCCCTAACCATTTAGTATTTGTTCAATTAATAAAACATAAAAGAAACAGTTGCTGTATCAATTTAAAATAATAAGAGTCAAATGGAAACCCAAGCCTCACTTAGTAAATGTTGTTCGTGTATTCAATAAAACTTCTTGTCGCAGTTAACAAATAAACTTTCATTAAATTGGCGCCAAAGATCCCTTATCTCGACTACAGCTGCTTTGAATAACGATCCAAAGTGTAACCCCATCGCCGAGGTTCTTTGATGTCCTTTAATTACAAAAGTTTTTCTCTGAAGTAAAACCTTTTAATACCCTTGCGAATGAGCCCCAGAGCACGGCCGACCACAAACAACACGACTTGTTGACTAACACACCTGTTTGTTCATAAAAAAATAATTTACTCTGAAATGTAGCAAAGCACTTTCTGTAGGAAAAGACCTTTACTTTACTAAAAAATCTTGACCTTCTTTCGTAATAACGTTTTACATACAACGAAATATAGTACACACACAGTTATGCATATATTACACTATTTTATTCCCCTAAATATTTTTTACGAATGTCTTAAATCTACTTCTTGTAAACAGTGGCAATACAATTGTCAAGATCATTAAGGACGACAGTATGTGAAAATTATATTTTATCCAACATGAAATGTCTTTTATTTTCAAAATCAGTTTACATGGTTTCAAATAACCCATGAACTCTGTATGTATAATTGTAAAATTATACATATAGAGTTCATGTAACTTCAATTATACACAAATCGATGCACTCAGAATTCGCCGCACGTCTACAACATTGTCTACATAAAGTTATGAAAACAATGAGATGAAAATATATGTTGTCGGCCAACAACTAGTTTATATTCACATCGTATGTTACATCACGTTACGAATATTGCGTAAAGTTCATTTGTCAAGTCCTTGTCCTTTTGCTGAAGCATATTCTAAGCAGCGGTCGTTCAGAAGTTTCGATTTTTTTCATCAAAAGAGAGCGGACAATACTATACTAAATATTTCGAATATTTTATTACTTGAAGTCATTAAAATATAAATAAAATACATTATACATTTAATGAATTATAATTATTTTAACATTCAATCCGATTTAAAGTATAATTATTAATTTTGAAATTGCTTAAGCTTATATTCAATGAACATTAAGAGAAAACACTCAAATAAATATACACAAATCAATCGAATGAGAATGCAGTTTGTGAAATAAAATATCTTTATAAAGCCATATTCTCAATAAGTCTTCATATGAAGCGGTTATTCATCGCCATATTCAAATAAAGGGCAGAAGAAAATAGAATGGTGTGGCCACCAGCTAAGTAGGGCGCAGTGGGCCGGGCGTATCGATCAGTCGCTAAAACAAGCACGCCGACGTCTGTCTGCCTAGCACTCCCTATGTACAGCCTATTCATGTATCCACCTGGCTTTTCCCTGGTACAATGACCTAGTGAACCAAACCAGGACAAGGCATTTAGAATTTACAAATAATAGTTAAATTCTTATTTCCAAACTTAAATAAATTAACAAGTAGCCGAAAGTAAATTTAATATTCAAGTGAAAAAGTTTATAGTAACATAAAAGTAATTCTAGGTAAATATTAAATTCATATGTTAATATCTTTTTATAAACAAATAAACATTAAGAGTATTTTTACTATAATAGAAAGTAATTTGTAAATGTATTTTGTCGAATTCTTAAATAATAAGAATATTTCTAAAATCCCTTAACGTCTCAAATTACTAATTGATGTGAAATTTGTTTAGTTAAAGGAATTCCTTCATTATTGGCGATGTGATGAATCATCCAAGACAAACGTTTTAACGTAAAGTAAACCAATTCTATGAACTGAGCAAATGAACTTTCGAATACTTTTGTTGAAAACATTTCACGTATTTTTTTTTATAATTATACTCAAATATTTATATTATTAATATAAATCTAATAATATAGTAAAATATAAATTAAAGCATATTAGTTAACCATATAACTTTTATAAAAGCATATATGGTTAAATCAGTGTTGATATTTAATGTTTGAACATAATGATTTCTCACCAGTGCCATGAATGTTCCTATGCACTTAGGTCATCCATTAAGACCGTTGCAACGCTCGCTGACGGAAAGCGACCGTAAAACCTTTATAACATCCTTCCAGTACTTGTAAAGCGTTTTGAGAGTCCTCCCCTTTTTATACGACCAGCGGTATAACGCACTACGACATTTCGTGTCTCGTAAAGATTAGAGCATCAGACAGAATCGTTAAAATTCTTCTTCTATTCAGGGTTATGTGAAAACATTACATCAATGAAATCACTTGGTTCAGTTGTGGTGAAATGGGTCAACCTCACAGCATATGTTATACCGCATATGTCTTAGAAACATCAAAAGTAAATATCGTATTAGGCGAACATTCTTGTATTCGACAACATGGCGTCGTGCCAGAAAGACACTTCACACATGGAAAAAGAATCTGTATAAGAAAAAAAAAATATGAAGGCTTATTAGCCGAGATCTTATTTTGAAATTGGTAGATAAGTTTAATCATAGTGGCGTTAAGTTTTACTGCAAGGATGCATACGTTTTATGGGAGTTCGGACGACATTGTCAACAGATCTTGCTCTTTACGGCTGCTGAAACGTTACTTTAACGGTTTTATAGTTTTCGTCGTTCGTCGCGCTGGCGGTCACGACTCCCTAATAGCTAGCGCTAAGTGCCCGCTCGAGGCATCGTTGCCCTCAAATATCCTTGTGTTTTCTCTTTTTCACCAGATTTCCATCTTTACGATATAGTTTTACTTTTTCTTTTATAGGTTCTATCACCATATAAATGCTAGAGGAGCTAAACTGATTTTATTTATAAACTACTGTTTACTATGAATCTATATTAAAAATTCTTAAGGATTGATGTGTAATTCAATTTGGATAAGTAATTGATAAATGTATACAAATAAGAATATTAAGATACATATGCATATAAACTACTTGTTATATTAAACAAGTAGTTTATAAAGAGTACATAAAGCGAAAGTATTAAAAAGTGTCATATTGACTAAAAGGCTTCTTTAATTAATTCTGGAACAAGAGACGGCATATGCGACATTGCTGCGTCACGTCACCAGTCAACTGCATCCAAGTATTAATTGCAGTAGTAGTAAGCAGTAATTAATTAATAACATGTGAACATTGTATCATTCATCATCTCCGCCGTAACCGGCACTGCGGTAACAAACCAAAACAAAATTCATAATAGAATAAAGCCAATTAGGGAATAAAAAATAAAGTCCTAAGATTTATACCTTACCTACGAAATTTTGCGATATATTAATATTTTTAATAGAATTTTTTATAAGCGCCTGTCGTGGCGAAGTTGTACAAGCGTGCAACTATTAGCGCGACGGATTGTAAATTCAACCCACCCGAAGAAATAATCATTGTTTGAGTTTCTTTACTCTGGTGATGAAGCAAAACGCGACATTGAATTCCGTTACATTTTACAAGCAATGCCTCAAATTCGGCGAAAAGTGGGTACAGAAAAGTCTTCATGAGTAAGACTCCACACACGAGGTACCCATGTTCCCTCTGTCTACTAATATATATATATTTTATCAAAACAATTCATCTTATTATTATTTTATAATGCCTATTCTATCTAATCGTAAACATTATCATATAACTTTTCTCGAGAAGATTTACAGAATCATTCCTTAGCGCCGATAAAAATCAAATAATTTTATCGTCTATCGAATCGACGCACCAATACAAACTGAATTATTCATGTCTATAACATAGCAATATATCTCGAAACGTCGCCACAATGAGCTAAGAAACACGTTTTCGGTTAAAATATCACAATATCATTTCAAGTACGTTAATATATTCCTCTACATTGTAATTAATCAAAATATTTTAATTAAGAATATGACTATGTGATTCTAAAATCATTCCAATATAAATATAACACTATATTTGTAGCAATATTTTTTAGCAATTTAGACTTTTCAATCGCAATATCTTATCAATTACAAATACAGTCTGCTATATGTCTTTTATGTGGAAAGTGGCACATTTTTTAAATGTTTTATCAGAATATTTAATATAAGTTAACATAATAAAAAATCTTAAAGACGTCACTTCTAGAACTTTCAGATTTCGCTGCCATATCATAGTCATAATTAGATATTCTCTATGTTGAAAAACATAATAACCATAATCAAATATTTTATTCCAAAGATTACGTATGTAGGCGTAAATATTACATACTATTGTATATGTGTAGAATATACTATGTGCAGTAGTATATGATATTTGAAATGAAATACATACATTAAAGATTTCTGTAATGAAAATCCTAAACAATCAAATAGCATCACTCATGCTGGTGTTATTTAATAAAATGTAATATAATACAATCGACGATAAGATAAACTGTTGGATTATTATGCGCCGATAGCAGAAGTTTAATATACAGATAAATGAAGTAGTGTCAAATAATATGATCACGTAAGGGTAGTTATGACGTTTCGCGCAACAAGTGAGGCGCCAGCCAGCCGGCCGGGGCGCTGGGCGGAATTTCAATCTGGTCATGATGAGCAAAGGCGTAAATTACACGTCTTTCCCTCTTACGCTATTTTCGATATAGTCTTGCCAGACTTGAAATGAATCGAATATCCAATGAGTCTGAATAGCGTAATAATAACACCACACAATGAACATGACTTTAGACAACTTTAATGTTATCTTTTAAAGTGTATTAAAGATTAACATTTTATATATATATATATATATATATATATATATATATATATATATATATATATATATATATATATATATATATATATATATATATATATATATATATATATATATATATATATATATATATATATATATATATATATATATATATATATATATATATATATATATATATATATATATATATATATAGTAATGATAATATTTTTTCAGCAATTTGTGTATTGATGTATTTTTAAGCAATACTGTAATTATTTGTGTAGTTTTTTTTTAAGTCGTAATTGACAGCAAATCAAACACGTAAATAAGGAATGTTAATATTCAACATCAATCATTCTAATATTAATATTCAGTATGTATATTGTATTAATAAATAATAACATTAATATTGTCGCGCAACAAGTAGGGCGACGGGTCGGCGCCTGTACAACCTAGCGAGCTTATATATAATATGACAATTAAAATATAGAATATTCATTGAAAAATAAAAAAGGAAACGCGTCTGTGCAACTCTTTGCCTACAGCGAACATTTAGGTATTTCATTGTTTTTAAGAGGATATAATTCCGAATTCAAATAACATGAATAAGGTAAAGTGAAAATTACTAAAACTTTTTTAAATTAGTTCCCTTCTTCCGTAAAAGTCGTTAATATACATATAAGTGTTTTTTCCTACTAAATAGTAAAACGCACACTTTCCTCCACGTAATACCTATGTAATTGTTAAGTTCGTCAAGAAGCGTAGGCTTGGTAACTTGTGAAGCTACGTATGTGCTACGAAATTGTATGCATACGGCCTACAGTATTTATATTATCATTACTTTTAGAAAGTTAAATAAGTCTATATTATAATATTTTAATATATTAATTAAAACATGTTATTATCTATTTTTATCGTATTTGGCTTGTACTTTACATGACTATTTTTTTTATTTAAAGAATTTATTGCATTTTTTATTGAATACTATAATGTGTCGACAAAAGAATTGTCTATATGAACAAGGGTGGTACAATTCAAGAGCCTCCATCTACGACTATGTAAAGGCTGCAAGGGCGCCATAATGGTCGTCCACTTCCGCTTTATTAAATTTCTTCGCAAATACAGTTTTATAGACGGCCTGATCTTTGTCGGGACCATTGTCTTCACGTAGTATCATACGTAAATAGCTGGTCAAAGGGGTTGATCTGTTATTTTTTATACCAACAATGTTTTAAATTTTACAATTGTGTAATAAAATATTACCTCCATATTTACAACAAAAAAAAACATAATGTGATAAATTAAAAAAATCCTTTACTCAAACATCTGTAGAAAACTACAGATGTGTATGTATACTACTAAGTCCAAGTGCTCCCTGGAAAATTACTTTAGATATGCACATGAATGTGATGTTATAATAATACAAATACGTTAATAAAAAAAATATTCATAATATCATCTTACTATATTATTGTACTTAAAATTTAATTGAATTTTTTTGCGTAAATAAGTTGTTCTTTGTGTACAAACAAAGACGTTGATTGTAATTTTTGGATAGCTTTTATAGAGTAAAATTTAATTGAATTATGTAAAATACTCCTAACAAAAATGACTTATAGTGGAGCCAGCTTTGTAAATAACAAACACCGTGCAGGTCACTGAGCCTCTTAATGAAGTTTACGTGGGTGTGGCATTACTCATACCAGTTACGGGAATCTCATGTACATATATGTTTACAGCAAATTAATAAAACCAAAAGAATAGTACATTGTTGAATATTTTACGAAATTTTATGATTGTTATGAATTTATATGCGTTAAGCTTCTTTGAATGTTACATGTGCACGTATACAATATACGTGCTAGCATCTACAAATTATAATCATACATTTCATTATTAACAATGACATAATGATACATTTTTTATCTGCATAGATAGACAGCTTTGTATTGATTATCACGTTTAAAAATGTTACGTTATTAAATTAAATTCATTTGGTACGTATCTCTTTATACCTGAAATTAAGTGACATTTTCATGTAGATATCGAGTTAGGAGACTCATTTGACTAAAGACTGTGCAATCTATATGGGTTCTTAATGAAATTTACGCAGAGTGTGAGCAACGTAATGACGTACGCGAGCTGAGTCGCACCATCACGTAGGGTATATACAGGTTTAACTCTTAGCGATCTATAATGACTTTTCGCGTGATTTCATTCTATAGCGTATGCATTTGGGGTAGGGTTGTAAAGAATAAAATATTTTAGATTATTGATAATCAACGTCGTAGCGACTTACCAAAAATAATATTAATATATTTTATATATAAAGTAAACATATAAAATTTAGTAAAAAATAAATAATATAGGTTATCAAAAAAAATAGTATCTAACTGTTGGGACGCAACCCTGCTTGCCAGCACTCAGGCAGCTGGATGTTCGTCTCGAACAAATTGCCGTGATGCCTCGCCATACTAAGTTAACGTCCACCCACCCCCTTTCTCTCTATTTTCGCTCCAACTCGCTAAATTCACTATTCTATTGTCATTTATAATTTTACCCGGTTAATGACAAGAACATTACTTACTTTAATTAATATATTAAAATAAAGTAACCTCGTTGAACTATTAGCTTCTAACCTACTTATTTATAAGTCTATTTTACAAGCTACGGCACGCTAGTGAAAACTATAATCAATAAGGAGCACCGTACATTTTTCATTACACGATGGTAAGGGCGTGGGGTATAAATGCCAGCGCGTAGTAGAGTTTCAGGGGGACGAGGAAAGCCGGGGGAGGGCGCTGAACAATGGCCACCATGACATTTAGCATGGAAGCGATTGTCACGGTCCGTTAAAGTCGCCAGCAACTGAGCGTACAGCCGCCCTCCACTCAGCTCCTCGAATCCAAATCGTCAGGGATTCTTTTCTTTTATTCCTTTTTTTATCTTTGCCGCAGACGTTTCATATCAAAGTTTTCTAATTACTTATCTCCCCTAAGTTATATCTTAGCATGGAATAAAAATGTGATTGTACTCTAAATCTTATAGGGAAATTATGTAAATAACGTACATTTTAAGATATATCATCTATGGTCATAATATAAGTACTACAAAAATGTAATTAATCTAAAATTAATCGTTAACATATTGTGTATATAGGTTTTAAAATTCTAATGAATAAGTATGCTAAATTTGCAGTCATATATAGGTTTTGTATATAAAAAGCTTTTTTAAAAACTATTTGCTTTGTTAAAGTTTTTATTATTAGAAAAATGATAAAAATAGAAGGAATTGCTATTTTTATCATTTTTCTAATAATAAAAACTTTTATATAAGCTGACTCACGTAGGTTTTGTTCATTCCCCAAAGCTTTTCCAGCTATCACACACCTACTTTGTTCCAATAGTAACACCCTATAGTACTATAGGGTGTTACTATTGGAACAAATTGGATAAATGGATTTTATAATATAATCAAAATTTATATATTTGTTCTAATAAATTTATAAATATTTTCATATATATAAAAAAAATCTTCGCTTCAATTTTACTCTACATCTACAAGGTAAGTTGTGGATAATAATTACAAACATATAACAAATGAATAACATTGCGAAATAAATTAGCAATTACAACAACAAACATTCAAGTTACACTGAGCGTTTGAAATCGACAAGAACATTTAAATCTCAGATAATTTCAGTAGGCGGGCTCGTTTACATATTACAATAACTCTAGGCCTGATGTTGCTGACAAGCATTCACTGAGATAATCGCTTGTATTGTTCACGAAGGCGTAATCCTTTTAAAGGAGCATTATCTGCTGTAATCATGATGTAAACGAAGTTTATTAAATTGGTTTATTAGTTATGCATTCTAGTCAAGGTAAATTTAAGAAATGAGTAAATACTTAATTTAATCTCATCAATATTTCGATTAAAATAACTCCCACATAGCTGAAATTTTGTTGTCAACACCAATGTACATTATTACAAAAAAAATATTTAATTTCTTTTGAATGCCACCTTTGCTAGAATTACATAGTGCCTTATATTTTTTATAATGTGTGATGCGACACAAAGAATGAAATATCTAATGTATTTCTTGTACGTATCTCTATAATCATATAGATTTAGAAATGACAGTCTAAGCAATAAAATTGAACAATACCGTAGGTACTAAATAAATATTTAATAAGATTTTCCTTTTGTAAATATTGCTTTCAACGCCTTATAATATTACTAATGCAGTAAATAGAGCTATTAACGAATTTTTATAACCGCCTCCACAGTGCTGGCGAAGGGAGACTGTAATGTAGACGTTTTTATTTTATGCGGTGACACTCTGAACGCCAATAGGGAAATTGGATTGATACTACTTTTAAGGGCTTTTTAAGACATGAACCACGTTTTTACGCTCAGATCCATATTGCGTCTTTACGCTTTTATGGTTTACGACAATTATTATTTTTATATAGAACGCAATTTAATGTTCACATGTGTATCGATCGATGATAATATATAGAATGTTTATTTTTAGCGGTGATACGTGTGAATCGTAATTCTGAATACCTAAAAAGCGACGAAGACTATCGTAAAAAGCATTTTCCTTGTGACTTTTAAAATGGTTGAAAATGAGAAATTAATAATTTTCATATTTTTTTATTCTATTTTTATAAACGTGTCGCTATAACCGCGAAGATCCCGACTCTAAAGAAATTAAATATGCAATATTTTCTAATGAAATATTAATATTTTGATGTCTACGCTCTGGTAACAAGACAACGCAAAACAATGTCACAAATTCGGTGAAAAGTGGGCAACAGAACGGAATGTCTTAACACTAGTTTCTCAAGTTCCCACTGTATATCCTGCCATGTGCATGAAACAGCATGAAACTCCAAAAAAAATATTTTCTTCAAATCAGTCATTATATTGATCAAGTTACATAATGTATATTTAACATGACGTGGTAAAGATTGCAAATCTCTGATGTTTGTAAAAAATACGCGATGATGTTTATACTTCCATTTGGAAAAAAAAATTATTTCAGGCAATTGTGTCGTGTTTGATTAATTATTAAATTATTATTTACAAATAAATTATAAGCATGTCCATTTGTTAATTACAAATAATTATAAGTGGAATACAATTTTATAGGTTAAAAATATTTTTTCTCAAAAAATAATATAACAACGTCCATTTTTTTTCATACAGACAATTTCATTTTTCTCTTCTGTTTTCATGTCATTTTAACTGTAACAAAATAAGGAACTCTCAACTTACATCTTTAATAATAATCTACTCACTACTCAGCTTCACGCTGTATCCCGCACACGGCAGGGTAGACAGAAGGAGCCTGAGAACCTAGTATTAAGACATTCTGTACTGTTTCCCTCTTCCCCTCGAATTAACTATTTAAAGACTCTTTTATTTATATTGATAAGAGAAGCTAATAAATAATTTATTAACTTTATCGAGATTTATTTTCACTTATTAAACATATTACCCAGTGCAGGCTAATCTAAAAATAAAGAATGAATACGCCTAAAGATAAAAAAGCAACATTGGTGATCAACTATAAAGTAAAGCAAGATAGTGGAGATTACAAGCCCCGATTAAAGTGTTTACAGAGAGGTTGAAATCCTGCCCGAAGCCCGATTACGTAGCCACAAACCCCTGTTTCATTTATTACGAAATAGCTGTGCTTTTAGATATGTTACAAAAGCTTGTTAATAACAACCAATATACGTAGTACTTAAATCGTATTTAAAATTTATGTACTCTGTTATTTTAACTTAAAATTAATAAATAAAAACAAATAATTAAGAATAATTTATAAAAGATACTTCACATGGTTCCATATAGAGTTAAAAAGTGTTAGTGCATATAAAATGTATGAAATATGTCTTTTTATCTTAATATAAGCATTTTGTGCTGTAACTTGGAACAACTTTTACCATGTTATATAATTTGAAGTAATTATTTTGGTCTGTAGGTTAACCCTATAAAATCTCAGGTCATAATAATTGAAAGCTTGGCTACGATTGAGAGGAATGTATATACATTTGCCACCTATTTTATATAACGAAACCTATATCCTGTAATGTAGATCAGTTAAAGATCTTGGGGTACATTTGGATGAAACCATGTATCTGAAATTTTGTTCTAAGCTCACCGTTCCGCTCCGTTTCCGATTTGCAATAGCCAAAAGTTATTATTATATACATTCTCTATTCTGTACTGTATATTGCTAAACTAAAAAATTCCACCTTATTTAAGGAAGACATTCAAATTATTAGGTTCGTATTCAAGCTAATTGAAAACTTTTAAGATTCTTAGACACTCCACAAAAATTTATGAGCATTAATTTGCTGTGAAAACATTTTTGCATCTAATTTGTGAAATAATGTACCTCTCAACATTAAGCGCTCTAAATCTGTAAATATATTTTAAAATTATGCTACAAAAAATCAAATTGGTACCCAATCAAACAATCAGCAATTCCTTATTTAAATAGCATTCCAATATATATTTATTATGTTTATGTATTATGATCACATATGATATGTATGTTATTTTACACCATCCACTCTATCATATAAGTTTTCTAACCCAAAATTGTCTGGGGGAAACCACTGATTCGCGATAAGACCGTCTATTATACTTCATTTGTATGTTTTCTTCTCCTTACTTTTACTTTTATTATTTAAATATTAATTTGCGCACAATAAATAATACATTTTATAAAAAGTTAACCAAAACACGAAAAGCACATAAGTAGTTGTAATCCCAAAGGATATAAAGGCAAGCGTACGTTACTCGATTTAGATAATGTTTAGGAATAAATTGAGTGTAAAATAAAACTGAATACAACTTGTAACGAAAGAGTTGTATGGAGAACGCTAGCACTATCTAATCCGCGACGTTCCCAAAGCTTAAGGTTTTAATGTGCTGTCAGATCTTACTAAAAATGCGAACCTCAACCTGTATATTAAAATATATACTGTTTTAACTTAGTGCTTTAGTAATAAAAATACTAAAATATTTTTGATGAAATTATCTCGAAACTATTACATATATTTAATACAATGAAAATTCATAGAAGATAAATCTGTAAACGTAAATATGGAAATTATATATATCTCAAGAGTTGTAACATGTTTTAATTGCGATGTTCATGAAAATATTTTTATATGCTATAGTTAAATGGCTCAAGCGATATATATTTAAGTGTACTCATAAATACGAGTATGTGTTATTATAACAACATCTTTCATAACTGACGAATGTCAGCTTATTGGTAGAATTACCAAAAGCTATTTTTCTAAAAGCCAACGCAAAACTTTTACTCTGTTACTAACAAAGGCACATTAGGAAATAAAACAAAACAACTGTCATCAACGTCAACTGCTATCATAATATTACCGATTTTACTAACATTGACAGGTCAAAAGAAGAACGTAAGTGGTCTAGCGGAAAAAGCTACATTAACAAATAATACATTGCTTTATTTACTATATTACATAATTCAAAAAGTGAATTAAGTGAACAGTCAAAAGACTACCTATCTATTAAAAGGCTTTTTAAATGAACGTTGATTATGAAATGTCTATTTATATGTGCTATGTAACTGTAAATTAAAAATGAAAAGTTAAGTCCCTTTGAAATTTTAACGGGCTGTAATTTTAAATGTCCAACAATTCTATAAAATTCCCGGTACAAAACCCGACAAGAGGTCAAGTTGATAAATTATAGTAGGACCAGTGCGGTTCAATGTATCTCCATCAGCACTTCGTGGTGCAATTTAAAAATAACTGTAATTCCCGTCTTTACGATCTTTTTTATCAGATTACAATGTCTTTGAAAGAGAATTCCATTGCAGTTTCTGATTTATTTCTTTTATTTTTGGGTTTTGTATATTCTTCATATTACATTTCTTAACTCTTTTTCCAACGTAAACCAATTTGAAGCTTACTCAATTATTTAAAATTATTATAAGCCTTTATTTCTACTCGCCTAACAATCTAAAATTTTAGAAACTAGTTAAATATCATCTACTGGGCAATCATTATCTACTTTCCATACAAGAGATCCATACATAAATATATCCATTCCATTAAAATTTAAAATATATTTTCCAATACTCACAAAATATGTATTTGGTATGCAAGAGCAAAATTTAATACTTCTACAATGTAAAATTTAAGGAGCTACATTAGCTTCTTCTGTGATTTATCTTTCGATTTTTCCTTCCTTTCACATGCATATATAATGCAAAACGCGTCATACGTACAGCTAACAACGTTATTGTATCCGAACTTTGAACCCTGCAATGATAAATGCTCGACTACATGCAGACTACGGATACAAGCTACTTATCACGAACCCAGCTTGTGCATAGAAAATTTATTCAGAAGTTAAAATCCATCGAAAATTCAAAAGAGTTTTATGACTGAATGCTATCTATTTCCTTTCTAGCTAGTAGAGAAATATGTCTTAGTCGCCAAAATAATGGTAAAGAAGGATAGAATACCCGTAACATGCAGGCATATCACAACATTAACTTACGTGACGTACGTTTTATATTTAAAACTTTCTATTACTTCAGTTTTAAAATTGAAAGTTGTAAGTGCCCAATATATCATTTATAAATTAACAATTATAACGAATTCATAATTTATTTTTTATATATTTTATACAGATAATGTTTGCCAGAGATAAACGGCCATTGCTCATTAATTATATTTTAAGTTATTTTAATTGAAGAACATTCTTCCCGCTCTTGACGCGGTAAATGAATAATAATGTTTTAATGCTCTATTTTTCAATAACCTCCAACATTACGTGATAAGTGTCAACAGCCTACACCAGGTTTGATCTTGTTTTGACAAATTGGATTAATTAAAATACAAACCTATTTATCTACCCTTCGTGGTCCGGTCTTTTTATTTTACCTTAGTCTATTTTTGAAACACAGATTCAACAAAAAAATTTAATCTCATTTTGCTATCATTTTTTTAAATAGTTCTTAAATATAGAAAAACCAGCTTGATGCATTTGCGACAGGTTATAAAATCACATTATTGTTAAGTGTAATTCTAACCCCAACATCGTGTAAAAAATTACAATTGCAAATTTTATTTTATATTAATAGTAAAAAATGTTTTACTAAACGTGATATCATATTGATTTAACGCGACTCTACTCGAACCTACAGTTATTCGAAGCCGCTCTGATGTTTATTATTTGGTTTCCGACACCAGAAGAGCCAGAAGAAAAAACCTTCATAGAATGACTTTGTTGTCCATCTGTCAAGATTATTTATCTCGAGATTAGGTGGAGATGTCACACTGGAATTAATATAAAATGTCCAGATTCCTTGAAGTACGGAAATCAAGTTTCTATGTCAACCCAGTTACAAACAAGATACGAGCGGGTACTTTGCGTAGATATACATACTGTTATGAAATTTGGCACTAAATGAGAAGTTCCCATACAAATAAACCATACTAAAAAAGACCATACAAAAAATAACTAAAAGTGAATTATATATGTTTCTATAAATATAGGAATATATATCGTACAAAAATATAATTACAATATAAATAATTACAGGTATATCCCGTAGACTTTCAATTTTGTGATTCGGAAGGACTATATAAGTACTTGCAGTACAAATAAAGAATAACAACTTAAACTTATGTTCCCGTTTACTTTTATAAGTTATACTTCCAGTTTACCTAAGAACTTCGAATTGGTACGGTGCCTTAAATGGGCAAGGCCAACTCTCACTTGACCGATTTTTTTTATATAAAGATTTTAAAGCTATCTCTACCGATATGAAGATGTCTAGTGTCTAATTTTCCGTCTTACCAGAAACTATAAAATGTTTTATTAAAGTTGTTACTAGAGTCGCTAAAATTGTTATATTCGTCCGAAACGTGTTGATCTTCACAATAAAGGTTGTATTGCACCGCAAATATTGAGTCCACAACACAACGTTCCCGGCTCATTTCATCAGTGCTAAACCGCAATTGTCGTTTCTTATGGACTCAATTGTCTTGTGTAAAAGGCCACCAACGCTCACTTGGTTCCTACCTTTTGGCATCTAATGTAGCAGACGAACGACGAAGAAAAAATGACCAGATATAAAACTCAATCGCTACCTCCACGTTTTAATTAAGTAGTGATAGTAGGTACTTTATTTATACAATTTTATTAAAATGTTTCAATGTATCTTTTTGGACATAATAGTGCTTTAAGTAAAGCGTTGAAAAGAAATCAATAAATGGATATTTGAAAATGCTTAAACAACACACAGTTGGCACTTTAATCCCTAAGAAATTGGAAAGAGCACGCACTCTTAGATTTCCAGTGATCCTAATATAGATAATAATAATTTACAAAATATATTTACACAAAAATTCTATAAAAGACGTAATCATTCATTTTAAATCGAGTTATGATAAGGAGTAAGGCACATAAATTATTAATAATTAACTCGACTACTAACACTCATTCTCATTTGTAGTACGTAGTAAGTTTTAACTAAGAGTGAATTCAATGTTCGTCATCTATAATAATGTCAACTCAAATGCAACGAACGAATCAGACAATTCAAATGTAAATATGGGCAGACTGCGTTATGGAATTAATATTTTGATTGGATTAATCTATTAACACAATATTCCATGGCACAAAGCTCCACTCGGAATCATGTCGACTGCACGCAAATGTACAAGTATCTTTATAGAAACATGAGTTATATTGAATATGAATTAAAGTTTTTATAACATATTACTTTTTAAGCCACAATCTTAAGTAATATTGAATTCTTATATTACACCCACATAAAATGAATGAAATAAAGGGACTTTATATTTAAAATTGTGTATTATCAGAAGATGATTTTACGTTAATATCAATGCTTGGATACACATCAGGACATCTACCGGCCAGAGTTAATTTCGTTTTTATAACACCACAAACCCGAATGATCTGTTTACTAGCGGGTCAGTAATAAAAAAGGGGCCGAGGTGGCCATTATAAGGCGAGTAGTCGCGCCGCCCGACGTCGCCCCCTATCAGGTTACTAGTGAAATGGAGCGCAGGGGGCGGTTACAGATAACGACCAATATAGCCGATGGTAAATGTCAACTCAATTATTTTTCCATCTGCTACAGTTTATTTCACTAAAATATTTTAATCTCTTAACATACAAATTTATTGATTTTATTTTAAAAATATAATCTCTACCATCACTAACTACATAATATCTGTTGAAGATACATATTTTATCATATCAAAGCTTTCATCATCTATCATGTTTCGACATGTTTACGGGCCCCGTATTTATTGACTATCGCGTTGAGCGATCGTATTCATTATTCTGATTATGGCGACTCCATTGTATGTCTCTTGCTTGCAATGTGCTTTCATTTAAATTGTTACCTATTCTGAAAACTGTCGCGATTTAAATATTTTTTAAAATGTTATACGAATTACATCTTTTCAAACTATCAAACGTCGCGCGTCGGTCTAAGCCCTTGCATGCCAATAGACCTCGCTTTGTCGTGATGTCGTTGACACATCCATTATGGTGACATTTTCCCGCCCTTTTTCCTGTCACATTTGACAAGTTAGAAAGCGACTCCTCCTCACCAATGTTTTTATCCTTGTTTTAAAATTGCTATCATTTTCTAAACCATAATATTAGCATTGGTCTAAAAATCTATAATTTTATTTTAAAAAACAAATAAAATTATAAAATTTGTATTTCATTAATATCATGATTTACGCCACCTATTGGGACTTTCTCATCTAGATGGCAATCACTCTCAGACGATCACATAGAGTAGACGTCTTGTCGCATAAATACTTGCTTAGTTATTTATAGACGCAATCTTAACACGGCTAACGCGGGACACATTGCCACCTGTATCGACATTTGACGATTTATTACTTGTTTATTGGAAGGTTGAAAAAAATTCAACAGCTATATAGAGTTTTTATTATTTTTTACATAAAATGTGACACTACTTCCGAACAGCCCAAAATCATTGCGATTGTACCATATCACTATATTTTTTAGACAGACTTTAAATTTGTCACATTTCAATAGAATAGATTAAATTTTAAAAATATAGATTGTTATCAGAGCCTAATCTAATACTTAAATAAACGTATTGATGGTAATTTATTTGTTTCAGGTAAAATTCTCAAGAAAATCTATCGCAAAAGTTATTATGTATTTATAAAAATATAAAAAAGGGGTAATTTGGTACAGTAGATAAGCCTTTACTGGTTGAGTGGCAAACCTTTCGAGCCAGATCAAGGAAAGAATATATAATAATATTGAACATATAAAAACCTGGTTTAAAAGATTTAAGTAAAAAAAAATAAATTTTAGTACGTAATGATATTATTTTAAAAATAAATTCTATAATAAAATGTACCTATTTAAGGATACATTAAAGTAGCTTACCAGATAATCAAAAAACGTAATCATTTATAGTAGAAACTTACTTTTTTATAGCTAGGCAGAGGGAACTTGGAACCTAGTGCTAAGACACTCCGTTCCGTTTCCCACTTTCTGCCACTTTGAGTCATTACATGTTAAGTGATCAGAACGCCGCTCTTTGTCTTGTTACCAGAGTGAAGCAATAAAAATCTTGAATATACTAAACTTAAATTTAAAAAGCGTATAAAAATTTTGAACGAAGCAGGATTTGAACCCGCCTCTGGAATACCGTTCCAGAGGCGTGGGTTCAAATCCTGCTTCGTTCAAAATTTTTATACGCTTTTTAAATTTAAGTTTAGTATTTTCTGTCCTAAGTGTGGAATAACACTTTAAAAACATAATAAAAATCTTATTTCCTTGAGTTAGGATCGAACCCACGCACTCTTCGCACGCTTGTGCCTCTGCGCCACGACAGGCCTCCTCCGTACTTATTTAAAATTACCAAACACCAAATGCTTATTATAGATCGGATAAACAGTATTATGAAGCCACAATTCGGCAAAACTTACAAGTGCTAAACCATATTATATTCCGATACTGAGTCACACGCTATCGCACGGTAAATAGGATTACGAAACATGCACGTACTATCGATTTCGTTATTTTACATTCTTCAAACTACAAGCTTAGAACTATAATGGACGTTTATATAATATTTTAATAATATTAAATATACAACAGTGATAATGTAACATAGAATTGTTTTAGTTGCAATGCATCCGCTCAGATAAGCGAAAAACCAGTCACCATAACAGATGTTCATGATTTAACTTGTAAAGGATACGTAAAATGCAATATTTAATTGGTATGTAATGAAATATTATCAAGTTTTTTATCGGCACCGCCCCATTCGGTCCTGTTATAACCGCCCGCCCGCCGCTAGCCGACGTATACAGTATGTGCTCGAGTGGTCGTCACACGCTCGAGCGTGCCTCACTCCTCGGCCTCGGCCACGAAGAGTGGACAACGCATTCACAATACGCTCGCACTTCGCACAAAGCGGTCGTTTTGTATCAGCAACATTTTAAATCAAAACTTCTATTTAATTGTACAATTCGCGGTGATAGCGCGCGGTTTTATTACTCCATACCGCTTATTTTTATTTCAAATCCTAATGCAATTGCAGTCGAGCAACGCGAACACTAATATATCTTGAGTTGTTAATATTTTGCATTTTATTGGTTCTGTGTGAGGGAAAATGGAGGAAAACTATGATATGGTGAGATTATTATTGGATTATTCATTTCTTTCAAATAATTTCTTCAGGCCTTGATATATATTACATTTTTATTTTTTTTACTCGTTTCAATATAATGTGTTTGAAATAAATTGAAAGAGAGCAACGAGCTCCGGTTAGACCGATAACACTCATGCGCATTGTGAAGCAATCAACATCCATTAGGCCATTTATAGAGTCACAACAGGCATCCAATAAAATATACCATAAATATGAATGGTGTCTATTATCATTTAACCTTATCAAGTGTGCATAGTCTCATTTTTATAACAGTAATAAAACAAAAATACTTATGTTATATAGAATAATAAAAAAATATTTTTAATAAACACCATATAATTATCGTACAAAAATATCGATTGAGCTTTCTTTTGGACTAACAGAGATAAGATAGTTTATCTCGTCCGGGTCCGCCCCCGCTGCTGCTGTCAGCCTGATACTAGAAAAAACTTAACAAGCCGACTACTTAATGAAGACGTCCCTAGCACTCCTTGATATTAGATTTTTTCCCTTTACCCTCTACGTATTAAAGAATATTTATATATTTTACAAAATATTCTACACAATATAATCTAAAAATGAAGCGAAATATATTTTTGTAAGAAAGTAGGCTGGTAGTTTAAAAATTTTGTTCTTTACCAGTAGCATTCTCTTGCTTGTTCATATTTTTTTTATATAAGCGTATTTTTTATAAAATAGTAATAACTACGTAAAATATTGAAAACGTGCCGTGTGTTAACTTAAATCCTATTGATTAAAATCCCATACACATTTTTTAACAAATTATATATACGTATAAATTAAATTTGTTTGTTATGCTTTCTAGCAAAAAATATAAGTATTCAAGTAATCATTCTAAAATATTATTTTTATTATATTTGTTTACAGCAAGTAAACTATAATCCAACAACAAAAATTAAATAACAATATTTTAAAAAATGTTTATTTTAAAAAAAAATGTTGACACTTGAATGTTTCAGTTACGTCTTTCTATTAACAGTTATTAAGGGATACCAATAAAGCGAAACTATGGATTAAAGCAAGTTCTATAAGTTAAGACGCAATTAAGTACAAAAGTGTCAAAACAAGTTCATAAGAGAATGTTTCATCAAATAAAAACAGACACGCGAAAGATAACTCCCTAATTATCTATAGTGGTTAGTCAAAACTCATTCTCCCATTAAGAAAGTTACTTCTGCCCTGTACTCGGGCCATATTACAAAGTCACCCGATATTAGTCATCTTTGCGGAAAATCTCAACAAAGAAATGGCGTAACATACTCTTGGCTTAGTCACATTAACCTTTTAGAGAAACATGAAAAATAGGCCTTAATAGCCTATTGTTAGCGGTAAACGCTTTTGTTTCAACCAATTCTTATAATAATATAATAATCGAAGGTTTTGCTTACACCCATATATGTATATGTGTATAAATACATTTATGTCAATATTAAGCTTAAGTATTCTTTTTGTATTATGAAGATTAGTAATTATTATTATATAAGATTATGTCACCTTTTTTAAATAATATATAATTTAACTTTTATTAGCAGTAAGTATTAAATGACAGTATATAACATAGAATAAATAAATCGAAGTACATCTGCCAACAAATACCACACTAACATTATCCTTCTAACGAAAGCATCATTCTTACATAAAAGATTTAGAAGAAGGTAAGCGCTCAGCCTAGTAGTATGGAATATGATCCTAGCACAAATTGATTGAGAGCGACATTTGATATAAAATCGTGTTGTGATTGATGCGAGCCGTACGCGCTCCGCTAAGTGCTCTGTCGCAGTGTCGCCTACCTTCGATACATATTACATGTCTATACGAGTTTTATAAGAGACACTGCTTTATATATATTTATGTATGACTTGAAACCTTACCCAATTGTGAATAAATTAATTTATATTATTTATTGACACGTTTCGCTTTACTAGTTACTAACCAAACTATATGTTAGTAAACTAACAACTAGAATTTCAGTTATTCGAAACAAATACATATTTGCATAATATTACTATTTCTTCATCTTACATACTCTGTGTTCATGAAAATTTACAAGTATTGTTGTATTTATAAACTGTTTTCTAAGTTTACGCTTTGATATGTAGAATAATATTTTAGCCTATGGCTTCTTGGAAAAGGTTTGGCAAAGTTATTGATTACCTCTTGTTTTGATTTAGCTAACTTTATTGGTAATGGAAATTCCTGACTTATTAAATTAATTATTATATTAGAAACATAAAACAATTCTTTAAAATTCTCACTTAAAATATATAATTTCATCTGCATCACCATATGATAAGCTTTTATATCGTGTTCTGTAATATTTTAGTTTTTAAAACAGCCAAATGAAATATACAACCAACTGTACAATATATTATATAGATACTTCTTATTGAAAATAAACTTATATTATTTTAAATGCATATTTCTGAAATAGATAATATGTGAAAAAAGTTTGCTTAATTTAAAAAACTACAGTATTTTTAGGTCACTCGGTCGCAAAGGGTGAGAAGCTGCGGACAAATTGCTTCTCTGCTACACTTAATTTACTTTATAAATGTCTTTAAGTTTTCTGTGGAAAATTCTAAGTGCTAACAATTTTCGTATTCCTACTACGTTGCCAAACATTTATCTATCAGAACAAATTAAAGAAGTTACATGTTTAATTAGTCTTCTCTTGAAAATATAAGTTATATTATAAAGGTTTTGACTTTAGATATATCACTTTAATAAATTGTATATAAGCTGCTTTAAGTAGAGATTGTCATCTATCTTACTTCATAATCCATCATATATTTACATACATAGTTGGTGAGCCCTACAGACGTACTGAAATCTGTAATAAATATATATGTATGACAGTGGCTTTGCTGCAGATCCATCCATCACACTCTAGATTCATAACAGTCATCTCTTTGCAAATGTCCCGTGGACGTTTATAACAGATGCGTTTTGCTATATTACTCTGAGAGTTACATATGTATCTTTACAGCATGTAAAATGAAATTCTGCGTGCATACGAAATTCTATAAAATGTATATCCATGAATATGACTTCATTATAACATAAATTTGTCACGTTTTATACCTCGTAAATGGTGGTGGTTTTAGTAATCTAACATTAATGACTTGAACAAGATTTAAAATGTCTCAATAGCTGATAAAAAGGCAATAGTCCATATCTTTCACGAGCGTTATGTACCTTCAGAAGACTCGTCCTTTGAAGACGCGCCCCAAAGCGGGTAAACGATGACATGATTTGAACGCGATATATAATCATACAGGGTAATATTGTGTCGCGGACGAACTGATAGCTGGAGCTTTTTAACAAAAAATAAGGTCACCCGTTTACACGAAAGTAAAGGCTTTAAGTGACAGATGCTAGATAAATGTTTTTGCACATTAGATAGGGGTGAAGAGATTCATAAAATTGACACGTGTAAAGATTGCCTGGTTTTAAATTATGTATGACATGAATGTAATTATAGACAGTATCAGCAAAGTTGCGTTGTGAATTTCTTGGACAATCCCCATTTCATTATTCAAGAGTGTAGCGGACGTCGGACAAACTTAGATTGAAGGCGGCGACACGGGCACGTGCTTAAACTCTGTGTCTCTACTCTTTCAGACAAAGATTTATGGCAAGAAATTTACGCTGCATATATTGTATTTCTTTGCAATCTAATTAAACATTACATTAATATATCATTGCAATAAAAAGTACATTAAAATCTATTCAATGCATAGAAATTGGTTGTATTAAATTAATTATACGACTATATTAGGTATTATTTTACATATCATAAATATTATTTTATCTATAAGCTCCTGACGGATGTACAATAATGTACAGATATTATAATAATATTTATGAATAAATATCATTTCATGTAAAGCCTTGTCACATCGGAAGTTCGTAGGCGGCTTCCGCCGGCGCGTGCGCATATCTGTTGATATCCAACACTCGCCACATAATATTGTGTTACACGTCATCTGATATTATACTGCAAGTTTATACTAACAAGCAATTCACCACAAAACCTGCAATTGGTAATCTATACAAAATACACAGCTCTTAAATATGTACGATCGATAGTTATATAAAGTAATATGTACTATGTAAGTACACAGTATATTACACGTTCTATATTATATATAGGCATTATTAGATTAGTGTTAACTTACACGTAGGCATTATTAATTACTTTTACTACTATGTGAACTATGATATTGTCTCACGTACCTACCTACCTACCTACCTTTATTTATAACAGTAATGATAATGCCGGTGTAAACATTTAAAATGAGATAAAACCCTTATTCTTAAAATGTTTATCATTAAATAAATTTTCTTAAAAAAGAAAAATACTCATTTAGATTATTTCATTCCTAAGATGAAACCTTATAAATGTAGTAAATATCCAGACAACTTAACTAAATCAATTAAAAATTCACGCCCGCCACCCTCCATGTCTCACTCAATAAGGAAATGAAAGAAACCTATGAAAAAGCAAATTAATTGATTTGTGACATAAAGCAGGGACGTACATTTTATATAGCAATGGATATATGGCTATATATTTAACAAACCCCTTCTATTAATTGAGCTGAATATAAATTGTATTAATCGTGTCATATCACTTTAAGCTTAACGCTTAGACATTTTAATAGTATAGTATAATACATTGATATAACTTTATAGCAATAATGTTATATTGCTCATCTTCACGCTGTATCCTGCACATGGCAGGTTAGGCCGAGGGAGCTTGGGAACTTCATGTTACGGCACTCCGTTCCGTTCTCACCTTTCCGCCGGATTAAAATGTTATATCAACTTATTAAATTAAGGTGACTTCATTATACGGACTTTATATAACAAAAAAAATATAATAATAATGTAAGTTGTATTAAATGTAAGCCTATACTAAACATAATATTTTCTGTGCTGTGTGTAAATTAAAAATTTCACAAGTTTCAACAATAACTAAAAGAGGAAACTATAAAACCTCATGGCATAAACATGGCGAGCCGCTGAAGGAATCTTAGTAAGCTGCCGATTTACATGTTTATTATGAGTCTATTTTTACGGCTCTACCGGCCGAACGATAACGCTCTCACTAAATTACCTATATCTTTTCGCTAAATCGAATAGGGCATTATTTGGAACGTAACTAAACTCCATTTGTTAATTACTCGTTACAAATTTCATTTTGAAAATAAGAAAAATGATTGTTAAAATTACACATACGATATGTATTTTGTGTGCAAGATTTTAATTTATAGCTTAGATTTTTTTTATGGACCGAATGAACTATAGAAGATACAAATAAAGAAAAACGAAGAACAGAAGAAGAAATCTTAAATACTCATTTCCGGCTACTCACTCAACCTGGGTGTGATGTGTGCACTCGTTGCTCGGCCCATCACAACCTCCTTGAGTGAGCGACCGTGGATGAGATATCAACATAAAACAATGAAGAAATGTAATTTATTATTGTTTTTTTAGCTTCACGATGTATGCAGCACCTTACAAGCAACCTAGTGTTAAGACACTCCCTTCCGTTACCTTTTCGCCATATTTGAGGCATTTGTTGAATGGCGGAGCTCAACGCCGCGCCTTGTTACCAGAGCAGAGAAATGAAAATTAAATATATCATTTCCTCGAGTGGGACTTGAGCGAACCTAAAACTTGTAGCATTTACAATCACACACCTGTACCCCGGCGCTACGGCAGGCCTCTTTTCTTCTTTTATCTACTAATCTTTTATTTAATTATAATGCTATATATTTATGTTAAAAGTAGCGAAACACATAAGAAATATTCTAAAATATAATTAAATTGTATTACATGTTATGAGTTATGCGATTCAATGTTCAATGGTTGGTATTTGCGATGGTTATTTTGAATCACATACCTTTCAACCGTATTATTGTAAGCACTGGATGAAATTTAAGAATGGATTTAAATTTAATATACATCGACAAAGCTTTCTACCTAATATGTTTAGTATATTTTTGTTTTTTTCTTAAAAAAAATATAATAAACTATTTTACCAAATACTAACATAATATACGTACATACGTACCTGCGTACTATATTTATAATCATATATATATGTAGGTATATATAAATCTGTTAGTATCAAAATATGTGCAAAATCTTTATGTTTATTTTACATAGAAATATTGATAGGAAACTATCGGGTAAGCAGTAAAAATAGCCAGACTAACATACAGAAAACAGGCGTGAACCTAAATCGTGATTTATAGGTTATTAATAGGCTATAGAAATATATCCACATACAAGACTCTTGAGTATATATTTTTTTTGAAACTATACCTTTGGCTTTATAAAAAAATATTTTATTGTTTAATAATATTTTATTGTTTAAATAAAAATGTACAGCTACTGGTTTTTCTATTAAGTGGCGTTCTACTCAATACTACTTATATGAAACATAATGTTTTTGTAACATATCGCACCTTTCCAGATTTTAGCCTAACTGGAAGCTTCTTAAGACATATGTATGTTATATGATATAGAAAACAATGAATTTGATTTTCTGTCACGTACTTATTGAAGTCATAACTATCCATACTACTAAGAGGCTTCTTAAATATACCGACCAACCACAAAAAATTTCAACATTCTATTAAAAATGAATCCCTAAACAGCGACCGCATGCTGTTTCCGCTGAGATAAGCTTCCTTTACAGTTCTAACGTTAAACACAGACAGTTGTATTTTTATTGAAAATATTTTAATGAATAAAATAAAATGTTTATTCTTTAGTGTGTTTTTGTATAATTATAATAAAATAAATATTAAAAGTAAAAATATTAATTTTTATATTACAAAACTTGGTACTTTGAGGAATTACTTTCTACTCCTTTGAATTAAAAAATGTATTTTTGTAATAAATAAAGTATATATTGCGGAAAGCTGTATGACATATTGTATTACGGTCGTCGTTTTTTCTAACCTATTTTACTTGTGGTCAATGAGACCTCAGATTTGTCATACACAACTCTTAGCTATTTATATATTATCTCGGGACAAAACCGCATTTAATGATCAATAATAATATACATAGCTAAAATAAATAATAATAAAACGTTCGCGTACGAAAGGTCAAGTGCGATTCAGACTCAACCCCCGATGGTTCCGTATCTATTTCCTATTTATTAGTTGTATTCGAACGGTAAGGACAACGGATAAAATTTGACAATCTTAACTATACAATCACTTTGTACAGTTAGTAGTAGTTGCAGCTATAACTTTGTAGGAACTATTATCTTGCTAAATTTCATAATTAGAGGATATACTATAGGTTTAGATTAAGCAGTGAATTTAATTTTCGGCGTGCCCATTAATTTTGTATAAAAATATAAATTTGTAATTTTTTTTTCAATGTAATAACAACAAATTTTTACTTTTCAGATTTTTTCCTTTATTCGCATCGTAAATTCTGTTTGTTAAAAAGAAATCGTAACTATAGGATATATATAGGATCCTCGGAAAGTACCGAATATGTATTTGCGCGGCGAATTCCATACTTACCGCAACAATGATGATTCTCCTACTCAAATATTTCAGCATTTTTTAATTAATGTAAATGGCATTAAAATAACTTCTAATACATTAAAAGATTAATTTAATTTTATTATACAAACAGTCGCGTAAACACAGTGAGTTGGCATTATCTACGTGTTACACCTGGGCGCATTGATTTACAATGCATTCGCAATACATCTGATAACGGTTCAGTGTATCGCACTCAGATGTTGATTGTCTTCATTCCATTTACGCCTGCTTGATTGCAGCGCAAAGTTATTATATAATTTATAGCTTAAACAAGATGTGTTATATTTATCTATTATATTTTTATTAATATTCATTTAATTTTGTATAGGTATAAAAAATGTCTGTGATTTCAAAATAACCATGTTTTATTTAAGCGCACATTGTTATTTACACGATACCAAAACACAAACATAAATGTTTAATTTTTTAATATGTTTTTCTGTCTGTTCAGGATAATCTTTAAAACTGGTAAACCAATTCTTATGGTACTAATACTGAAAAATAAGGTATAAATTACGGTTTATTAGGTGCGTAACAGTACAAATGACCTTTCTAAAATATTAACTCAGTTTTCATAATATTAAATAAATATTCATATAGCAAGCAGGTTAAACTGCGCGGGTCCTCTAGTAAATATAAATAAACACCAACTTTAAATATATTTCAACACCTTACTAACGTAGTTAAAAGCTATATTTTAATTTCGTTATAAGATGTTGTACTTATAATTTATTTTTTCATAAAACAATAAATACAGTAAGTGATAATAATCTGGAATATATAGATAATAAAGACAAATAATGAAAAAGAAGAAGATAATGGCCTGCAGCATTACAAATTTCAATAGATATCCTTTATTAAAAAGGCCTATCGTGGCGCAACTGCACAAGCATGTGACTGTAACCGACAGGTTGTGGGTTCGATCCTCATTCGAGAAAATGAAATATTTAATATTTTCAACTTAAATATTTAATGTTTTCATTTCTTCGCTCTGGTACAAGGCAAAACGCGACGTTGAGTTCCGCCACTCAACACGCCTAACTCAAATTCGGCGGAAAGTGCGGAACGATAGTAGAACGGAGTATCTTAACACTAGGTTCCCTAGTTCCCTCTGCCTATACTGCCATGGCCGGGATAGAGCGTGAAGCTGAGTGAGTTAGTGAGTTTTTAGAAAGTAACGTAAACGACTTTATTAAATTTGACTTATGTTAACGTTTAGAAACTGCTTAATAAAAAAGAGCGTAATAAACCTATACTTAAAAAATATTACACTAATTTACGACCACGTATCTTAGACGGACATATTGCCTCTAAGCTTGTCGGTCGTTGGCAACTCGTATATTCGTAGCATGTGCCAAAGGCCTACGCAGCTTAACAGATAGTAGTAGCACCCATCGCATGCTACGCCGTAGCTGTCTTGTCTTTACCTAAGAGTCAATTAACACTATTAGCATTACCCAATCCTTGTATAGAAATAAAAAAAATGTTAATTTAAAATTAACATTCTAAAAACCATTTTATATTATATACTATAATATATACTATAATATATATTGTATAGAAATAAAAAAAAATGTTAATTTAAAATTAACATTTTAAAAAAACTATTTTTCTATTAATTTTAAATTAGAGAGCTAGAATAATTTAAAGAAGTAAGAAACGTACAGAAAATAACAACATTAGTATGTATAGGTAATTAATTAAAATGTTTTCAAATATTGTTATAACAGGAACACATAAACCATACAATCGATACTAAACGTCACAATCACTTTTGTTTTTTAGTTATGAGATACTATTTGCTTTTCTTTTCTCTTTTCCTTAGTCCTAGTGCTTTAAAATATGTTGTAAATGTTGAATTTGGAATCGATTTTTAAGATTTTTTGTTAACATAATCATATCATATCTAAGACAATGATATTTATAAGACAAACACTTTTCACACGAAATCAGATACAACCATTTATATAGTAATTCAAATTTACTTAGCTGATTAAATACAAAAGGTACAAAAACAGTGGAATCGCATTCGACTTAAGTAAACAAAACATGGGATTAATTCGCACTAACATTTGAGATACTGGGAAGTCTTACTTCATCTGCATAAGGTTGAGTTGTTTACTGCACAGTGGTCTCAAGACAATTTACTTAAAAGACACTCTTTCAATCCACTCCCGTGATCACTTACGATACAAAACTGTTAGTAAGCAACTCGTCTCAGCTTAAATCATCTGGAGCCTTCCATTTACTTTGATTGACCAATCTTTAAATAAAATATTTACGTTATATCTTAAAAAAACTTTTGTAGCAGACAAAGATCCTATTTATTAAATAATAATAAATAATTACAATTAATTATAATTATATAATAATGGATTAGCAAAAAAATAGTAAATAAAAAATAAACCACAAAGAAATTTGTAATATTATTATTTACTTAGTGTTTTTTCGTACAGCAGCAACATTACGTAATCAATATACATATAATAAATAAGGTCGTAATAATCACTATAAAATGACATATGGTAAATCATATAAAATCATGGACTGTTTTAAACATCACTATAATCTTTAAAAAGATAAAATAAAATTAAGCAAATATAAAATGAAGCAAATTTAAATCGAAAGATTTTAATCTTCTCACAATTGTTTAGGAATATTAATTATTTTCAATTATTCAAAATACAAAAAAAATCCTTAAAGCATAATTCGTAAGTCGTTACAAGACTTACAAAATATTATTTTCGCACCTCATACGACCATTTCATTTAACTCGCAATGAGTTTTCCTTAACGGAACTAAATAAAGTGTCGTGTTATTAGAACTCAAACGGTGCAATCCCAATCTCGTTAGCGACAGCTACAGGGAGCGTCGCACGTTGAAATAGAAAACGCCGGTGATTAATTGCCAATTACTTGGACAGTCGAGTAATTTCTACGCCCACTGATTGCTATCAAGAACATTTTATTTTATGAAAAATATACTTATGTATACCCTCAATTTTCAAATATCTAATATTAAAATATTTTTAACTTTATAAAATATAGTGACATTTTTTCATTTTTCTTAGGTATATTAGAATACACTATTAATATATTGTTAAATATGATTTAAGTGATTAAAAGTTTTATGTATACTTTTCATTAAAAATTCAATGTATTTTACGATTAAGAAAAGTCTCTCTTATTTACGTGCGTTTTCCGCATTACTAAATAGAAAATGTAAACCAAATAAACCTCTCTAATTTCGACAATCTTTATCGTTTAATCCAAAAATATATATGAAACATGTATTTGTATTTTCTTTATAAATATAACCTCAATCTACAGTCCGATAAGATTTAGTTAATGGTTTCTTCACATAACAGACGTGGCGGACACGAAGCGAATGAATTGAAGATGCTTGGCCACTACAATGGTCGCTTGGGGAATAACAAGGCTAATAAATGTATATTGCACTAGTGCGCACACGCTATTGTGTAACATTTGACACTCAACATTTCATCAACTTCAAGTGTTAAATAGGAACGTGTGATAATAATATATCCCTAGTTGAAATAAGTTTATTTATAGATAGTGTGTCATCTCCGATGCAAAATTGTAATTTGCCTTGATATAATCCAATATTAAGCGTGGTGTAATTGAATATTTTTCCAATTTGTCGCGCGTAATGGGGCAAGATTGAGTTGACGGTCCCCAGCGAGGGTCCCTGCGCGGCGCAGGACACGCGCGACATTTCATCTTCACGCATAATTTTAGGCTTTCAATTAAATTTCCCTTTACAAATAATATTTCAGCTCCGCAAGCTAGTAAGAAAATGCATATTTAATTCATGAATATATTAATTGTATAGAAAATACTATCATTAACTTATTATAAATGACGTATTATATATTACGACGACGTATTAGTATATAATAAAAAGGTGGGAGGTTTTATCATTAGGAACCACATATGTACATCTATTTTTAAGATGTATTTACTTAGTGAAATTGTTAGAATAATTATAATGAAAAAGTCACATCCAGATAGGTACCATTAGTTGGTAGTACATAAAATTTCTTTTGTACATTAGAGTTTCTTTATTAGTATCCACGGCATTGCGTAGCCATATATCACGGAGGCGTGGATGCACGTCATGTTTGTACTCCAATATGCCTGGATTACCCCCTGAATTCACTCCTACATACGATATGCCCGTCACGCGCTGTTTTCAGTCGCCGACAAAAAGACCCCATCTTTCATCACCCGATTTCTTTCTAAATGGTTTCTTAATACGTCTCCCTAATAATAATACCTACTCAATCATACTAAAGATCTTCTTGTATTTATCGTTTGTTACATAGATAATTTGAAACGCATATTTTGATTTGTACTTATATACAGCTAAATATACAATATTGCTATTAAAATTTTAATATTTATCACACCAATTTATGACAAGAGCGTCTCCATAACGCCTTGTCATTCCAGTGGCGTTCGTCAATAGCATACTAATATTCCTTGCGAGCGATTCCATGTAATTCCGGTTATTCCATCGTCGATCGAGCGTCAACCAGCATCTTGAATATGTTACAATAATAGTAACTCCGAAATACCACTCCGTAGCTGAATTCATCTCTCTGTAATTTCACCGACTCCTATCGGTGTTCCTATCGAAACAATACTGGCGGCCGATAAACGCTACAGCCGGCTCACTTGCTACTGTGATTTCGATAGTAGCATGATTGCTTCAAACAAAATTTTGCATATTGAATTTTATATATTAAATGGTGTATTAATTTTATATAAAGTATACGCAATTTAAATATACAACCTCTAATACAAAACAATCACACTGACTCAAATATAAATGATTTTATACCTACTTACCCAATCTATTAAGAAGTATTACGACAAATAAAGAAATGCAGCAGAAAGTATGATTCAGCAGCCGTAACTCACCTCCGCTCGAGGCTAAACAAACTCTGCTTATCGCGCAGCATAAATTGGCAACACGTCGTAAGGCAAGCCACATTCTGCGTGCCGCTACAGCTTTATCAGTATACTCTCGTAAAACAGCGCTCTCTGTTATTGCGACCCGGCTACGACATTTTTCTAGACTTTTTTCATATCGCAAATGTGACCCGATCGTTGCTGTCTCGCATTATTAACGCTTTGCAGTTGAATCGTGTATAAAAATTATCGATATTTTCCGTAACGCTTATTTGGCCACTCTTGCTTTTTACCCTCTCATGTAAAATGAAAAAAACTACGCCTTGATCGCAAATGTAATTAGAGACCAATCGTAAAACGAAAAGGTTCCACTGGAGGCATCTCATCTGATAATGAGCAGAACTGGCGCAGCTCCAGCCGCCGCTCATATTAGGTAGCTCTCTGTACCGCTATCGTTATGACTTTTACTCTTTTACGAGTTGTTTAGTTTACAGAGCCGGCTGTGTACGAACGCGTACGCTGCCAAATACTAGTTCGCGGCTCACCGCCCGCGTCCACTCCCTAAATATACCGATATTCTGCCACTACGTGCAAATGAGATGTACGTTTCAGCCTCGTTTGGCATTTTGACATCCTGCCACACGTTAACCAAATATTTGCTTCAAAACGGATTTAAATTTTATATATATTACTTTATTTTTAATATAACAACAAGCATATCGACGATATTGTATTAGAATAACATTAAAAACAAATGAAAGTAATTGTCATATTTTATGTTTTATTATTCAAAAACAACAAAGATTTAGTTTTTATAAGTTAAATTGCTTATATTATTTGTCTACGTTTACTTTTAATGTAATTATACTGTCATACATATAAAATTTGTTATTTTTATGTAGTTAATTTATTGTGAGAATCACAAACAAGTGGATAATTGCGCTTTGCAATTTCTTATATAATAACTAGCGAACCGCGGCGTCGCCCACTTGAATTACACTATTTTATTGGCTAATTTCAATTATTATCTTTTTCTAATAACATTATTTTTATAAGACAATAAAAATTCCAATTTCATCGAACTAAAGATTTTAAATGGACGTACCATTTTTATATAACCTGCCCTCAACACGAAATGCCTCAAATTCAGCGGAAAGTAGAAAACGGAAGTGGAACGGAGTGTCTTAACACTAGGTTTCCCAGTTCCCTCTGTCTAGTCTGCCATGTGTGGGATACAATTGTAATAAATTTACTCATTCACTCAGCTTCACGCTGTCTGTAATAAATAAAAAAAAATCACTATTATACTATATAGGGACGTTTATTAATGCAATATAGCCAACTATATTGCATTAATAAACGTCCTCCAAAAATTTTTTTAAATATTACTTTCTTTTTTTTTTACTTATAATATATAATACTTATTAGTTTTTTGTCTCGTGTTTAATATGTAATATTTAAATTTTGTAAACATAATGTACAATAAATAATTTATATGAAAAGAACAAAACCTTTTAAGTAAAAATCTATCACTCGACAGGTTTTCTCATAAGTAACTACCGGCATCCGCTTACAATGAAACAGACAGGGACTCCATTTCCGATGATATCAGTTTTGTTCAGTGACTGTTAATTAACATTTTCTTCTCTTTTCTTTCCAGGTGAGTGAGAAAGTGAATACAAACCTAGCGGCTTTTGTAAGGCGCGCGTGGTACTCGGACGGAGACAAAAAATATTACACTGCATTCAATTCGAACACAGAAAAAATATGATCTGCACTTTTGTAAACGCAAATGAGGTTCGCTTTGAAACGTGAGACTTAATTTAAATAACGTTGCTGAGCAGGCGCCTGAAAACTGAAAGAACTTCGAATATATGCTAAAATTGTCGAGTGCCTCTAAAACTACGTTTTTGGTATTTCACTATTTTGTTGGCTTTGAAAAGCATCAAGTAAAATTTATAAATACATGGTATTAAGTACATAGGACTTTGAAATAGTAGTCAGGTAACTTAACTCGTAAATATGTGAATGAAAAGATAAATTATTATGTAACAAAGGAACTATCTGCAGGTCTTCAACCTTGGTAGCACCGACCTCTGCATGCTGTTGACCCTTCGTTACCAACTCGTACGTTCACCCCCACCCAAAAATAAATTCTGTTATACTTAATAGAACCTTACGTGATACAACGATAACAACTATTGTGTTAAATTTGCAATGCTTTAATATTTTCAGTTATTTAGTCGTGTCATTATATTAGTTTACGAGTACTTTGCTATTTTTATTTATTTATGAATTTTAAAATTTATATAGCTGATTGCAAACATAACAAGATATATGCATTATATATTATTTAAAAATCATAGCAACGCTTATATTTTTAAAATAATAAATATCACTTATATGGCTTACTAAGTTCCATTATAATTCTGGGAATGGTTTTAAAACGTGTACTTTATAGGATATTTGTACTATATTTGAGAAGGTAGAATAGAAACCTAGTACAGAACAAGAGGTGACGAACAAAGGGTACAGTGCGGCGCCCTCCAGGGCTTTGCACCCTGCACTCGACTTGAGATAATACTTTATGTAACGCCCTAGCTTAGAAAAGACTGGAAAATTGTAAAAACAGGATTACCGCTTCACTACAATGATATAAAAGCTCAAGTTTTTAGAGTTCTTCAATTTTTATAATTTATTTTCTCTTTATATTTGATATTAAAATAAGTACGTTTCTACGAGTTTATATGATGATATACCAATCAAATAATCAAAGAATAATCCATGCTTATAATAAATTTGTAACTGATTACTTTCTGTACATTAAGGATATATAAAAAATCTTATTTGGGACTTTTATTAATGTAATAATGATGCATGAAATTTTTGTTTATCTGTTTGTCTTTGCGTTCGTGCACGCTAATCTCAGAAACGGCTAACCAGATTTAAACGCAGTTGTCACTATTGACACCCTCCCCTGACTTGTTTTGTTTTATTTTATTTAAATTGGTTAAAAAATAAAAAAAATACGCTGACTTAAAATATAGGTTGGACAAAATTCCTACTATATTTTACTCATCCTAGATATCATTTTGGTTTTCAATGTATAGATATGTGTTAAAATTGATAATCTTATAAGAAAGTAGTTGAAATTGGTGAGCAGGCAAAGCGAGCGAAGCCACAGACGGGTCGCTAGTTAAAAATAAGTATAATATGAACAATAATGATTATTTTCTTTTACTTACTATATATTCAGCACTATTCTCTATGTAATACCGAATATCATTTACATTTTATTTTACATTCAATATCGTACTTTAGGTACATTATTTCTTATTGCTGTTGCATAATCTGTATTCGGGCCACTAACTTTCAGGACAACGCCCCTAAGATCATCGTCCATGTCAAACTAACATTCAACTTATACAGCAAGAATATATTAAAACTCTTTGGTATTTTAATATTTGAAAAGTTTCTCGTCGCACTTGAATTCAACTAGTACTTGTAACTTTCACGATTTGCGCTCATATTTTCGGGTCATATCGCGCGTAACTTTATTTTATTCTACCGACCGACCGATGTACTGTTGTCACAAGCATGAAGCACATAAGCTTTATTACTACATACTCGTGGTTATATAATTTCCAATAAAATTACTCGATATAAAATTATGTTAATAAATATTCAAAATTGATTTGACTTATATAATTAATCATCATATATTTTAAATGATAAATATAAGATATTTTAGCTAATATCCTGTTAAAACATAATCTCTTAAAAGCATTTAAGATGTTAAACGTGTGACTGTAAAACCGACAACTGCTGCCAATCTGCGGAAGTTATAAATTTGCGTAAAGTTGTTTAACTTGCGAATTTTCGATGTTTGTCCGGACGTGCGGGTCCATTTAGCCTCTAACCGCTAACTTCTCTGGCAGCACCGATAACTAAGATCTAACTTCCCTGTATATCGATAATGTAAATATTATTAGGCATACAGAACAACATAAATATAACATAATAGGATAACGTATTCCTTAAAACTATTTTATACATGAGCATATATAATTAACCTAAATAAACATTACACTTTTGAAATATATTAAAATATGATTTTTTGTTTGAAGTAGCCGATAGGGACGAAGTGGGATATAACTCTCACCTGTTTATTACGTAGATATAGCGCACGGATTACTTTTACCTTCTTTCATGGCGATGTAATAAAATTCAGCTTAAAAAGTACCTAATAGTTACCACGATCGTCGCGTTCAGGCTCCATCATAAAATTCGTCGTTTGAAAATATCAAAGGATCAATGACAGCACCGTTCAATTTAATACTTTTAAGGCATTTTAGGTGAAAAAATTCGCCATTCTGAATGGAAGTTTTTGATTTTGTATAGGGCAGAGGTAAAAGGAAATTTTCAATTTTCGTGCCTATAATCTCGTGAAGATTTAATGCGCCTAGGATGGGTAACTCATTTTAAATGTATCAAAAGTTCGCTTGGCGTTGCAACGCTGGAACTGGCGATGGCGAAAGTCTGAAAACAATCCCGACTACCTTAATCACTTATTTACGACTCGGGTCCACTCTGCCAGAGTAATTCTAATGAACTCAGAGAATTCCGGGGAATCCTAATGAACCGTGGGAATTTAGATTTTAATGAAGCGACTCGACAGTGCACCGATTCTTTGATGGTTTGTTGAATCTTATTGCGAGGTTTAGTCGGAACATTGTTGGCGTGCGTCGGGAGCAATGCGGGAAGTAATTTCACCATAGTTCCGCCGGATATATCTCGCGAGCAGAGAGACCTACGACTAATCGGTTTGTCATTTCCGAAATCGACCGCCGCGACGCCGTTTTGAATACTTAATATTTAGCTTTTGTTTACGCTTCAATATAAATAGTAGTTTGTTGTAACTACAGCTTTTTTGAAGCTGTTTTAGAAAGAATAATATCGAGAAGAGATATTCGATATATGCAGTTTAACGTAACATAAAATTCTATTTCTAAAATCTAACTTCGTTATCGCTTCTGCCGTCTTTTGTTCTTAAACTTCAATTGGTACTTTAAAAATTCAAGACAAACGCTTTTAGCGCGGTACGGCTAGAGACTAGTAAAAATAACTTGGGACTCTTAAAGCTCTCAAGGTGCATCGACTTCGAGTGAAACATCAAACAGAGCCGTTGGTTTAGCCAATGGGGTTATTTAATAGATAAACTATGAACTTGGTCTAGGAGTCACTTTTGCAACTCTTTAAGATATCAAATACTTTCAACTCGTCGGAAAAACACTGCACAAATTTCAAAACATAACCATCCACTTTTAAACTAAGATAACAGATTAAAAGCTTAAGATTTCATACCGTCTTTAATGACTACCAATTTATTTTTTAGTTTTTATCAAATACTCTACTTTAGTTCTTGAGTTTCTAATATTAAGGGATGAATTATAACTTTTTCATTAAACTTCTGCTGTGAAATATATCGTTAAAAATTTATTTCTACAAATTTTAAATGAAACTCTTTTAACCGGATTAATCGCGTTTGTTGATTGTTAAACATGTTTTTTGAAAACTCGACGTTTCGCACACTTTACAGTAGTCCGTGGTCACGGGTAGACTTCCCGTAGGGTCCGAGTAGGGTCTACCCGTGACCACGAACTACTGTAAAGTGTGCGAAACGTCGGGTTTCCAAAAACATGTTTAACAATCAATATACGAGATGAATCCGGTTAAAAGTGTTTCATTTAAAATGTGTAACAATCGCGAAAATCAATGTAAACTTATGTTAATTGGTACTGTAACTATATTTACATAAAACTATGTTGTATTTACTATATTAAAGTTGAAAAAATAATAAACTACTAATATCTCTTATTGGTCAGAGTTAACATTATCGTCAATGTGTTATATTTTAATTCAAGTAATTAAGAAGCGTACATTCAATAGTTTTATGATAATATCAAAATTTGCTTACAAATCTTATTTGGAATATTAAAAATACAATAGAAGTATGTATGGAATACATTATGTAGAACGATTAACGGAAATAAAAATACAACAAACAAAATTCTATTACTACAAGACTATAAACTAATATTATAAAGATATAAAATGTAATAGCATCGTCTTAGTCCACGATATAACTGGCTTCTCATCTACACCAATTTACCAGCAATAAGGCGCCTAGAGTTTTCAATTATATCCAATTTAGCAAACTCAAATAAAAGTTTATTCGTATCTAACCATTACAACTTGGAACCCTGTCTCGTACACTTGTACAAAATTTCTTGCACTCAAAATAACATTCAATAAAGTAATATCTATGTAAAAATTCTTTTAAACTTCCGACTATATTTTAATTTGATACGTACATAATGATAAAAAAAATAGTTAAGAGAGTGTGCTAATTTCAACGTTGTAATAAGTCAACGGAGAATACAATTAATAAAAATTGACAGATTTTTATTATGTTACAACTATGAAATTAGCACGATAAAAATCCTATAGGTTTTGATTACGGGACGAATTCAGTTGACAAGGTTAAATTTGCGGGCGAATCTGTTCATTTTGCATGAAATGAACTTCAAATATAAGTTTGTAATATTTGTAGTTTTAACAAATACCTATTAATTTTCCCTTGTTTGTATTATAAGTTCTCACTTTGTGTCAAATTTCATAATTATAATTCCCATTTTAAGCAATTTAACTATGGACTCATAACTAACTGAAACCCTTAAGACCAATTATTAACACATACCAAAATATCATAACTTTTTTATTTTAATAAACTTTATTACGTATCAGCTGACGCAAGCCGGAACCGCATTCGCAATACATTTATGAATATCAAAAGTGCCAGCGGTGTTCGTCGATGCAATCCTGTCACTGAAAAATCGTTTCAATTTAGTAACAGAACTCGGGCGTAAAATGGCAGCACGGGCGCGAGCAGCAGCAGCGAGCGGTAATATGCTATTACCGTAGTAACAGCGTTACTCCCGACTTAATTCTGCCCCAGGCACTACGCCGGCCAGATTTGCTAATTTCTCCTATGTGCGACGAACATCAATACTCAATTTGAATCTATCTCCCTCTCGAATTGGTGACATACATATCGGTCGTATTTTATTACCATAAATTAAACAAAAACCTGATATAGACTTCAGCTTGATACCTCCACGCGATCTGGAGATAATAGATAAATTATACCATAAGCCGTTAATATTTACTTGACTCTAAATAAACATATTATTTTACTATTGTAACATTTTTCTTTTTACTATTTAACTTTTATTTGTAATAATGTATTTCTGTAAAACACACAGTTAATTTGTATGGGTTTAACAAAAATATGATGTATAATTCGGTATATTATTAATTTAGCTTGATCAGATTGCTAGTATACCATATTAAATAAAACACTTTTAAACGGATTAATCGCGTATATTGAATGGTAAACATTTTTGGGAAACCCGACGTTTCGAACACTTTACAGTAGTCCGTGGTCACGGGTAGACTGAGGCCCGTGACCACGGACTACTGTAAAGTGTTCGAAACGTCGGGTTTCCCAAAAATGTTTACCATTCAATATACGCGATTAATCCGTTTAAAAGTGTTTCATTTAAAATGTATAACAATCGCGAAAATCAAAGACATTGCTAGTATACCATATTTCTATTATACTGAGAATTTAGATTGTCTCTCTTTGTTATATGCGTCCAGAACAACTTTGCCTACCAAGCTGAACGATAACAAACCTTGTAGAGATATCAAGCTAAATCCCGAAGGAGCATCGTTGGTCTACAATGGCTACGGTTAGGCGCTGGCTGTCAGCCACATCACATTCAAAGGAGCTATTAGCACAGTGCACTGATAGACGTCAATTGAGTTTGAAGGGCCTATAATAGTTCAGCTAGTCCTGTATTCAAATGTTCAGTTTATATTAAATTTATACACGCATAATTAAATTAAGATCATATTTGAATATTGCTTATATATTTACGAGTGCGTTTTCTATTCTACATAGGATCTTGAAAAGGTTACTGCTTGTTTTCCATAAATATTAATTACTTATTATTTATTTTCGATAAATTCTGCTAACTAGAAAATAATATTATAAAATGTATAAATAATAAAAAGTAAAAATCCTGACAGCAATTATTAAAACAACTCGAAATAATGATTTATTTTTTATTATTACACTGCTATATTGTGGCTACATTTTACAATTATCTATCGTAAGTACATAACGAGCAACTATATTTTTCTTCTTTTCTTTAATTCTATTATACATTTTAACAAAGCAATAAATTTGTCATTTTAAAATGGAATTGCAGCTTTCAAAGTGATTATTCTTGGGTTTATTGAGAGAAATACTTTAAATCCTCTCTCCGTCAAAGAATCAAGGAGATAGACTATTATTGAAGCCCTCAGTGAACATCAATGCCTATTGGCACGTCGCTTATCTACAATATACGGAGTAAGAAAGGCGTCGTAGGAGGGGTCGTTTTGAAGAAAATATTATGAATCTCTCAACAATTATACGTCAATACGAAGATAATTTATGAAAAAAACAGTTGAGGTTTACTTCAATATATCATCTTTATATAATACTATTTTTCTCTTCTCTTAGCTTCACGCTGTATCCCGCACGAAGCAGGGTAGGCAGAGGGAACCCGGGAACCTAGTGTTAAGACACTCCGTTCCACTTTCATTCCCCACTTTTCGCCGAATTTGAGGTATTGCTCAAATTGCTGTTGAGCGGCGGAACTCAACGCCGGGCTTTGCCTTAAATACAATACTATTTTTATGTTATAAAACTGAAAATTAATATCTAAATAAAAAAAATATAAGTGTAGGTGTGTTTTAATATAATATTATACACGCTCTTGTTCTATGATACGACATACATTATATAGTAATTATAGAATAACATGTGACAAGCTCCAGCTCCAAGCACCAAGTTAACAATCGTTTTGATGGCAGCCAGTGGTGTGTGGACTTGATACGCAATGGGAGATTTCATTTCACCAACAGTATATTATTTTTATGTTAATTCCCGCACATCAGCCGTGAAATAAAATGTCATTTGAAAACTCGATCTCAGTTAGCTACTCGTCCATCTTGACTGTACAAATATTTTTGCGAGCAAATATTTTTTTAACAGATTAAAAGGCATAATATTCAAGTGGATTAGGGAATAAAATTATGTTACGAGGTGTTGAGCCCGATATTTTAAGTTGCGACATGTTTCTAACGCCGCGTAAATGTAACTTGAAGCGGGCGAGCACGGACGAATAATTTTAATGACTCGCTGACAGATTATTTCAGAAAATTAAATTTTAGCTCGTTGGACACAGACCATAAAGTTCATGCTTACAAATCTCTTTGTTATGACATCGTAACGAGATTATGTCCGTTTCGTCGTGAAGACGTCGCCATGTCGTCATGATATCGCATGTTTTATTATTTCGCGCTATAAACGCTCGTCCGTCCGCTTTGCTAAATTATACAGAAATATTTTTAATGTATAGAATAAACATCGTAAATGTTTATTTTGATAATATGAACACCAACCGCATTTGTTACAATTTGATTTTATTCGTTTGATTTGTAATTGTTAATTATGTTTTAGGGCTTTATAGTTTATATCCAAGGAGTAAATAGGAACGTGTTACTCTGTCCATCTGTTTACCTGTATGTCACCAGGATGTAATATAAAAAACCTTGATAGAAAGTCAGAAACATTTAAATGTTTTAAACAGTACATAGTATAAAATAAAATTAGATATTTGAGAGGCCTATCGTGCCACGTTTACTGTCACACGCTTGTACCCCACAAGCGTGTGACTGTAAACGCGACAGGTTGTAGATTCGATCCCCGCTCGACGAAGTGAAACATTTAATATTTTCAAATGAACTATTTTATATTATCATTTCTTCGCTCTGGTAACAAGGTACAGCCTGGTAACAGTCACTCAACACGTAACACCTCACATTCGGCGGAAACTGGGGAACTGGATTTGGGTGCCTTATCACAAGGTTTTCAAGTTCCTTCTGCCTATCCTGCCACGTGCGGGATACGACGCGAAGCAAATTAATAAGTTTATCTTATTTAATTTGCGAAGCAAATTAAATAAGATAAAACAAATAAGATAAATATTTAGGGGGGTTTCCAAAAAACAAACATATTTTGTTTCCTTGTTTAGCTGGATATTGACAACGGTGTAAACGCTTAAAATATTCCCAAAAATTTTAATTATTCACATTAAACATAAATAATTAAATTAGAATATTTACCCATACAACAAAGTTGATTTTTATGCCGTTTTTATGGGTCCATTTGTCCGAGTGGACTACTCCCACTTGGCCGATATTAATTATTATGTTTCCCATCTTTTTTGTAAGGTAGTAGTTAGTTGTGTGTATAGTTAAACTAGTGTCCTATTTAAAATGTTCGTTTGTTCGCATAGCGTTGTACTTCGGTGGATATTAATTTTTTTAACCATAGACTTCTTAAATTCTTAACCCTGCTACATAATTAATCTGACCTTACATAAAAAAGATTGGTAATCTAATATTTAGTAAAATTCTTTTTTGCTATTTTTAAGTATTTTAATTTTCAAATTCGGCGGAAAGTGGGGAACGAAAGTGTCTTAACACTAGGTTTAATGAGTCGCAAGTAACAATACTTTAAAAATAACTATTGAGATTGTACCATTTCTAAATGGACAATAAAACACTACAATTCAGTTTTATTCAATGAATTTCAAATATTCCAGCTGAATACAATTGGTCAATATAAGAAAATATGGTAGCCACTATGGAAGTCGGTTGTTGCTGTGCCATTAAAATATCCCTTGCCGGGCGCGTGCCACCGTTACGCAGTATGTCACGTGTTCACGTGGCCCCGCGTTACTCACGTTTCTCAACCCTAAGACTGGTTTCTGTTTGTCCATAAGTTTAAATAGCCCCAACGTGCTCCGAAGTCCTTCAATTCCTCTACAAACTTATTTGTTGTATGACGCGTGATATGAATGAAGGCTATTGCAATGTCACAACATATTTAAACTTCACTATAAAAAGATCCCTTCTTTTCTTTTATTTTTTCAGTCATTTTTATTGGTAAGATAGACAATTTAATAATTATAAAGAGCTTTATAAATTGTTGCTCCCTTAAAAATATATCATAGCAATTTAACTTACTATATCTTTTAACTACAAAACAAAATGACTCTTTTTAGAAATGGAAATAATTGCCATGTTGTTATAGAAATATTGCAGCTTCCATTGTGGCATTTTTGATGCCTTTGTTTAAATTAAACGCGTAACTTATTCTGCATTCAACCACACTCATTATTTTAACGTGACATTACAACATTAACTTTGAAATGTGGCTTTGAAATTTCATTCAAACTTTGCAGTTAACTAGTCGCTTGATGAAGTGCGTGTATAAGCTTTGATGGAAATAAATAATTTGAAAATAAATGTCTCGTAAAAGACTCTGTTTTCATTTTCATACTTCATGTCAAAATTTGGTTATGAATAACCAACGAAATGAAATTTTCAGAACATAGCTCATACAAAACATGTCTCTTTATATGTGTCCCTAGTGTCCCCTAATATTGTTATTGAAATAATTATTTACAACAGCGGCCAGAGCTGGCGTCGGTTAGTTTTAATTACCCACGGAAGCGATATTTTATACAGTGAATGTGTGGCGCGAATATGATATGACACAAATAGCTTATTATGAAATTGACATAGACATTTAAACATAAATAATATATCAAAATCGATTCATAAAATATCGATGAAAACATATACATTGAATATTCCTAAAGGTATCCAACGTAGCTCTCTAATTAAAACTACGTGCAGTCTAATGAGATCACTCTGTGAATGTGACAACGCATAAATCCAGCGTAATAAACGCAGCATCCGTTAAATAGGGCCGAGTCAGTCAAATTGTCCACAATGCGATTATTCCATTACGTGAAAGCTGCTGCGACCGCACGCTTAAACATATACTAGCGTTGTACTTACGACCTGCGTGCCTCGTCTAGTTTCGCTGGTAATGTCCACAATATTAAATATTCACGAAACATTAAAAGCATTCGTGCGGTAATCCACGTAAATAGTTAGCCCAAATATTTTCGTACTATTCCAAGAACGTTACGTTTCCAATTATTTATGTAATGTTATAATTTTTCCATAGGTACATAGTTTTTCTTTGAACGAACCGTGTGCTATTTATAATTATAATATATTTATTATACCTTTGATAATAAAACAAACTACCTATAAAATATCCATATCTTAATTATAAATATAACTAACAAAACATAATCTTTCCAGTTTGTCTCAAAAACGACGACCGTCGCAGTTAGATCCGCATGGCACAAGAGGCGTCCTTGCACGCGCACTCGACGTATGGGAACAAGCTTCGAGGCTCACTTTTACAGAGATCAACTCGGATGAAGCTGATATTGTCGTATCATTTGCAAAGTAAGTTAACTTTCCATCCATAATCAAACATAAAAACCCTCTTAATGCTTGTAAGTGACGTCTAAATAAATCGACTCCCAACACCTTGACACGTCCTTATCCTTTAAGTTATACAACTGTTCATGGCCTATCTTTAAATAATATGTATAAAACGAACTATACATATAAAAAATATATTATATAAATGTGAAGTCGAATAAAATCGTCGATACTCGTTTATATATCTATATACTTATTTAAAATAAATTTAAATATAACACCTACATTTTTTTTAAATATAACTTCAAGAGACGTTCCTTGATTTATTGTCATGATAATAAATAATAATCAAGTAAGGATTTGGGGGACACGTCCTATCCATTTAAAGGGATTTGCGATGTTCTCGTGCGACGCATTACAATAGAAATGAACAAAATACGTTTTTCTATTTAAAATGTAAAAGTATATACGGTCTTCGTTTTGTTATGGCATATAGGTACATACATAGATTTTCTTACAAAAAAAAATAGCAAGGTTTTGCCTGCACTTTATAAAAATTACATTAATAAATACAGTAAATTTGAAAATTGAATAAAAACTAATTAAAATATCACAAGCACAAGTGTAAATATTTAAAATGTAGATATTTCCAAATAGTTTTTATATTGAACATTTTCTCATAAAAACAACGAATAGAGCTATAATGTTTCTTGACATTATGACGTTCGATTTAAGGCACACTATTTCCTCTAAACTTCTTTTCGTTGAAAGAACGTGACTTACTAAATCCACTTTGCTATTAATCTAATAGTTCCTTCTTACGGTAAATTGTATCGGTCTTACTGTGCGAGTTTCATTAGCAGACGCTAACGTAGTTTCAGTTGAAACGTACGTGAAGTACGTACATTATATTTTACTGTTACCTTTCCATTATGCAAATTATAAACGAAGGTGACAAATAGGGTAATATGGAAAAATATATAAGTAAATGATAAAATGATTTCCCAATACAAATTACACAGAATCGAAAACAAGAGTTGCATATCGTATGAGAGTAGGATAAAGTTTCGCTTATTATTAGATCAACGTAGACGACGATATGAGAAAGTACCGACTACAAAAACCTTTACCGAGGACATATTGCGACCGCCATATTGCTTGGAACGATGCAAACTTGCAGCATAAAGTTCAGCGTGGGCTACATAACACTTTTTTCTCGAGCTTCAAGACACAGGCGAGCAGCAACTTGCGATCACGCGCACTCTTTTATTAGTTGTGACGGGATACTTCCGAATGCTCAACACGCTCTGATATCGTATGATAACATTTCCAAAGTTTTAGTCAAGTTACGAGCTTTTTTTTTCAGAACATAGACAAAGTGTGACTGTTAGTTAATTTGCTACTTACTATTGTATTTCTTGTTCATTGATAAACATATCGTAGTAATCTTTTCTATTTTTAGGAATTATCCTCTTCTAATTTTCCCAAGAAAATTGTTTATACATATAAAGGTGAAATTAAAGTTGAAAATCAACATAAATATATGATAAAACATAAATCAATAAGACACCATGGAAAGTTTATATACGGGCCGTTAACTTATATTACTCGCAATAAAAAGCTTTCGTTTCCTACGATATTCACGCTAAGTTAAATAAATGAATAAACATAAGTATCCATATATTAGCAAATAAATATCTCAATATATGTAGGCATATAATATAATTTTATTTAAGTATGGTTGTCTAATTTGTTTAAATAAATATGTAACTAAAGTATACACGAATAGTAATAGTTTTTTTTATTTATAATCGTTTTACCTAATTTAAACAAAATTTAAGTAAAATGTTAAAACACATTAAATAAGTATATTTTTATTCACCATTTTAATAAAATATTTTAACTCAAATATGTTTCTGTGTTTAATAATTACGTATTTACTTTTACATTTATTCAAAAGAAGCGATTGTTTTAATTAAATTTTATCAGATTGGATAGTTGGCAAATTCATCGCCATTCTGCTGTGATTATAGCTAGCTAAACGACTTTCTGTATGCGTCTTCAGGATTTATTACGCCTATAAAATGAAATATATCTTGATCATAAAGAATTTATATACGATTTTCCAGTAAGTATTACATAAATTACACATAGGTACATAATACAGTTAATTAAATGTTGCTTCTAACAACAATAATTAAAGAAATACCATATATATAAAATTTCTAACTACGTGTCATTGGGATAAGGCTACTATAAAACACAGATATATCGTGAATGTGTCAACAACTCATATTAAGATGTTAGAACACCCTTAAAGCCGAAAATTTTCTGTTAGGACATGTAATATAGATTACGTATACATCTTAGGATACGTAATCTATATTACATGTCCTAACAGAAAAAAAGGGCCAAAAAAGCCCAAAAAAGGGTAAAAAGGTTAAACCCTACAGTCATTTCACTTTAATAAAGACATTTATTAATCATCTCTAGCTGGATTTTTAATGCTCTTCCAATTTTTAATACTTTCTTTGACTTAAACAACTCTACTGACTTATTAGGTATATTAGGAAAAATGCCACGTAACAATACCAGTACTTTTTGTTTCTTTTTTATACAATAAAATATTTGCCGTATTTAGGTAATGTTTGATATGTTGACGTTAATATATTATGTTAATATATTTTTAATAATTATAATATTTTTAATGTAAATAAAAATTTTGTGTTACATGATAACTCTCCATTACTTCCTTTTATCGAAAATCTTATGAAAAATATAAAATATGAAAAGTGAATGCTTTAAGGTACTAGTTGCATAATTATATAATTTACAATAAATAAAATATTTTTCTTTTACCGTCCTAAATGTTTTTCACACTGTATTATTCACATAAAAGGAATGAGTCGGTAGTGCGATCGTCGCCACATATGTGACTTTATATCGATACATCGAAAAGTACTTTTATACTTCACCGCCAATATCGACTAATGGCAAAACTTTTCTACAGAAGTTCAATAGTGTTCTGCTAATACTGCGTGAAATATTCATGGATAAGGCTCTTTCAGCTATTTTGTTTGCACGAAAAATTATTAGATTGGTAGTGTCCGAGAAGGTCCCGAGAGAGACAAGTTTGATTGCTGTGCAGACTCGATGTCGGCCGCAGTTCTGTTGAAATGAATATATTACTCTATTTTCATATGCGAAGCTCATCATGTAATTTACATAAATATAAGTGAATGATGATATGTTATAGCTTACTTAAATGAAACCGAGACAACACAATAAGATATGCCACAGAAAAACGTTTATTGTAATGTGTCAGTATATAATATGAAAACAAATTCCGAACTAAATAGAAAAGATTTATATATGCAAAACATGTGGATATTCGTACCTATTTGCACTATTACTAAAGTAGCTTTCTCCGTTATCATTATGACAATCTTAGCCATTTTAATCTTCATAATTGCCCTCTTTCGAATAGAAGTTTGTATCGCCAACTAGCGCTTAGTCTTAAGACGACGAAGCTGAGTTTTATAGTTTCTATCAACAATTTTTAAAAGCTCTTGTTGGGAATTCTGATGACCTTGCACATTCTTTTTAATGGATATCTGTTTAGAGTCCTCTCCATATCGCTTACAATGTAGGATATTTTATATTTTATACTAATTTCAATTTCACACTACTACCATTTATTACACAACAATTTTTTATGTTCTTTTAGACGATATCACGACGATGCGTATCCCTTCGATGGTCGTGGCTCAGTCCTTGCGCACGCGTTTTTTCCTGGAACCGGACGTGGAGGTGATGCTCATTTCGATGATGATGAACTGTGGCTCTTGCAACCTAATAACGATGAAGAAGAAGGTAAAACATCACAAATGCAATATATATATATATATATATATATATATATATATATATATATATATATATATATATATATATATATATATATATTCATTATTCTTACCAATTATTCAACATTTTCACAAATTCCACAAATAAAATAATAATACAGACAATTATTTATATATAATTAAGTTCCTCGCATAGAAATAATTGCTTACATTACATATTTGGGTAAAATATACGTAAAGGACACTAAATAGTAGAAAATACACTATACTAAAAGAGTTAATATGTATGAAGAGTATAATATTTTTACACAACCGTAAATTAACAAAATAATGATAATTAAATATTTTGATACTGTATAAGATAATTTATGATTAATTCACATTTATCTACAAAGCGTCTTCTCCCAAGAAAAGTAAAAAATAATATATATTTTATAGTTATCGTTTTATATATCGTAATATACATATGTACCAAAATTGTGAAACGTACTAATGTATCAAGGTCGTATTATGTTTAAATTTTTTTCATCTTTACTACACCTATATTCATATACCTCATGTATGTAAGCAAAAGTAATAAATAGATATAATACATAGTCATAATTAGACTTAGAAATACAGCGCTTCGAATACATCACAGTTGCGACTGCATAATCCGGCTCGATGTATGTAGTACAAACACGATCGGAACCCAATACGAGACTCGACCGCAGTGCCGACACAGAACACAACAACCGTACTAAGGTCGGCCTATAACACCGCACGCGTGATAATTCACCAAAACAGCGGATATGTCGACGCTTTGTATTGTATTTCCCTATACGTGTTCAAACATTGACCAATATTAACGCAATGTTTTACAGGAACGTCATTGTTCGCTGTGGCCGCTCATGAATTTGGGCATTCGCTCGGCCTCAGTCATAGTTCAGTGAAGGGCGCTCTTATGTTTCCATGGTATCAAGGAATACAACCAAATTTTGTTTTACCAGAAGATGACAGGAATGGTATTCAACAAATGTACGGTAAGAAACTGTAATTATTCAGTATATAAATAATTTTATACTCTTTTTAACGTCACATTTCTGAATAAAATCTATTTTTTAGGGCCAAAAGTAAAAAGAACTTGGGCGAAAATACCTTACTATAGACCAATTGAAACTCCGCCACCCACAACTACAACTACAACAACTACTACCACAACAACAAGAAGACCTCATATTCACCGATATCCAACACATCGACCTTATCCGCGTGTACCAACAAAATACCCAGTTTATTATCCTGAGAGGCCAAATTATCCTGATAGATCTTATCCTGAAAGGCCAAATTATCCTGATAGATCTTATCCTGAAAGGCCAAATTATCCCGAGAGACCAAATTATCCTGAACGGCATCCTTACTATCCAGAGCGTCGTCATTACAATACGACAGAAGAACATCCACGCCGACCGACTCATCATCCACGCACCACAGAAACAACGACTCACGCAACAACATACCGCCCTCATTATCCGCACAGTCGTCCCGAGTATCCGACCCACCCTAGGTCCAATTATCCCACAGATTCTGGCCAAAACTATCCAAAGAAAAAACCTTATTATCCAGTTAAAACGACAACTGTGAAACCAACACCGCCTTCAGATAAGCCAGATACTTGTGATACTAGTTATGATGCTGTTTCTCTTATACGGGGTGAACTCTTTATTTTCAAAAATCGGGTAATTATTTTTATTTATTCATCATAATTTTAACATAATATTTTAAAAAGTTCATGGTTAAAACGATAACAAGAATAAAATAATAATAAATGCAACCTATTTTAGTATCATTGGAGGATAGGTGCAAATGGCCGCTATTCGGGCTATCCAATTGAAATATCAAGGATGTGGTCGGAACTTCCGAAAAACCTGACTCACGTTGACGCCGTTTATGAGCGACCAGACCGTAAAATAGCTATATTTGTTGGTGAGTTAAATAAAATTAACTATTGTATATTTTTTTAGGTTAATCAAAATATATATTTTTTACTATGTTATCTTTTATTAAATAATACATGCTCTATTTTAGGCAAGCAACTTTACTTGTTCGATTCGCAATATTTATTACCGGGATATCCTAAAAACTTAGTACAGCTAGGATTACCTGAAAGCATAGACAAACTGGATGCAGCAATGGTTTGGGGTCATAATGGAAAAACATACTTTTACAGTGGCACTATGTATTGGAAGTAAGTAACATCACTTAAAGTAATTATTCCAATAAATTTAAGAATTAAAATGATATAAGGTGAGTGAATGCCATTGACGTGATCTTAACATAATATAAGCAAAATTATTCTAAATATGCCAGATTTCTGAAGTTCTGCGGCAAATATATAATGACGTTTTTATTTTATTATTAGGAATACAAACGTAGTTATTTTCCAAAGAACTTAATTTAAATATTTACGGAAACTTACAACATCTTATATATAAGTTTTGTGTCACCTAAACTTTTTTTATACTAACATCAGTTAATGAATAAGATCAAAACATCCATATGAGGCCCAGATTTCCAAAATTACAGCGATGTAGAGTTTTACCATTTTTTTAATTTGCAAATTTACTTGTATCTATATATTTTTTTTCTTTCTTTTTTTTAAATATACTGATTTAAAAAAATGGTGTGGCTTTTTTATACTATTATTATTTTAAATGTTAGAAGATGTTAATAATGTTTATTTTATTTTTACCTTTTAGGTTTGATGAAGATATAGGCCGTGTTGAGCTTGACTACCCTCGCGATATGGCAATGTGGAAAGGTGTTGGATATAATATTGACAGTGTGTTTCAATGGAAAGATGGTAATTTTTTTTCTAAATTAATTTTATTTTTACCCAAAATACTTGATACTGTTCGTTGTGTTTCGTATTTAATTTGTAATTAATGTTTTAAAACTGTAATTATAATTTATCAGTAGGTGAGTACAGGAATCCTATGCAATAAAAAATAAATAATTATGTTTTTGTACCTTCACGCTGTATTTAAGTAAAGACAGTTCGTTGCGATTTTCACTTTCCGCCAAATCTGTGGCATTGAGTGTTGCGTGGTGGGACTCAGTGCCGCAGTTTGCCTTGTTACCAGAACGATTAAATGAAAATGTCAAATATTTTTTACTACAAACGAAGATGCAGCCCACAATTTTCGCATTCATAATCGCTTGTGCCCACGACAAGCCTCAAGGCCATAACTATTAATAAAAAGTAAAGAATTTCATTAATTTCATAGACATAAGCAAGAAGTACGTAACGCGTGAACACGTAATAAAACACTATATTGCAACATATATTTCTCCTTGCAGGTAAAACTTATTTCTTCAAAGGAAAAGGATTTTGGAAATTTAACGATTTACAAATGCGGGTTGAACATGAAAGACAACATCCATCAGCACCATTTTGGATGTCGTGTCCTAACGAACGCGCTGGACGGCGAGCCCCATTCCGCGCTCCACCCGCTCCAGGCTCAACCCTACGCTCCCCTAGTGCTGCACATATACATAAAAGTTACTTACTTCAATATTGTATTTCTATTATATTATTACTATTTTCGGTCTTTCAATATAAATTGTAAATATAAAAGATTTTAAAATAAGTGTGCCACTATTTTTATTGATGTGTAATTTAGATTAAATATGTATAGTGTGAATCGACAAGTACATATCGATAATGTCTGACGCAAACCTATGAATAAGTAAAGTAATTGCGCAAAACATGCACTGCCTGTCTTAGTAAGTAAATTATTGATTTTGTATATAAAGTAAAATACATTTGCGTATCTACTATTAGTGTTATATAAGGAATGAGGCATTTCGTTTTAATTTTGTAATAATGTATGTACATTTTGATCTCAACGTGATCGAGTTTTCATTTTATAAATGTAAGGTATATAACACCATTATTTAGCTTCTGTACAGGTATTTTTTTTCTTAGTGTCAATATTTAAGTTACTTAAAATAAAGTAACATATTGTTCATTGATAGTTATTGTAAAACAAATTATTTTCTTTTAATCTCTAAATGATGAAATAATAATTAAATGTAAAAATATTTGTTAATAATTAATAATTGTATACAAGTATTATGGAATCCACACGTATGCCTTAATAGAGATATATTGTAACCTTCGAAAATGAAGTATAAATAATATAATGTATAAATTAATAAACATAAAACTATTTTATATAATGACAACTACTCATATGCTGGTTAGAGGTTCACATATTCTGTAATTTGTAATATATGTAGCAGTAGATTTTTATATATTATGAATAACTTTTATCAAAACTTAGTTATTTTTATATATTAAGCAAAATAAGTTATAGTTCATCATTTTATTGTGGCATTTACTGTTAAAAGGAAAATGTATCGTTGGTGTATGTGCTATAAATATAATATACTGTCCTAATCTATAAATTTTAAATAGTCAAGTATTTTATAAAATATTATTCATATACAATTGTAAAAACATTTGAAAATATGCATACCTATTACCATGTAAATCAATGTTTACAAATATATAACAAAATAGACAGCCATGCATTAATATATCAATAGCTTTCCAGAACAAAAATGGTGCTTTCAATAGTTAGTTATTGTACAGAATTAATTAAAATTATTTTTGTATGGTGTTATCCATAAGTGTTGTATGACTATCAAAATTACAATGTATTAGCATAACAATTATATAGTAATATTCTTCCATTATGTTACTTTGTGAAACAATTTAATCATAATTTTGTGCAATCAGCATAATATGTCCTATATTTTATATAAAAAGCTTTAGCATTAACAAAATAATGGCCAACAATGCTTTGCATCCCATATGTTAGCTTAATTCATTGATACACATAGGTAAGTTAACAACAGTATGTTTCGGTCACAAATAATTTAATAATAACTGTGATATTTACTTTTATTAAAATGCCATTGGCAATAAAAATAAATCAAAATTTGTAAGCTTTTAAAATATATGCTACTCGGTAAATTTTAATTGCAGTTTAAAGTAACTCTTAGGTTAAGTATGTAAGGACAAATAAAGATTTTTTTATGATTTAATTTCCTCTTTTTTTTCTATAATAATGATTATTATTAAATATTTTAAGTAGGTATATTGATTTCTTTTAATATCACAAGGCATTGTGTTGCAGTGGGCACAGATTCTCACTAAATATGTTTTAAATGTGGATTTGGTTCAAACCTTATTAGAATTCATTATTTTATCTCCACAGTCAAATACAACAATTATATACACAATCTTGCTCAATTCTTTGACATTATATGTAGAAAACTTTTTTGTCTTTATAAAATCAAAATAATCCTTATTCAATTAGGCCATTACAAGCACTTTTGAATCGTCAAGTTACATAGTGTCTGTAGTGTCAGTCCTTACAGGAAGTTACCACCGGCAAGAAACTCAACAGTTGCTCTTTTCAAAATATCGATTAAAGTAAATATATAACATAGCTTCCTTGAGTAAGTACCGACAGCATTAAATCCCACGCACTCTTATCATTGTAGTATTGTTGAATTGAATAATATGCTTTGCCTAACAATATATTGTTAACTTTTACTTAAAATTTTTAAAGTGGCAAATTTAGAATGATTTGTGGAATTTTATTATACATACATGTACCATCTCCCATAAAAAACTTACTAACTTTTTGAAGACGAAAAATAGGAGTGATCAGTTGTTTTTACTTCTTGTATTGATATCATGTCTGTCTCTGTTCTTTAATAAATTGTGGCTATTTTTCCGAACAAGTATTATATTATCATGTATGTACTGTGATGGCAACGTAAAAATATCCGTTAATTTAAAAAAAAATCTCTCGGGTATTCCCGAGCTCCCATGCCGTAAATGGCTCGAACTTCTTTTTTTTCAATTACGAATATAGAAGCGATGCCCCAGAGTAATATTCCGTAGGACAATATGCATAGAATAGCTAAAGTAGACTAGCCGTGCAGTATCAACATCCGTAGGCTGCCTCACTTTTCTAACAGCATATGCAGCGGAGCTCAGTCTGCCCGCAAGAGAAGACAGATGGGGATCTCATTGTAGTTTCGAATCTAAGGAAGCTAGTCCCAGGAACACCGCGGTAACACAAAAATGGAGAATTTTATTATCAATGTTTAAATTAAGCTCCTTTTTCCTAACGTTCGGCATACTAAATTCAAAGCATTTGGTTTTCTGTGCGTTTAATACTAAATTATTAGTAGTAAACCAGTGAAGTATTTGCGACAGAGCACTATTCACTTCGTCGTAGCTGTTTTTCTTACGGTCTACTTAAAAAAATAACGAGGTATCATCAGCAAATAGTACCACATCGCATAAATTAATAACGCAAAAGCCTCCCATTTATAAAGATTAGAAACAAAAGAGGCCCCAGAATTGATCCTTGTGGGACACCAATCCACAGAAAGATAGCGAAAAACTTTACATTATTTACAGTACCGTGCTGAATCCTGTTCCTCAGGTACGAAGCAATGAGATCACGAGCACCGCCTTTGACTCCATAATGGCTAAGTTTGCGTAATAACGTATCGTGATCTACGCAGTCAAAAGCCTTACACATCACAAAACACTCTGACATTTTGTGGTATATTAGGTTCTCTTTGGCTACCATACAGCATGAAACTATAATATATAATATAAAGAAGCTGAACACAATAAAAAGAGAGATTTCTTCAAGATGTCTTAAAGAAACTTATCTGAAAAATTACTGTTAAAGTTAAAAATTTTAAACTAGTAGTTCTGATTACATAAAAAAAAATCTCATTTTTTTTTTAAATTAGATGTATGATTCTAATGTTACCAAATTGAAAAACAATTACCATATTTTATACTAGATAAATATAGCATATACCTAGCATTCTGTTAATATAAATTTTACCCATTATCATGACAAAATTTTTATTTTCTTCTCTAAGCTACAAAGTTTCTCACTATTACTCTACTAGTTTCTCACAATCTATAAATTAATTTTATAGAATATTCATCACAGTTACCATGAAATGAAATTGCCTCCACCTCAGGTAGACAAAATCTATGCCATAATTTGTTTTTTCCAAATTAAAATTCAGTTTGTAATATTCAAACGTAAATTCATAATATAAAAATAATGCAATCTTTATAGTTTGGTATAACTCAATTCCAACCAAAGGTCAATCTAAGATAAAAAAAAGCTTTTCAAGCTTCATAAGTTTGAAAGTCCAATTACATTTATAATTTTAATATTTTTCTCAGCTTTGCATCTCCATTTTTCACAGAATTTGAAGCATTGTGTGTAGTGGTAAACCTCAACGCCACACTTGCTTTGTTACCAGTAAAGAAAATTAAAAAATGTAAGTATTTCATTTTCTTGAGTGGAAATCTAACTCACAGCCTGTTGTATTTACAGTTGATTATGCCCATCATAACAATATAATATATATAAAAAGAAAGCATCAAAATAACAAATATATACAGTTTAAAACTATGTCTACTTTTGTTGATATTGTTCTTATTACACATATATTTTAACAAAATTCCAATTCAAGATAAATTCAACCTTTTACAAGATTCATAAGTTTAAAAGAACAATAATATTTATACTTTAGAGGCATTCCGTGTTGAGTGGCAGAACTCAACAGCATCCTTTGCTTTGTTACCAGCAGAGAAGATGAAAATGAAATATTTAATTTCTAGTGGGAATTGAACCCACAACCTGAGGCATTTGCTTGTACTCCTGGTATGGTATGGTTCTTTAATTATGGCCTTGTACGCCTGGGCCATGACATTAACATATTTGAATCACATTAACATATTTGAATTGTCACATCATTTGAATATATTTTATGTTAATTAATCTTTAAAGAAAAAATAAGTGAAAGACAAATATTTTATGTAATGCTTTAATAAATACTGTAATTAAATTTTTCTGTTTTTATTTACTATTATTTTTTAACTGTACATTGCTCTCATCAAATCCCAATTTTGTCCAGTCTTCTTTTGCCATAAGGTTGTGTTCCATGCGACAAGCTAAGTAGTCCTTAGCTTCGTCTCGGCACATAGAATTATTACTATTGTTACTATACAAGCAATTCATGTATTTAACCATAACTTTTTTGCAAACTCCGTCATGATCAAGAGGAAAACTGCCCTTATCAGGAGGGGTAGGAATAAATTGTTTTTGTCCAAAAGTCATAGCCGTCGACATTTTTATCAACGTTATGTGTTATATAACATGAAAATATGAGGAATTTAAACCTTATACAAAGTCAACCGGCACAATTTGTTAAATAAACAAAAGTAAAAAATATATACCAAATATAACTTTTTCTTCAATTTGCAAGGAATTACCTAACGTCAATAAGGAACTGACTTGACTTGAGAGTTAATGTCTTCTGTCATTCTGTGAACGTGAGGCAGATAAATGGTAGTGCCAACATAAAAACTTAATATAATGCAAACAAAAAATGTACATATGTATGTAAGTACCGAATATGTTATTAAAAATATTATAGTAAAATGAAACATTTGAAGACTATAAGAATGACAAAAAAAATATGAAGTAGAAGTTAGTAGTAAGAGTCTAAGAGGAGGTCGCGGTGACCTCTGTCGTCCGAAAGGCGTAAACGTAAGGTAGGACTCGCAGAAGGTATATATCAAAAGGTTGATGATAGTGAACGAGGACGAGGCAACAGAGGTTCGAGAACGAAAACAGGTATAGCGATGGGAGTATGACTTAATATCAATGTAACAATTCCTATGATGTAAAATTGCTTTTGTTCTCATAAAATTAAAAATAAAAAATATTTTCTTTCTATTCAGACTGGGTAGGACAATAAATACTGTTAATAATTATTCTATATTCCTATAGTTTCAACAACTTTTGTGGAAAAATATAGACCATGTGAACCCATCTTACAAGATAGTTTATAACACATCGCACTATAATGAACGAGAGTGGTTTAATAGTTTAATACTATACTAAACAATTTGTAAAATAGTCGTGTAATTGAGAGAGATATGCAAAATCTATTATGAAAGTAATTAAAGCGCATAGAAAAAAGATGTGTAGAACAAAGGCAATTTGAATAATTATAACTAACTTATGTTTTAGCTAATCAAAATTATTGTTAAGTAAATTAGAATGAATAGTAAATAATTTTACTACAATTCAACCAGTATTCAAGCCAAACCAAAAAATAACAAACATTTATACAGAGTTAAATCAAATTGGCTTCTAAATCGCTTCTAAAGGTTTGCTTGTCGCCGATGCGGACCGATGTCAGTTTTCATCATAGATCAAAGGCCAAATGTGTGTCGCAAAATTTCCGAGTTTACACTATATATATATATATATAGTATAGTTTAGTTTCAGCTTGTATCAGATGAATTATATTTTGAACACTGACAGTAAAAAATATAATTACGTAAATACAACCACCTATGAATAATAACAATATTTAATGAGATCTTAATCATTTAATGAAAAATGTTAGTGAATAATGTATCATCCTCTAATTTTAATTAAACTATGTCCAGCGTAGGAACAGAAATTGTTTCGACATCGACAGCTGTCACTTGCAAGTCACACACATACTAGCGCGGTGTGTGTATGGTGTCTACATGGGAGTTAAATGGCTGTAAAAGCTCGTAGCTTGTACTTGTTGTTGGCATTTACTAAGACATCAAACGCGTCCAATCGACCTTTTAGTATACCATTTTTTTGTTGATTCAGGATAAATAAAGATTCAAAGCCTTTTTAAATTCATAAATATTAATTTCATATTTTCACAATTTATTTCATGTAGCTTTTAAGTAATGAGAAACTGACACTGATTTATTTTCTACCGAAATTTTGGTTGCCTTTGTTTTTTTTTAAATTTACAAATATGAAATATATCAAAGCTAAAAGTCAAAGCTGAAATGACTTTACATTCACGTTTGCCTTTCTCGCCTGTCACGATTATTCTCCAATATACTAACGACATCACAAGCGTGTAAACGGCAACGCTTGTTAAAAAGCGGAGCTTGTAAACGTTTTTTTTAGCTAAGCCTTATTTTTTTTTCGTTTTACACTGACCTTTTCTAGCTCTTCAAAATAATTAAACTAACTCAAAGATATCGTAAGTGAGCTAAATCTAATTTACAGTCACTCTAGTTAGTGCATCACTATATTTTTTATCCTATATTATGACGACTAAATAATATGTCAATTTTGACATATATTTCACGTGTTGTTGTTTTGATTTTTAAAATAAAATAATTAACCTGAGAAAGAGAATCAACTAAATTGTAAATTAAAATAAATAGAATATGACAACTCTCATAAGATTTTAGATTTATCAATTTAATTTTGTTAGTAATAATGTCACGTTTAATTATAAAGAACTTACCTAACAAGGTAAAATAAAACAGTATTGACTTGTTCTAATATTAACTTATGGTGACTAGTAAAATAATATTTTTAATATTTATTTAATTTCAGGTTACTACAAACAAGTTAAAAGATATTTTTGGAGAGAAAGGAGAAGTCACTGATGTACAATTAAAATACACAAAAGATGGAAAATTTAGAAATTTTGGTTTTATTGGATATAGAACTGAAGAACAAGCTTCATTGGCAAGAGAACATTTCGATGGAACCTTTATAAACAGCATGAAAATAAATGTGCAAGTTTGTGCCAACCTAGGCGACGAAAAAAAACCCAGAGCCTGGAGCAAATATGCAACTGATAGTACTGCTTATAAAGAAATACATAAAGATGAATTTCCAGAGAAAGATAAGCCTGAAAAAAAGAAATTGAGTAAAGAAGAAAGAAACAAAAATAAAATAAAAGCACTATTAAAAAAAGTTAGTTTAACAAATATAATTTGTTTATAGTAACTAAAATAAAAATATTTTGTGTATTATTTATTGTAAATTTGTATATATTGTTTCAGCACAAAAATGATCCCATGTTTGCAGAGTTTATTGAAGCACATGTTAATGAAAAATCTTCTTGGATTAAAAATGCTTTAGAAGAATGTAATAAGAGTGATGAAGATAGTGGTGTTGAGGAGGAAAATTCTACTCAAGACGAAATTGTCTCAACTACTATTACTACTAGTGAAAGTGTCAAAAATAAGGAAACAGAAATAAACAAGAAATCGAAAGTCTCTGACTCCCAAATAAGTGATTTAGAGGTAAAAGCTAGATTATTACTTGATAAATTTCAATTGTAGATTGAAAATATGGTATGATATTTTTCTTTATAAATACCAGAAATTAAATATATTGAGAAATTCAAATATATTGAAAATTTATTATACAAACTATATGTATAAATAAAATGTACCTAACCACGGCTTCATCTTTTAAATTCTTTAAATTCTGTATTTACTTACTTACTTGTGATCATAAACATTTGTATTCCCTTGCCATCCTAGGTAAATTGTACACCTCTTCTAACACAGCTTGTTAGTTAATAGTTTGGGAGATATAGTTTTACTATGCCATACACCTTTTTTTAATTACATTACGTTACCATCATTCAGATGCGCTGTTCTTGTATATTTGAGTATCCTAATGTACTCAATGTCTAGTCCTTGACTTTTAAGTAAGACTTTTATAATCTTTTCTGTAATCTCTCTGCTGATAGATATTCTTATTTAAGAATTGCTTTAAATGATCTAGTAGTGCTAGATGCGAAGCCTGTGTGGTGTAGCGGCTCAATTGTGTGACTGTAAACGACAGGTTGTGGGTTCAATCTCCACTTGAGGAAATTAAATATTTAATTTATTGTTTCTTCATTCTGTTTATTAATTTAAATTTTTACCCTCACCATTCTGTGGTTACTGTTGAAATTCAGGGTGTCCACATCCTCTGTTTTTGTATTCACAGTTTAATAAATTGAAATTGTTTTCATCCGCCAATAGAATCAGTATATTGTCGTTTGGAGTAAAATATTTAATAGTTTGAAATCAAGGGTTTAAAGGCAAAGCAAGTTCTCAAGTTCCTTCTGCTCACTCTGCCTTGTGCAGGATACAGTGTGAAGCTGAAGAAGAGAAAGAAAGTTAAAAGTGGGGAACAAGTTTTCTTGTCATCAGGTTCCCTATACCTCCCTGGTTGAATATGAATATAGAAATGCTTAATTAATAATTGACCCAAAAACATATACCAAAAAAATTGACCCAAAAACATATACCAAGTTGATTAAACCTGGCATAGTCAGCTAATGTGGTGAAATTATCTTGAGGTCACAAAATTAAAGTATTAACTTTAATTTAATTAGTTATATTGTATGAAAAATATATTACAGTACATGAAAAAGCTTATGAAAAAAGAAAATGGATTTACAGAAGTAACAAAAGAAATAAAAGAAAATGATGAAGAAAAACCAAAAAAAATACGAAATAGGCCATTGTTTTATGTTAAAGTAAGTAAATATTTATAAAATAAAATTTAAAATTAATTCTTGTTAATTATATTTGAGTTTATCGAAAGATACTGTTGATTTATAATTTCTTTTTTATTTAATTTCAGATAACTGGTTTGCCATTCAAATGTAAGAAAAAAGATATAAAGGGGTTTTTTAAACCCTTAGTACCTTTTTCAATACGATTACCATTAGGCAAGGGGAAAAAAGTGGCCGGATTTTGCTATGTAGGATTTAGGACAGAGCAGGAACTTAATAAGGCTCTCACTAAGAATAAACTGTTCATAGGTATTAATATAGGTTTCTATACAATTAATAAATTAAAAGCATATATAGTTTTTATCTTTATGGTGGTGTAGCAGATTAAACATGTGACCAAAGAAATAACATTTAATGAGTATTCTTTATTGCCTAATTACCCATTGGCAATGCTGCTTAAGGAGAAAGAAAAATGTAAAAATCTTCTCACAACAATGTATGGTTTAGTGGTAAAAGCTTCTGAACGGGTTCCAAGAGGTGTGAGTTGAAGCCTATATTGCTACTTTACACTCGATATATTTTATACATAGTTATATAATTATGCATATATAGTTCTTTCATGTGCGGCTACAGTGTGTAACTAAAAAAAATATTCTATTAATTTTTTATCCAAAAAAATACATTGATTTTAGGAAGTCATCAATTACATGTACATAAGTATGAAGACAAAGCTAAGAAGGCAGCAGAAGAAGAGGAACAGAAAAATGTTGTTAGAAGAAAAGAGGTAATAATATACAAATACAGTAGGGTAGACAATTTTTTTCAGTTTTGCATTGTTTTCCGCACGTGGCATGATGTTTAGTGGGAACTTGGGAACAAAACTTTAAAGCAATCCTTTCCCAATAAAACACTTACCGCCAAATTTGATACATTGAGTGTGACGAAACTCAAAGCCGCAATCTTGCCTTGTTATATTATGTTTATAGTTTATTTGAATTAACTAGTGATTTCAAAATTAACTACAAGTAGTTCTATATAAGACATCTTAAGAAATGTTTTATTTTTTTAGAGAGAAGGTTGCGAAGAAAGTATTGGAGAAAGTGGTAGTATATTTGTAAGAAACTTACCTTATGTGGTGTCTGAAGAAGAAGTGACTAATTTATTTGAAAAATATGGTGAGTATAGAAGTAAAAAAAGAAAATATAATTAAAAGTTTAGAATTTATTGATATTGAAATGATCCCCTAGTATTTACGTATTATGGTGTGCAATACAGTTAAAAGTTTTAAAATTTATCTTAGAACATCTGTTATTTCATATTTTGCGATGAACCTCACTTTTTATTCATCCTTAATATAACAAAAACTATACTTAATAAAGAACTTAAGACAGCCAAAAGAGCTTCATATAGAAAATTGTCAGCTATTGCTCTAAGAGAACTCATCTTAAATACTTATAGATCTTTAGACGTCGATTTACAAACTATATAAAAACAAAATGAAAATCGGCCGACGTAGAACGAAAGGAACGATATTGTTATTTTAAAACATAATAATGTTTAAACGCACGACGGAAAATCATTTAAAAATTATGGGCGTAGGATGACTGGAGACTTTCCGATGGACCGTGTTGTCATATCAGTGGTACTAAAAAATAAAATCGAAAAAGTGAAAATTATTTATATTTATTTAATTGCATTTGCATATTCTTTTGTAAAATCGTTAAAATTCAAGCCCTACCTCGAAAACTTCATGTTGACACTATTTTAGTGTTGCGCTGTGTTGATTTCGTGTACTAACCATTAACTCGACTTCGTTAGAATGATCGTTTCTTCCAAGTGTTCAATGGAGGACAAGCTTTCTCTGGAATTAAGTATCTAGATACCATCTTATAAATATCTGCAAACCCTAAGCAAAAAAATTCTAACATATTCGCTTTATCCTGCAGATATCATTCCTTTAGTTTGTCATATGTTCCGATCCATGGACAAGGTTTGTTCATGGAGAATTTTACTTAACATTAACTCTACTCAATTTAGCCCGCACACGGCAAGGTAGACAAAGGTACTTGGGAACCTAGTGTTAAGACACTCTGTTTCACTTCCGTTTCCCACTTTCCGCCGAATTTGAGGCATTGCGTGTTGATTAACGGAACTCAACGCCGCGCATTGCGTTGTAATCAGAGCGAAGAAATGAAAACATGAAATGTTTTATGTGAAAATGTTAAATAGGTATTTCATATCCTCAAGTGGGGTTCGAACCTACATCCTGTCATTTGCAGTCACACGCTTGTGTCGTTGCGCATTACATTAAACTGGATGGATTAAAACGTCGTTTCACGGAATAGCGTTTTTTTAAAGAGAAAATTTCAGGAGAAAACTCCTACCTTGAAATTTTCGAGGGTAGGAGAAAACTCCTACCTTGAAATTTTCTACTCAAAAGATCAGAAAAAATGGGCACAATTGACTGCCTATGCGGCGCCAGTGGCCCTGTAGTACCTGTATGTGTGACTTATTCTTACCTATTTTTTACGAAAATCGAACTAGTACTTTAAGAGCCAAAACTAGTTTAGGGATTTTTTAACATCTCAAATTGTTTGTTTCTTAATAATATTCTTTTTTAAATAAATATAACATAAAATGTTTTGTGTCTAAACGGTATGACACTATCTATATTCATTTTACACACCCAAGAATAAAATGTTTTCCTTATGTTTATTCGTTCAATATAAAATTAAATGCAGCACAAATAATTTATTTGTAGGACGGCATATAATATATATTCTAACAGGTAATACAAGTGATCGTTAATTTTTAGGACCTCTAGCTGAAGTAAATATGCCAATAGACCCATTTCTTAGGCAGCCAAAAGGATTTGCAACGGTCACTTTCGTAATGCCGGAGCATGCGGTCAAAGCGTTCACAGAGCTCGATGGTACAGCATTTTGTGGTAGAATGTTACATTTGCTGCCGGCTAAGACTGAGAAACTTGATGATGATGACGACGAAGGTAAGTCTCTCAATTTTATAATGGTGACCTCATATTTTATAAGTAATATTATTATTTCAATTTTAATTGAAAATATCTCAAAACATTTATATATTACAATTTACAATATTAGAGTGTAAAGTTGATAGCCTTTTAATATTAAGCAAATTCTTAATTTTTAATATGGGTAGTTTTAAAATCTACATATACTTTAACAATGTTATTACAATTCCGATAATCCATCCTATATTTACTATACAAAACAGAATATTTTTTTAATACATTTTGCATTTATTTTACCCCTTAGAGCGGTACAAATGTATGAGTAGATAACGACAAAAACGGATTTGTTTTGGTTTTACAAAGGATTTATATTAACTTTACCAATAAAAACTATAAAACAACAATTTATGTACATGAAATATATCATGACAAGCTGCCGCCAGCATTCCGCAATGCCTCTTACCATTTATTTATACAAAACTATTATTATCCTAACAGTATTTAAAGACCTATATCGTTGATCGAAGACCTATCATCAACTGAGTTTCGTAGCAAAACAAAGTCACAAAAAAATTATTATTTAATAACCTATTGGATTTATCTTTTTATATATAAAGGTAAACAAATGATCTTGTTATATAGTTATGTATAACATATTATACAGATAAATAATTTGTATCTATTTATTTTCAGAAGGCTTGTCGTTCAAAGAGAAGAAGGCGAAACAGTTGAAAAAATTGGCGAAGTCCTCTCACAACTGGAACGTTTTGTTCCTCGGCGCTAACGCTGTGGCGGACGTCGTCGCTGCTAACTATAATACTACTAAGGAACAGCTCTTCAACGACTCCAATACAAGTTTGCATTTTAATTCAAATTCTGTACTTCACGCTAAGTTCCGCATTTATTTTGGAAGACTGAGAGAGCTTAGTGTTTAGACACTCCGTTCCTCACTAACTGTCACATCTTCGCGACATTGCGTGTTTAGTGACGGAATTCAACGCCGTGCTTTGTTGTTTTACCATAGCGTTTAAATTTTAAAAAATCATGTCCCTGAATAAGAATTGAATTTACGACACGTCCGTGGCAATGCTATGCTGTATTTACATTCACACAGAACTACATTCACACAGAACTACATTCACACAGAACTTCAAAACCTCATACAGAAAGTCGATCATTTTTCATATACGATTTTGTTCTTTGGACCCGTCGATATCTTTTGTTTTAATGTCTGCTAGCTTAAGTTAATTGATTTTTAATGTATGTTCTTCCTGTTTATATACAATCCTAAAGTTCATATGGGGGCCTTAGTGGGCGAGTCCGACTCGCACTTGGCCAGTTTTTATTTATTTATAGAAACTAATGTGCTTTTTTTTCTTTTGTTTTATTTAAATTAGATACCAGTGCCGCTGTAAGACTGGCGCTAGGAGAAACACAGTTAGTTGCCGAAACGAAAAACTTTCTTGAGGAAAATGGAGTGTATTTAGAAGCTTTTAATAAGGTAATTTTATAAGTACATATTTAATAAATATTTTTTTAACTAAGTAGCTTGGTCAATGTGATCTTGTGTTAAAATACTCTGTTTCCCATGTATCGCTCAATTTTCCAGACAATGTTTGTTGATTTACGAAACTTATAACTCCTCGCTTTGTCTTCTTTAAAATGAAAATAATTCTTTAAATCAAATAAATTCGAATGTACAACCGTTGCATTTACATCAACATCTACACACTGCCGAAACGGTGTCTAAATCTTTAGAATATTAGATTAATTATGATTAATTAAAAAAAAAAAAAATCTCCACAGCCCGCCAAAAAAAGATCGAAAACATGTATATTAGTGAAAAATTTGCCAGCGGGCACAGACAAGGAGGAAATCAAGTCATTATTCGTGAAACACGGTCATTTATCCCGTTTCCTGATGCCGAAACACGGCATTACAGCATTAGTCGATTTCATAGAACCATTCGAAGCGAAAAAAGCGTTTAGTAAATTAGCTTATTCACAATTTAAATCGGCCCCGTTATATTTAGAATGGGCGCCAGAAAATGTGTTTGTTAAATCAGCGAAAACAGACAGTATTGATAACAACGATACAGACGATAAAACAGAAAATAATATAAAATCTAAGAATGTTGAATTGAAAGAAGGAACTTCTAAAAGTGTTGAAGTTAATGAAATTGATAAGAAAAATGAAGTGGATGCCGTTGAAGATGAAGTTCCCGATAATGATACAACATTGTTCGTTAAAAATCTTAATTTTAAAACTACGGAGGAATCATTGAAAGCGGTAAATGATTGTTTTATAGTAATTAAATCTTTAATATGAATAAAAAAGTTAATAAAGAACAGGTTTCAATTTCGATCGCATTCGAGGAAACAAAATATTTTTATTTAATATTTTCATTTCTTCACTATGGTTACAAGGCAAAGCGCGGCGTTTAGTTCCGCCACTCAACGCCCAATGTCTTGTATTCGGCGACAAGCAAGGAACTGTGAAAATGGGAACGAAGTTCCCAAGTTACCACTACGTGAAACTGATAAAGATATAAAAAAGATCAGTTCAATGCTGAAGGCCGCCGTAGAAAACATCTCTAGGCTAATAAGTACCGCCCCAATCAATTATTTCTGCTGAATTCTAATAATATAAATTATATTTTTATTAACAGCATTTCTCCGGATGCGGCAAAATATATAGTGTAACAATCGCTAGGAAAAAGGATCCAAAAAATCCAGGGCATTTTCTTTCAATGGGCTACGGATTTATTCAGTATGTTAGAAAGGAACATGCGAACGAAGCGTTAAAGGAACTTCAAAGTTCCACACTCGATGGTAAAACTTTAGAATTGAAACGATCCGAGCGAGGGAATAAGTAAGTAGTTACTTTTAACATAATGTTATTGTTTTTGTTTCCTCTTTCATATTATCTATCCTTAAAAAGAATGTACAGGGAATGTTTAAAAATGTATTGTATGTAGGTAAGATATATAAAAATTTTGTCTGTTTGTCTTGCTTTATTGTTATTATATTTTGGCAACTTGCCCTAAAATACAATAAATATTTAGTGTTGGTTTTAATAAGAAATAAATAATAAAGTTACGTCAATTTAAAATATTTAATTCGACAAAATTGCTACATCTTTATTAATTTAGCTGAAATTATAGTTTTCAATGTTATTGTATTAAAAATAATGATGTTATTAGAAGTAGAAATTAATACTAAATCTGGAAGGAAAAAGAGATTATGTAAACAAAAAGTAAACAAAAGTATTTAATAAAAAACGTTTACGGCCTTTCGTGGCGCAGCAGCACAAGCGTGTGAATGTAACCGACAGGTTGTGGGTTCGATCCCCACTCGAGGAAATGAATTATTGAATAATGTTTTAATTTCTTCGCTCACATACAAAGCAAACGCGGCGTTGAGTTCCGCCACTCAATGCCTCAATGGAGAACGTGCACGCGGAAGTGGAACGGAGTGTCTTAACACTATGTTCCCAAGTTCCCTCTGCCTTCCCTGCCACTCGCGGGATACAGCGTGAAGCTGAGTAGAATAGAATAGAAAACGTATAAAATATTTTCACGTCCAATTTCACGGTTCACACAGGTTCTAGTCCCGCTAACAGTAATTCCGCGTGTAGTACAGTGAGGTCGACGAGTTGCAGCTACCCTGAAGTTAGCTGAAGTTAGCTGTGCTTATTTAATTATAGGATATTTTCTTACTTTTGATGGCGCCCTGAAGTTAGCTGTTGGTGCTGCTTGTATTTTTAGGATTTTTTTTACTTTTTATTATTAGTAATTATCTCCGAATTCTACAATAGTTCAGAAAATATAACTTCAAGGCGGCCACGACTCGTCGACCGTACTACGTCGTCGTGTCGTCGTCACGTGTCTACGTGACAGAACCATCAAAACACATTAAATATTGAATAAACATTAACAATGAATGTTTAAATAAACAACATATTCCTGATTTAGTATTATTATTTTAAATTTATTCTAGCACTGAGGTAATATCGTCAAAGAAGATTACAAAGGACACCATACAAAATGGAACCAAAATACTTGTACGCAACGTGCCCTTCCAGGCCAACAGGAACGAGTTGCATGAAATATTCAGGTAATGAACCCTTCACCCTATTAATTGAATATTGTTATTTTTTTTAGTTTCACGCTGTATGAATCCTGTACATGGCTAGGTAGGCAGAGGGAACCTGGGAACCTGGTATTAACGTGATGCGTGATGAGTTCGACCAAACCCTCCACTTGAGGGACAGAATTAGGTAAACGGAGCCCGGAGGCCTGTCGTGGCACATGCGTGTCACTGTAAAAGACAGGTTGTAGGTTCGATCCCTACTCGAGGAAATAAAATATTTAATATTTTCCATATAAATATTTAATGTTTTCATTTCTTCGCTCTGGTACAAGGCAAAACGCGGCGTTGAGTTCCGCCACTTAACACGCAATGATTCGGAACAATTTTTCACTTCAAAAATCTTGTTTTTCTAATAAATTACAAAATATATTTTAATATAATTATTATCAAACTATTTATTTTTCATGAATTTAAACGAATCTCAACTTTAAAATAAAAAAAAAATAACAATACGTCTATTGATATTTTAACTTTTAAATAACGTATTTTGTGACCTCGTTTCTTTATGAACTATAAAATAATACCATAACCGTTGCATCTACTGTCTCACGCAAGTCATTATGAAGAAAATTCTTTAGAAAGTAAATATGAATAACTAAAGTACAATAATATAATGACGTCACACTCCAGTCTACTTTGAAAATAATACGTATATTTGTACTGATATCATTAACATACATAAACAAAGTTTTTGAATTCTTTAATGACTGATAATGCTTTATATATTTGGAGCGTACCATTTATCTCCATATTGTGATGATTAATGATTAATTTTTGAAAAATCTCTGTATAACTATGGTCTATAAGGCTGCTGAGGCTAGGAGCACAGCGCACAGCTGATCAAACATCTAATATTTTTACTTACCTCACTCTGGTACTAAGTCTAGCCTTCCCTCAGTTTTCTTCCCTCCCTATTTGCGAGATACAGCGTAAAACAAAACGCAAGCTAAATTATACTTAATAAATAAATTAAAAATGTAATTAATGTACGAGAGGTAAGCCGGAAGTAATTAATTCAATTCTCACATATGAGAAATATTTTTGTCGTTAGTTCATGTCTGTTTAATATGTAGCCAATTATACTTCTTATAGTTATAATACCTATATTTGGCGGAGTATAGGCGATATACATAAGTATTCCCCTTGTGTACTAGTGGTTTGATTACCAAACTATTTAATTATGTAATTGATTTCGATTCATAGGTATTTGCATTTTTTTACCGCCGACTCTGAGGCATTGCGTATTGAGTGGCGGAACTTAACGCTGCGCTTTGCCTTATTACGAACCAACGAACCAACGACCTGTAGCGTTAACAGTCGTATGCTTGCACCCAGCCAGGTGCCACTACAGGTCTCATTAACCCGATTACTGAATTAAGGACATTTATTTATTACTACCATGATTATTCAATTACCTATAGAAACACTTTTAAAAAAATGTATTACACAATCTTCTATTAAAGATAATTATTGATTTAAGGATAAGATTGTTATCAAAATTCCCAATAAACTTTTACAAATTTTAACACTCAGTTCAATTAGATTAAATGCTGTGATAATATATGCACTTAATTGATATTTGATAATGTTTATAGTCATTTAAGTATTTATGTAAAACAAAATATTTAAATAATACTGTATATGACGCATAAAATATGCCACTTTCTACAAATACGATTTTTCTTGAAATGGAAAGAAATCCATTATTTGTTCATATAATAAGAAAAACTAGGTTTATAGATATTTTATTCTCAATAAAGTCTTTGAATTTGACTTGACAAAATGCATTTAAAAAAAATACATATGTCATCTACTTGAAAACGATACATTTTTTTATGTGTGATGGTATTTTATTATAAATGTTTGCTCCTCTGTGATTTATAGGTTTTATTTAATGTCGTAATTATGAGTCGCAGTCCTCGAGTAAGTTTCTCCGACTGCTACGATTAGATCTACAACACATAGTAAAAAAATCTTGTTATGTGTTGTAGTTATATACCTACCTAATTAATTGATATTTATTAATTTTGTTTCTTTATATATCGTCCGTGCCAAGAATGGGTACTTCAAAAACATTTTTATTGGTTTCTTCTGCAATACATGTAGATCTGCTAATCTTGATTTAGGGGCTTCCCGCTCATCTCAAAATGATCGATTTTTTGTTCAATTTTTATTATTTTATTCTGATTAACTTGCCTGAGCTTTGTTTGTTTTATATCATATTGTTCAATTTTTTAACCTTTTTAATTAATATCTTAAACATTTTAACAGAGCATTTGGAGACATCAAAACTTTGCGGCTACCTAAGAAATTGACAGCGGGCAGTGACCAGCATCGGGGGTTCGCGTTCGTTGACTTTTATTCCAAAGCAGATGCAAAGGTAGTAAACGAAAAATTGTTTACAATTTACTTATCTTTGAAATATTGTATACATTATTTTACAGATTTACAGTTCGCAGGATAATTATTAATATCATATAATGATAAACTTTGTTCTAAGACATGCAGGATAAAATCTTGATACGCCTGAATTTTTGTGTGGGTGGTTTAAATGTAAAGTAGAAATTATGTTACAGGCTAGGCATAGATAACGTAATGTTCTACGCTTTCCGCTTGAATTTGAGACATTACGCTTTAAGTTACAGAGCTCAACGCCGCGCTTTGAGTTACGGAACTCAACGTCGCACTTTTTCTTACCAAACTAAGAAAGTTTAAGTATGTAGGGATCGAATTCACAACCATTACGTTATATAACAGTGACACGCTGTCACAACAGCACATCTCTCTTTCAAAGTATGTATATTTTGGTTTCGATTTGCACGGAGATTATTTTCATTTCGTCGCTCAGGTAACAAGACGAAGCGCAATATATTGAAAACATACAGATGTATACAAAAAGACTGTAATGTTAATTATATCATTTTAGTCCGCTTTTGAGGCTCTCTGCCAATCAACGCATCTTTACGGAAGACGGCTGGTACTGGAGTGGGCGGATCAAAGTGACGACAACGAGGATATCAGCTTATTAAGGAAAAGGACTGCTGAAGCATACAATGCAAAAGTGCCAGGAGGGAAAAAATCAAAGAAAGCTGCCGTTGACGTAGATACTTTTGTAGATGGTGAAAATTAATAAAGAATTCTATATAGGGGCTTCTTTTATTAAAATATTTAATGTATAATAATATCTTTTTCTTATTTTTACCAAACTTTCATTAAAACTTTATAAGTTTTTTACTATGTTTTAAAGTGTTATTCCACACTTAGGACAGAAAATATCAGAAAATGTCAATTTAAGTTTAGTACTTTATAAGTTATTTAGAGAAAGTGCTGTCATATTATTTAAAAAAAATTAAAGAACTATCATCTTGTCTATAAACAATATAAATGAATGCTAAGTTTCTACATCATATTGTGGTGGGATTGAGATCACATAGAGAACATAAACAGAGCTTTAAGCTGTGTTTAGAACCTCTTGTATTGCCCATAACAAGGAGGCTTGTAGTCCATTCTTTACTATCCTTACATATAAAGAAACATTGTCTACTATTGTAACTAACGAAAAATATATAACATATATAAAAAGAATATTAAATAAGATATGACAACAAACACTCCAATAATTCTTCTATAACAGTTAAGAAGTAAATAAACAAGTCAAATTTAATGTACATAGTCACCTTTATTATTGATGATATCAAATACATTGTTATTGGATGGCATACACATATTTTTATCTTATAATAGAAATTAAATATAAAATAATGTATTACACTCATTTAGAAGATTAAGTTATAATTCTATTTCTAGTAAATATTTACATAAGTAGAATTATCTAAGTTTAACTTAAAGATCACATACCTAGGATTTGCTTTCGCTCCTACAACTTTAACACCATGACTTACAGTTGTTAATGATATTGTTTTTATAATAAGCATTATATAACAAGAATGTGCATTCTTTTGATGTTGTAATTTTAAACCGTACATCTATGTTACACTATATTAGGAATTTGATTAACATTCATATTTACACATTTATTTAAATACTGGGAAACACTAGATATGTTGATAAATTTTAATTAAACAATCTTGTATTGTTAGCAAATTACTTGGGATAAGATTGATAGTACTAAGAGTGAGTAATGTAATCTCTAAAAGTTCACATAAGTTTATCAGCCAAATGTAGTCATACTTTTATTACAAAAGTTCATATGTTTAAAATAATTTTATAAAATATATGCACCTAAATACCTTTACTGATACAATTCATGTTTTTGTCAATCAAATTACTAAAGGAATGTGCTTTGATTGCTTATAATATTTTCTGGACTTGGTATATCTCCCATAAAAATATAAATATATTAACAAAACCATACAAGTGGCTTTGGCCACACTAAAGTGACCAAGATTCAATCAATTTTTACGGTTGCATAAATTTTTCTGACAAATAAGCTAGTACCTATGTAGCCAACGGTACCACAAATTATACCTAAAGTTAAACTGAACAGAGCCATATAGCCAAAATAGAAAGTGGTTTGGAATAAGCCGTACATCTTAGTTTTAAAGATGAAATAGTAGAATGAATACAAATAGACATAAAGTGCAGTACTGCCAGCTGAGAGGAAGCTAGTCCATTGCCAACGATAATCCTCAGCATTCAACAAGAAATAGGTACAAACAATAGTTACACATACAGTCACAATCATTAGAATTAAGAAAACAAGCAACATAAAACCATATACATAGTAAATTTTGTAAGCCCAAAATGATGTAAAAATAAAATACATTTCAATAAATATAGAACCAAATGGTAAAACACCTCCTAGAATGATTATAAAGAAAGGCTCCATGTACCACTTCTTTTCTGGAATTGGTCTAGGTACAGCATTAATACGACAAGGATAATCAGGTTGACCAGCCAAATTGCGTCCTAGAACAGTACCAACTAAAGTAAGTGGTAATATTACAAATGTGCATATTGACATTACGGCTATCATGCTTCCAAATGGAATAGCTCTAGATGCATGATAATACATAGCAATAAAATTTATAAAGAATGCTGTTCCACAAACTAAGACCGGCAGCAAAAATGCAGATAACAACATTTGTTTAATCCATAGTCTCCCACCCATACGAGCATATAAAGATCCACCAAAATAACCGTTTATTGGGGAGGTAGCTGCATAAATAAAAATTGCAGTAGACAGTAGTGAACCCCTCTCAGTATAGAGTTCACCAAATATTGTAAAGATAATAACGGCCAAAGTCACTACAGTTAACTGATGTCCTGCTCCAACAAGTGCAGAAAACAAAGCTAAATGTGGCACTGGCCTAAAAACATCTCCATGCACTTGTTTCCAACCATATTCATCACCTAAGTCTTTTTCCAAATCATCTAAATCATCATCTTTAGAGTACCTGGCATAATCTTTACGGAGAGTTCTCATGAGTATCATTGACACAAGGCCTACTAAGAATATTACCATCATAAAGCTATTGAAAATACTAAACCAATGAATACGATGTTGAAAAAAGTTAGGATCTAAATATTTATCAAATCTATCTTCAAATTTTATATTGCTCTTCTTCCAATTGACTTCATATGTAAATGGTATTTTTGCATTAGGTACAAGGCGTTCTTTGTTTTCGGCGGTAAGGTTGACTTCCACAATTCTATTCCCATTATAACCAAAATCGAATTTCTTATGTGTCCAAATGTAGTAATTGTCACCATCTATTTCTCCTACAATTCCCCATATTGGAAGATCATCTACGTACATTTGATACCAATAATGATTTTTAACAGCATATACTAGCGCTTTATAAGACTGCTCGTCTAGTTCAATAGCACAAAATTGTTGCGCCGGGGTATTGTCTGTGTAGGTGATGTCTAAACCGCTTAGCTCTAATTCTACACCTTGAAGAGCTTCAGATAGAGTCTCATGGTAGTGACCAATAGTTACTTTGGTACCAGCACAAAAAGGTAAAGAAAAATATGCATACGTCTCTTGTCGATTGTGATATGGACCCACGGTGTTCATCCACAGTACGACCTGCTCTGAATCCTTATATGTGTGTGTATGTTCATCACAGTAAGCAGCGTGCCATAAAATAAATAAAATATATAGAACTTTCATTTTTAATTTATACAATCAAAGGCTTTATAAATAAAACGATAAACATAACACGTAAGTTAAAAACCGATGTCACACATTTATAACAATGTTGCAATAGTTAAATAACGGTGAAAACATTTACTATAATCATGTATGTAATAGCAAAATATATGAATAAGAAAATAATGTTTATTTTTATTGACATGTTACGTTTATATATATAAAAAAACAGTTATTGCAACACTCCAGATGTTAATTTTACTTTCTTAAAAATTATGCTACTTAGTGATAATATATTTTGTTAATAAACTGTAATAACACAACAGGGCGCTTATACACCTGTGACAGTTTGCCGAGCATCCACAAAACCAACATAAAAACACGCCAATTATCGTAGTTTGTGATGACTTATTGTAACAAGCGTATAAGAATTAGCTTGATAAAAACGTATAGCCTAGTTGGTCAGAGTGCTTGGACGGTTTCCAAGAGACGAGGGTTCAAATCCTGCTACGTTAGAAATATTTTTAGACTTTTAAATTTGTTATTTTCTTTCCTAAATGTGGAATAACTTTTTAAAAATAGTGAAAATGTTATTATCTTAGTTAAAGTAGCATTTCTTGTGTGTGGATTACTTAATGAGAACTGAGAGAATATGATAATAAATTTTAAATAATTGTCATCATTTCATTCTCATACGTATACTCAGCTTCACGCTGTATCCCGCACAGGGCAGGGTAGGCAGAAGGAACTTGGGAACCTAGACTAGACTCGAGGTTAACACACTCCGTTCCACTTCGGTTCCCCGATTTCCGCCGAATTTTGAGGCATGGCGTGTTGAGTGGCGGAACTCGACGCCACGTTTTACCTTGTACCAAAACGATGAAATGAAAGTATTAAATATTTCAATTGAAAATATTAAATATTTCATTTCCTCGAAAATGGGGATTGAAACCAGAACTTGTCGGTTACGACAGTCACACGATGCCACTGCGCCATAACAGGCCTCAGTTAGGTACATAATAATGCGCTCACAGGCGCGTCAATATGGGAGCCAAGCTTTTGACGTTTTAAAGGCTTAGAGTTTGTACCTGTACCACTTCAAGGCACTATCTTCTGCTTACAATTCTAACGGGTTGGAGCGCTAGCACCGTTAGCATTGACGTTTAATATATCCTCCATGTCAATGTCACTTTCATCGATTGCGGAAAATGCCTTGATACAAGCATTTTAATAGGTATTTTACAATCTTCATCGGCTACACCACTCATACATACATACACACATACTCCACTCATGGTTATATCAAAAAATAATTTGTTAGGTTAAGGTTAACTTGTCTAATTCGTAAGCACGCGCTCACTCAAATCGGACCGCACGTTCGTAGTGTAAGCGTCGTTAGAGTACAATTCGGACCGTGGCCTATCTCTATTATTCTTGACATTGACATTTCAACGATTAAACGTGAATTTGACTTATGAAAAAGAAAGGTTATATTTACAATTTACAGGTTGTTATAAAAAGATAAATTTTGGAAATATAAGGAAATGGATGTAGATAATGATCTAACAAGCTGTGTTCAGGCGCGATTTAAGTCTGAAACTGGTGAAGAAGTTGGCAATCCTTTAGATTTACCGTTAAATGTTACTAAAGATCAGCTCGCACTAATATGTAATGCTTTACTAAAAGAAGTTAGTATATTACTTTTTAATTCATATTTAAAGTTTATAAACACTATAACATATATTTTTTTTCAGGAAGACAAACCTTTTCTTTTTTTTGTTAAAGATATTGAAATAACATCTACTTTAAGAGAAGCTTTAGATATTACTAAACTTAACTCTGAAGAAGTGATAGATATAATATACCAACAACAAGCAGTTTTTAAAGTTAGACCCGTCACTCGATGTACCAGGTATTACCCATGTAGTGTATTTTAAATATGTAAGAGATTTTTATTTGTATAAAATAACAAAACAATTATGGTAAATCTTTTAGCTCTATACCAGGTCATGCTGAAGCTGTGATATCAACCAATTTTAGCCCATCAGGAAAAGAATTAGCAAGTGGGTCAGGTGATACAACTGTAAGATTTTGGGACTTACAAACACAAACACCGCTACATGTTTGCAAAGGTAATTATTGATGTATTTGCTTTCATGTGTATGATCACATAACAATAATCATTGTGCATGATAACAATAGATTGCACATAACTGAGGTATCTGTGACTAACATAAAGTTGCTTATGCTGAAATTATTTCATATTTATCGAAGTTACTGCTAAATTTACTATATAAATTTGTCCAACACAGGTCACACTAATTGGGTGCTGTGTATTAGCTGGTCACCAGATGGTACCAAGCTGGCATCAGCATGTAAACAGGGTAAAATTATTCTCTGGGATCCAAAAACAGGCAATCAAATTGGTAAGACTATGAGTGGACATAAACAATGGGTTACAGCACTGGCTTGGGAACCTTATATGAGGTAATCCAAAAAGGAACAATATTTTTTTTATATCTAAGTTACTTAAATGTACATATCTTTTTGAAAATAAATTCTACATATATCTGTCTGCTATGACTTGGCCGTGAAACTTATTTTATAAAATAAGTTTCTAACTTTATATACACAATTAAAAGAGTTAATTCATTTGAGATGGCCAGAAGAGCCTCAAGGGTTTAAATGAGAATTTAATTTTAGTTTTTACTTTGCCACCAGAAATCCTGAGTGTCGTAGACTTGCTAGTTCATCTAAAGATGGTGATGTACGTATATGGGATACAGTTACGGGGCTCACAATATTGAGTCTTACAGGGCACAGTAAAGCAGTTACTTGTGTCAAATGGGGTGGAACTGGTCTTATATATACATCTTCACAAGATAGAACTATTAAGGTATTTTAGTATGTGTTTTTGTTACAAATAGTGACAATATTTTTTTTATTTCATACAAAATTATTTCTCAAGGTCTGGAGAGCAGAAGATGGTATACTTTGCAGAACACTAGAAGGTCATGCACATTGGGTGAATACATTAGCATTGAGTACAGATTATATACTGAGAACTGGTCCTTTTCATCCAATATTAGATAAATATGACTCTACAAATGACAGTATGTTTTTTTTATTGTGAATGATGGTACACAATTGCTCTGTAATTTTAAGTCTTAAGTGACATCGCTTGATTAAATATAAATTTTTGTTTAAGAAAAAATTTTACAACAAAGGGCTGTGGAAAGATATGAACAAACATGTCCCAAAGGGGATGAAAGATTAGTATCAGGCTCTGATGATTTTACATTATTTCTATGGTTACCAGAAAAAGAAAAAAGACCTTTGGCACGCATGACAGGTCACCAGCAATTGATTAATGATGTGAAGTTTTCACCAGACACCAGGTTTAAAATTGTAGATATGTTTTATGAATAAGTTATTTTAACTTCAATTTTGGCGCCGCCGCACAAGCGTGTGACTGTAACCGACAGGTTCTTTGTTCAATCCCCAGTCGAGGAAATAAAATATTTAATATTTTCAATTAATATTTAATGATTCATTTCTTTGGTCTTGTAATAAGGCAAAGCACGACGTTGAGTTCCGCCACTCAACACGCAATGCCTCAAATTCGGCAGAAAGTGGGGAAAGCTTGTGGAACAGTGTCTTAACATTAGGTTCCCGGGTTCCCTCTGCCTACCCGGCCTCGTGCAGGATACACCGTGAAGCTAAAAAAAACTTCAACTAAAATATGTTTTTTTTTATAGAATAATCGCATCTGCATCATTTGATAAGTCAGTCAAGTTATGGGAGTCCAATACTGGTAAATTTATTACAACATTAAGGGGACATGTGCAAGCAGTGTACATGGTTGCATGGTCTGCAGATTCAAGACTTTTATTGAGTTCAAGTGCAGATTCAACTTTAAAAGGTACTAAAATATACATAAGCACTAAAATATATTATTGTTTTCTAAAAAACATTTTTTTTAATGTTTTCTATTTTCAGTATGGAATATGAAAACAAAAAAACTGGAATTAGATTTACCTGGACATGCAGATGAGGTGTTTGCAGTTGATTGGTCACCAGATGGTACATATGTAGCTTCAGGTGGAAAGGATAAAGTGTTAAAATTGTAAGTTTCAAGTGCTAAAGCACTAAATATTATTGAAGCAAAGATACAATAAACTTTACTTTCTTCCACAAATGCACCATATTTCTAGTCTTGGATTGTTTTAGTATTAGATTTATGAAACACATTTTTTTTAATACATGTAGGGTAGATAAAGGAAACCTAGTGTAATATATCATTTGATTAGTTGAAAGACTTATTGAAGCATTTTGGAATTGTTTACTTCTAGTATTTATTTTAGCTTTTTTAAATTATAGGCCATTTAAATATTGCATAAAAAAATATTTTAAAATCTATAAAAATCTAATTAACTATTCAAAAGTGAAGTATATTATCCTGAATTAAGTAACTTTGTATTTACTATTTGCTAGTATTTTTATTTACTGTAAACATTATACTCAAAGGGATATTTTTAAGTCTCTCCTACTATAAGTTATAAAGTTGTATGCATTTTTCTATCCATTGTCTGTGAATATTAGAAATATCAAAATAGTGCATAGTTTTATGTTGCTGATGGTAGTGGTAATTATTCTTATTTGAGGAAATGTTTATATTGTCATTCCCTGGTCTGTTAAAACAAATAATGTCATTTGGCAGCAAAATTATGTGATACACAATATCTTTAAAACAACTGTAAAGAGTAGTATATACTAAGTAATACAATTATCATATAGATGTTCCTTTATTTCAGATGGCAACATTAAAGAAATACAACTTACTTCAGATGGGTATTTAATGGAATATCGCAAAGATACATTTTACAATATTTGTGTAATAAAAATATTAATCAAATGTTATTTTATTTTAATGCTCTTTTTCACATTGGCCTTGATACCAGATGGCTCACCTCCGTATCTTGTAGTCTCAGTTCTTGCCTCTCTTACAGCACCCTTCCTTCTTATTTTTGCCTTTCTATACTTAAGCTTATGTTTAACCCTTGGATTTCTTTGTTCCTTCTTTCTATGTGGAGTTAATCCCTTATTTTTAGCAATTTGATAAGTTATTTCTCTTTTGCCTGGATCACCACTAATCACTTCACCAGCTGAAGTAGATGGCTTATTATGATCATTTTCAATTTCATCATTATCTGAGAATCCACTCTCCTCAGATACAGAATCGCTTTTGTTAATATTTTCAACTTCTTTTTTATTAAAGAAGTCGTGACTTTCATATTCTTCATCATCAGACACTCCTGTATCTCCACCATCATCTTTTTCTACGGCACTGATTAGTTTAAGTTTCTTAGCTGGGTAATCTGTAGACTGTTTGCTGATTTTTCTTTTCTTGTTCTCTATTATTTGTAACTCTAAGTTGTTTTGTACAGCATGTAATAATTTATTGATTTGAGGTTTAATTACTTCAAGATAAATTGGCTCCATCTTTTGTAACATTTGTCGGTATTGATATAGCCTTTTTATAACAGGATGATTCTGAATGTTAACTCTCTGGCTCTTTAACAATAAATAGAAACTAATGTTTGTACAATAATTTAAAATTAAATCATAATTTGTTTTAACAAATTTAGATGCAGAACAATTGGGTAACTTTCCACCTTTTACAAGTTCTAAAACAGGATGTAAGTCATCCTTTGCAACAGTTAATTTTGATTTAAAATCATTAACAAGATCTGTAAATTCTGGACTCTCTTTTTCTAATAGCTGGAGTTTCTGCCGTTTTGACATTTGACTTATATCACTTTTTATAATAGTATCACCCTCTTCAACTACAGCTTGCTTATTAAGAAAATCAAGTGTAAAATCATCTTCCCCAAGTTGTTCAATTAGCCTTTTTTGTATATTTTTAGCTTCCTCTTCTTCCATAAGAGCATCCTCCTCATCATCCCCAAATCCACCAAAATCTTCATCTACATAGTCTGTTGAATAATAAGATTTTTTCTTTTTACCCCATGCTTTAGGATCTGGTAAGTCGTCATCAGATTTTTCTTGGCCTTCAACATCACTATCAGCTATTTCCAGGTCATTTTTAGTTTCATCTTCCTCAGAATCTGAAAATGCATATACTTCATCTTCACTTTCTGAATCATTGTGTTTTCTCTTCCGAAGCTTATCTAAGATTTTCTTTTCTGTCGCTGTGTAATCATCTTCCGAGTCGGATGGTTCGTAGTTATCTTGTATATCAAGTTTTGAATTTATTCTGAAAAGAATTAAACGTAAATATAATACAAAATAATAAAATGATATAACTTAAATTATTAAGTTTATATTAGCGGGACCAAACAATTTTGTCGGTTTTATAGCTAACACACTAGTAATAATATAATACTCACTTTAATTTATCTGCCATTATTTATAATTAATTTAACAGCAGAAGCATGGATATAAAATTTAGGTTATTTTGACATCATCCCTTGTAATCTTGTTCATTTATTGATCTATGATTTATTTTCATACATATGTTTTGTACACTTTACTAGAGATATTAAATTAATTAATTACGAATTGCACTAATGATTATAGAAGTCAACAAAATTTATATAGCAAGCACAACAGTGACTAGACCATAAGCAGATCAAGAAACATTAACCACAGACACAGAATACATTTAATCAAGGACCATATTACTCTATGTCTATATTTCCACAGAGTTTATTATTTATTTATTAGAGACGTTTTGATTTTCGAATTTAGCTAGTGATGTATGTATAGTTAGCTAAGCTTCAGAATTATGACATTAGATATATTTTAAACAATATAAATAATAATATTAGCCTGTATAATTGTCATAAACTGTCATTCTTGTTAAATCAAATAAGATATAAAAAAATAGTTGAATATTTTATATAATATAACAAACATTCTATATTATAGAAAGCAACAACATTTCTTGTACAAAAATTACAGCAATTCAAGTGACGACATTCAAATATATTTTATTTAAATTTCTTCTAACTTTGGTAATACATCACTAGGTATGATATTTATTAAAAAATGGTTCACCATTAGTATGGTATTTATTAAAAATTGGTTCTTCTCGATATCAATAAAGATAGAATCTATCTCCACGCTGTGCATGGCAGACTGAAACCATTTATTTGACAATAGTTATTCCAAATACCTAAACACTAATACAGACTGACTAAATATAAAAAAAAATGCTATGTTACAACGGTTAGAATCTGGTGACCTAATATAATCCATTCACCCCACTTTATCAATACCTCGTTAGCTTTTTAGCAATAAAACCCTCGGGTTAATATATTCTGTGCTACTTAGTTTGTCTTTATAGCCGTCACTGTGACAACTGAGAAACTGATACAATAATATAATCGATATTGTTAACAAGAACAATATTCAGTAAAAAATCCGAACTGAATGATGATATACTTTTAGGTTATGTTGGCTGTTATAAGATTAAGTTACTAATCTTACCGCAAAAAAAAATAAGTTAAAAAATGGTTTTATTAAAGTTTTCTGTTATATACATTTTTATTATGCTACCTTTAATTTATTCTACAAAGTCTCTAGAGGGAGATAAAGTAAAAAAATCGAAACCAATGAATGAATGTAGTCGATGTAAGTTACTAACAGACTCCTTTAGGCATTGGATCGAGAAGACTGCTCGTGGTAAACACGAAGGTGGTGATGCTGCATGGGAAGAAGCTAAAATGAAATCATATTCCCGAAGTGAAATGCGCCTAGTAGAAATACAAGAAAAATTATGTTCTGAGTTAAAAGTTAATCAAGATAGTTGTTATTCGATTGTAGAAGATGCAGAGCAACATATAGAACGGTGGTGGTTTGAGGAAGATCATGACCCACCAAATATATATAAATTTTTGTGCATTGATAATCTTAAATATTGTTGCCCTGCCTGGCACTATGGTGAGAATTGCAACTTATGTCCACTCAATGAAAATGATGAAGTATGTAGTGGAAATGGGCAATGCGATGGTGATGGAACCAGGAAAGGTAATGGCACTTGTATTTGTAGCAAAGGCTATGCTGGAATTGACTGTGATAAATGTGCTAAGAACTTTTATAAGAATAACTCAAGATGTAAACCTTGTCATAGTGCATGTGAGGAATGTAATGGTGATGGAATAAATAATTGTGTTGATTGTGCCAATGGATGGAATATGCAGTCTAATGTATGCGTAGATGTAAATGAATGTACTGATCCCTCTGTATGTGAAAGTAATGAGTTTTGTAAAAATACAGAAGGGTCATATTTTTGTAGAACTTGTGACAACACATGTAAAACATGTATGGGACCAGGTCCATTTAACTGTACTTCTTGTAACATTAATGATATTTTCTGGATTGGAAAATGTATGAGTACAGAATTTCAAAATCATATTTTCAAAAGCATATCTATTAGGATAAGTATATATTTAATTTTAATTGTTTTAATAACCTTTCTGTCTAAAAGATCCAAATCATTAAAGTCATTAATGGTGTTGATTACATCAATAATAATATACTATTTTGAAGAAACACAGGATATGGGTATACCTTATATTATATATTACTATTTTAAAATTTGAGGTGATAAATAAAAAAATGCTCTCTGAAAGGTGTATTAAAAATACATTTATTGTGAAAGTTACATAGCTACATTTTAGAATCAGTTATATACAAAAAGTAAATACAAAAATCAAATTTCATAATTTTTATATTACAACTAATAATTGCCAAAAATGTTATATAAATTATAATTAGTATAATAGACAAAATCTTAAATAAAATGTAAATAATTCAGATGAGTATAATTTATTAGATGTAAGATAAAGTAAATAAATTATTTTTTATTAATGACCAGCTGTTTTACTTTACCACCTTTATACTACTTTTGCAAAAAAAAAAACATTTATGGCATATTAAAATAATATGATTAAAGAATGAAAATTGAAAAGTTAAAAATACTGCACAGTTTTAACATTAAAATGTGGCTTAAAATAAAAACCTTTTGTTGCAAAGTGCAAATTTAAAATAATAACTTCTACTTATCATTTGTGATGTTTCTTACTATTTATTATTATTACTAAAATAAAATATAATTAAATAAATCTAAAAAGAGCAAACATAAAAGCATTGACAAGTAATGTTCTGTTTGACTATTTTCTATATTAATAGCATATTAATAACTATTCAGTATAATAATATGATAATGATAATTAAGTTAAGGATAGAATATTAGTCATGTACAATATCATAAAAAAATGATCTAATGAGACTTGTCACAACAGATGTGATCTTTGGTGAAAAGAAATCTTGGTACACATGAAGAATTTCTTAACCTAGCGGACAAATATACTTAATAATACAAATTATAAAAGATTAGTAATGTTAAATTCATGATGTACAAAAAACATTTCGAAAATAATGTAGCACAACTTTGTTTTATTTTTTTTGCTTTTTGGTAGTTTGTTAGTTGAATTAAGTACTAATGTAAAACTAATTGTGAAAACAATTGATTACAAAGATAGCTTTAACATGTGTGGGCAAAATGTTTGTAAATTGAAAAAGGTAATTTGGACATATATACTAGAATATTTCAAAATAGAGGAGAGGACTAGCAATGAGTGCTGCAATATGGAAATATTTCCCAACTATACAGCTTAAGAATTCACATTATTTAATGGTTTTCATACAAAAACGGTCTTTAAAAAAGTAAAATAGCCTACAGTTACTTATACATCAGTCAGTTGTATTAAGCTAATTTTTTACAATTTCGGTCCCATACTAATACTTCTCGAAATGCAAATATATTTTTTTTGTTAATGTTAACACATGTTATGAGAATTTAAATTAGAATTTTGTAGGTTCACATTTAGAAACAATAAAGTGATTATGGTAATATTTATTTTGTCCTAAAAGTTATGTTTAGTCCAAATATGAACAATTCTGTAGATGTTGAGGTATAATTTGGCACAACTTAATGTAAAAAGGTAACATAAATTATACAGTATATATTAAATTCAATCATTTGTTTATAGCATAAGAAGTAAAGTTATACAATAATTACATTCATACACACTTGAAAAACGTTACTCCTATACTAACGCATTTGAAAACTATGACCTAATATATTAGGCAGATAATAATAGTTCAGAGCTAAAAGACAATCACTTCTTGGAACACTTACAGATGTTAGTTACCTAACATTTAAGTTACATTTAAGCCATGAAAATATTTTTATAACACTAATTTCAGTCTGTTTTTGCTTGGAATGTTTTTTAAAACTAATGGTTATGAGGACTTTACAGTAAATATGACTAAAACAATATTAAGGTATTCACGTTTGTATATTCAATTTATTTTAATTTTTTATGCAAATTGGAGCGATTCAGACAACGGCCTGTTGTTTCTCTTTGTTCAATGATGACTATTTGATTTTTTTATTCTATCTAAAAATCTAGTCATATCATAGATCATCTACTTATATAATGTGTAGCACAGCAAAATATATTGACATTGACCTTTAAAGATAAATTATAGAGTGAGAGTCCATAAACATAAAAAAATATCCTGTTTTTTTTTATTTGAACATATTTTTCCAACAATAGCCAGGCCGTAAGTTACAGAGATGTTAAGGATCTGAATGTGAATGAAAAGAATGTTATATTTTTCCGTTACTTTCGGATAATTTTGGTTAAGTTAAATAATCATCGAGGAATTCATTTTTTAAATAATCGCTAGCGTTCAATCGCAAACTCGGCCCGTCAATATAACAAACTTGTTTATTTAGAATTTTAGAACCGCGAACCTCTTATGTATGATTCGGTAATAAAGAAACTAATATCCCTGCTAGATACTAAAATTATTACAACGGCAGCTAGGATTGGAAGGTGACTGTTTTCTAATACTAGAAAGACTTTATTTCAGTGAAGAAATAAAAATATAAATTTATAACAACCACAATGACATAGAAATAATATATTAAATTGTAACGAAAATGTTGTAAAATTAACCCTTAAATTTACAATCCAAAAATATTTTCCTTATAATCGTCTGTATCGAATATAGCACTTCGAATGAAAATACACATATTTTTAATAACTTTTCTGTTCCAAAATTGCTTATAAACAATAAATTTAGGGTCTTGGGCACATATTGTTAAAAAAAAAATACTTATGTCAAAATGGTAAATTGTGCATACGTAAACGACTACAATATATCAGGCGCTAATTCGATACAGCAAAACTAACACCAAATTGTGCAGAAACCAATATATTCACATGCATAGATCTTATGTACGTGTATAGTATGCATTTTCCATTGTGACAGTAATTAAATGTTAAGTTTATATCGACCAACTAAGCTCTTCTATGTAAATTGTAGTAACTAATCATTGATTACATATAATTGTATAAATATGTACTTACTTATATTGCAATTATCGTTGCATAAATTCCCAAACCATGTAAGTTAACAGAAAATTTCTTAACTTACCTTTTTAGTCTTTCCAGTTAAACTAATGCTGTCTTTCCAGTTTCTGAAAAAATGTTCATATAAGTAAACCAAAATTTAAATCAATCGGTGTTTCTTATTTAAGGTTCAATTATTATAAAATATTTTCCTTATAAATAATAAAAATATATGAACAAAAAAGAGACCAATAAAATAAAAAGGAAAATATTGTTTTCGAAACAATCTTACATGGTATTCGAAATTCAAAGACAATGAAACCATTTAAATGTTACGTAAAATAATTATGAAAATTTTAATTTTACATCTATATATTTAAATGTTACGTTCTATTACATTGGCCCATTCAGATTTTCTTGTACATTCGCCTTTTAAATGTTCAATATGACCTTACAATACGTAGATGTTTAAAAAAAATCTTCTCTTTCCTGAAATTTTCTTCAACTTGCTTTACATAATACTGAAAAGATCGCAAGAGATATCTGGAAAAGGTTTGAGTTAAAGTCGATGGCCGGGGGCGCCCGGTGTTGGAAAAACATCAATGATAACATCAAGTCAATAGTATCAACGAACGAAAAATATTTACAATGTATGCAAATAATGATGCTTTCGAAATATCTATATAAATCGTTCATTATTTAATTTTTCCAAACCATTCTGATTTCCATTCGTTAGATTATGTCCAAAAAATATTATCTTGAAAACCTTTGCAATTTATGCATCAGCAAAAGTAGTAATTTCCTTAATTAGCAAGACTACGTCGCGCAAAGACCATACTTCTAATTCTGATTACATTCATAGACCATAGAGTATAAATTCAATACGACAAAATATTCTTAATTTACGCGCGATGTCACGATATTTGGAGCGGGGATGTCTCAGTCGAGCGGCGGCGTGGCCGCGGGGTGGACGTGCGCGTGCGGGCGGTGCGCGGACAGGTGCTGCGCGAGGTGGCGCTGCTGCAGCAGCGTGTACAGGATGCCGGCCTGCGCCATGGCGTCCACGGTGCCGGCCGCCAGCTGGTCGGCGCGCAGCTTGCCGCCCGCCGCGCTCGGCCGCAGCAGCGTCGGACCGAACACCGTTGCCAGGTTGTGGAGAGACATTTTGTTCTCGCCTTCGTGCTGATTGACCCTGTCCATTATTTTTTTTGCTTAGCAATTGTATGGAGTAAATTTTATCCATTAAATTCATTAAATTTGATATTAATGTACATACATACAAAAGTGGGAAGTTAATTTCGGGAAAGTTATTGGCCTATTAAAAAGTATTTCTATTCTTAATTACTTACTTAACAAAATGATTCAACAAGAAATCAATACAATTCTTATTGAGGTCCGGTAATTGTGCGTAGCATTTAAGAAGCGCGTGACGTCGAGTTTGGGCTGGGCCCGATTCCGTTGATACTCCTACATTCTGGAAACATTACAAATATCATGTTTAAAAGCGAAGTATTAGCTAACTTAAAATTATATGTTAAATAGAATTACATTATATGTTAATTAGAATTTTTGTACTGTGAAATTTTGTACTGTGAAAAGTTTATATATTTTATACTTATCTGTGTATTATGTTTATGTATGGTATTATATATGTATTTTCGCACCACCCACTATTTATTCTCGTTTTTATATTTCCTAACCCAAAGGTTTTCTGGAAGAAATCGCTAATTAGCGATAAGACCGCCTTTTGTGCTTCACAAAATGTAAAAAAACATTTTTACTGTAAATATTAGTTTGTATTTTCATTTGTGGTGTACAATAAAGTGTATATAAATAAATAAATAAGTTTAATATAATTTTAATAAATAGTAAATATTGCGTTAATGACATCATTTTTCGTTAAATTTTCTTATTTTTTCTTAATATTAAGTTATTGAAATAGAGGTCGTGACGTGTTTTACTATAACGCGTTACAAAGGGCTTACTATATAAAGGGCTTACAAAAAAATATTTGAATTAATAGAGACAGATGCTGAATATTTAATTTAAATTTTCAATACCTGTGTTGAGCCCCAAGCTTTTAGTAACTCAGGATAAAGGGCGTCAGTAAACAGAGCTTCGGGCAATTCACGTAAGTACAGTTTCAATACTCCGGTCACCGAGTGAACGTCTACTTCCTTCAACAGCTGTTCTGCTTCATAAGCATCTAAAATTTAAAAAAAAGATTATAATTACATAATATTACATATACATGACATAAATGATGAACAAAAACATGTATATATTTGTAAAATCCAATTTTCGACTCTTTGAACGTCATCGTCATCATATTAAAACGCAATCTGTGCATTCTATTTTTAACATTTAAAAAAAGCGGGTGTTAATGTTTGACATGCTATCTGTTTATGGTACCGTAGCTCCTAAATGAATCAAAGGATTCTAGTGCGGTATTTTTAATCGAGTCCTTGTTCATCGAGGTGGGGTTCTTAGGTATGCTTTATGACAATTGGCTTAGCTGTTTAAAGTTCTTAAACAAGGACTTGGCCAAGACGAGGAAGTGGTGTTTGGAACAGGGACTGTTAAAATTTGTTTGCTTATTTAATAATGGACTTCTAAGTGATTCTAAATATGTATAGAAAAGTTGCTATACGAGACTACTTCAATTAGCACAATAATTTTGTGAAGAACAAAAGCTATCTGAGGATCCGTCAAACATATTATACTATCTTAGTAACTGTACGAGCCCAAATCACCAAGATAAGAGAAATATTTTTTTAAAAAGGTGTTTACAAAATATAGTGGTTGGTTTGATGGGGATCAAACTACTTTAAGATTATACTAAAACGATGAGATTAGTTTAAATATAATCTTAAAGTAGAAGATTATACTTAAACTAATATCATTTCCCAACTCTATTATATTTATCTGTAGTAAAAATGAGTATTTACACATTTTTTTCTCTGTCCATGTTGTTTTGGGAAATAGTATGAGATTATAAAGTATAGAAAAATCTATAATAGTTTAAACTCACTAGTTTCGAAGCTCTTCTTAAGTCGGTTGAGGTCGGAAGCACTTCCCGAAACGCGGTAGATGCCCACTTCGCCGATACCGCGGCGCTCCACTTCGCGTACACACGCACTTATTATAAACGGGATGTTGCGCTTTTCTCGCCTGGTAATGTCATTAATATAAATATAATGATTTAAAACACAATTACATTAATGTACATTAAAACAATATATTAGGTCAGTAATATTTTACAAAAGCTAAGTATTTTGATAAAAGAATCTTAAAATAAAATTGCTGTACCGTTTACATCTCGCAATACATCTTACTTACCTTCACGCTGTATCCTGCACATGGTAGGGTAGACAGACTGAACATGGGAACCTAGTGTTAAGACACTCCGTTCCACTTCCGTTCCCCACATTCCGTTCCGTTCCCCTTTGCCTGTTGAGCGGCGGAATTCAACGACGCGTTTTGCCTTGTATCAGAGCGAAGAAATGAAAACATTAAATATTTAATATCTCATTTCCTCGAGTGGGGATCGAACCTGTCGGTTACAGTCACACGCTTGTGCCACTGCGTCACGACAGGCCACAAACAATAACACGGTTAGTTTAGTTTTGTAACTCGAAGAAACTATACATGATTTATATGATATTATAATTGCAATATTATATATTATTATTAAGCTCTATCAATCTAAAAATTACGTATGAATAATGTAATAATTACGTATGAATTATGAAATAATATTAATTTGAAGCATCATAGTAATGCGCGTATTACTTGGCAACATGCGTGATCTTAGCGCCGAAGAGCGCGCCGGGCTTGGCGCTGGGCACGTGGCGCGCCGAGCGCTCGGGCGGCAGCACGCGCACGCGCAGCGGCAGCGACCCGCCGCCCACGCACACCGTGCGCGACACGCTCTCGCCCACCCACTCGCGCGACAGCTGCAACACCCGCCCCATACACTCTTATGTACATTATAGACATTCATACAATTTACATGACAAAATAACAGATGATTTTGTCTGATAGTAGGATTAGTACAATACATAAAAGCATCTCTGTCTCTCTCTCTCTCTCTCTCTCTTCCTCAGCTTCACGCTGTATATCGCACACGGCAGAGTAAGCAGAGCTAACTTGGGAAACTAGTGTTAAAACAATCCAGTCAGTGACTCACTTTCTGCCGAATTTGAGGCATTTCGGGTTAACTGGCGGAACTTAATGCCGCGCTTTACTTATACCCAGATTAAAGAAATGTAAATATTAAATATTTTATTCTATTGAATGGGAATCGAAGCCATAATCTGCGTTTACAGTCACACTATTGTGGCCCAGCGCCACGACAGGCCTTAAATCCCTCTACTTACCTCGAGTACAATTAAACATTTCCCAACGACACTACATTGCAATATCATGACAATTATAGATTATAAGTACATTTTTCTTAACACACAAACATTTGCAATAATCATGAAATAAGCTTAAATCAATGAAAAAATTTAGAATTACAGTGTGTAACTGCAAAGCGTGCATTCCTTTGCATACAGAGTACGCCACATCCGTATACACTCATAAAAAAATTCTCTATAAATCCAAAATTAAAAAAAGACTCTTACATCCCAAAACTGAGGCCCTGTCTTTTCGCAGTTATGGGTTCGATTCTCACTCGAGGAAGTGAAATATTTAATATTTTTTATTTATGCGCTTTAGTAACAAGGCAATGATCGGTGTTGAGTTCCGCCACTAAACACGCAATCTTCCCTGCCAGGTGCAGGCAAAAGAAAAAAAATCCCTAAACTTGAATATATAATTTAAGTAAACAAAACAAAATACTAAATTATGTGTCACCTTTAAAGTGCACTTCCCTCTAAGTACAGGGCGCGCCGCGTCCTCGTATAGCAAGAGGCGCAAGTTTTGCGAACCCTCTAAGTCAAGGGTAAAGCTTTCATTCCAGCGCGGCTGAGCACTACGACATACTAGCTTCGACTTCGCCTTGCGGAAGTAGTGCCCATACGAATCCACTTCTACCACGATGTAGTAATCTGGAATGGCAATTTTTATAATTAAAATTATTATTAAAGCGTCATATAGAGATAAAAAGCGTAATGCTAAATTGTAATAAGCCTAAAGTTATAAATATATTATTTCTTATGGTCAATATTGTTACGAGTTAACTGACTTCAACCTGAAACTTTTTAAAAGCTGAACAGTGAGTGCTAATTTAATCAGTATTTTTAATATTATTCACATAATCAATATATTTCATATTCGACATCGGCCACAAAGCAAGCAGTCGTTTTTACTATTCATATTACATACTCGTATGTCATATTAAGACATCACAATCTAAATTCTATTAGCATCGTTATAGACCAAATATAAAAAAGTACTAAGTACAAATCTGTGCAGAAGTATCTTTTATCTATCTATATCTAAATAAATGAATCTGTAAGTGATCACAGCCTTTATGGAATAATAATAATAATGTAATTGACATATATTATAAGAAAATTATATATAATAATAGGATAAAAAAGGGTACGTATGAGGTGTCAGTAGTGGTTATAGCATATTAATGATATCTTATACGAGGACGTTTATTATTGTAATAGTTTATAATTTTTTTGTCGGTTTGTTTGTGCGTTTGTACGCGCCAATATTAGAAACGGCTAACAAGATACAAATGCAGGTTTCACTATTGTATTATGGCAACCGTCCTACAACATTTAAGGTTTTATTTTATTAAAATCGGTTTATGATTTTAGTTTTCAATTTTAAAACATTGTATTCAAATTGATAACTTTATTAGAACAAGAAAGTAATTGAGATAAGTTATTAAAAATAGTGTAATTCAAGCAGGAGAAGCTGTCTTTAGTGTCATATAAAATTTTAAAAAAAGGCAACAACCCACCAGCAGCCGTGTCCAAGGGCGCGGTCATCCCCCCTACATGCAAGTGCAGGTCGCCGAGCAGCAGCGAGTCGTCGCGGCCGCTGCGCAGCAAGTACGAGCCCATGTCCGTCTGGAGGTAGCTGCGGCACGCCGTCACCCAGCCCTGCAGCTCCAGCATCGACACCGTGCTGGTGCCGGCTGGTGGCGCTGACGATGCCTGGTGGTATATACATATTTACATTTATTTCTCTGTAAGTTTTATTTATTTACAGTATGGTCGACAAAGCCGTTTTGAAGTTGCGTATTTGGTTACAGGATTTTTTATTACTTTTGATTATTTTCTTGGTGAGTTAACAATGCGTTGTTATGCGAACAATTTAGAAAAACCTAAATGCAAGACGGCCACGATTAGTCTATGCTGTATTTGTATTTATATGATTACATGTTACCCACTGGCAGATTAACACAGTTAGAAGGTGTCACGGAAATATGTTTATAAATCAAAAGTATTGTCGAAAAAAAGTATGAAGTAGAATGACAAAGTAAGTAAAATCGTTTTTTAGTTTGCAATAGTTCTGAGTCAACTAACATTCAAATAATGATATAAATAAGGTATTGTATGTATACTACTTACATATTATGTTATTATCTGTAGTAGATCACTAAACAAACTAATATTTCAATAAATAATTTGGAAATCTTTTTAGTTTCCGAAAAAACAATCAATACGCAATTTGCCGCCATCTAAATCTACCTAGGCGTAAGTTTACTCCGGCCGTAGATAATAAAATTGTATTAGCTGTGATTTAAAAAAAATAAATAAATGCATAATAATTGTAATGAAGTAGTAATTGTTAAGATAGATTATTATTGCAGAAATCTGTTGTTCTCAAATATGAAATTATTAATCGCGTCAATGAAGTCTTGATTTACAACCACTATTTGCATTGCACAATCTAAATCCTTTGTTACGGCTTTTAAAAATATACCATTAAGAAGAAAAGAGCGAAGAAATGAAAATATTAAAAAATGTTTTTTTTCGAATGCATACATATATAAATAATAATGTAATTGACATATATTATAAGAAAATTATATATAATAATAGGATAAAAAATGGTACGTATGAGGTGTCAGTAGTGGTTATAGCATTTAAAAAGAACCGTAAATAAAAAGTAAAGCGCGGAACTGAGTAGCACTGTCACTCAGTATTCATTTTTATTTTAAACTAGACTGTGGGTGGCGGTCGTACGATGGTACGGCAGTGATGGCGCATTGACTATGCGGAAAAAGCTTGAAACTGCAAATAAGCTTCATGCATTCTTTGAATTCTGAACTAAATAGCAATATATATATATATATATATATATATATATATATATATATATATATATATATATATATATATATATATTTATTAGCTCGATTAGGCCCTTACTATAAAATTCATACAATTCTTAGTCTAACCTATTATTAACTAACGAACCTGCAAGGCATGTATAGAGTCAATCCACTGCGTACGCTCATACTCAGAACTAAGGAAGAACACGTGTTGGCGTTGCAACGCGGCGGAGCCCGGGGCCTTCGCACCCACACGAAACACCAAGTTCGGTGATGCTAAGACGAGCTGCCCTTCTAACTCTGCTAACTTCTTACGTTGCTTTTCAGCCGCCCCACGGCCACCGAGTCTTATTTTCTATAAAACATTATATATCTTTTACCATAGTTTACAATAACTTCTAGGTTAAATTTTGTAAACAAAAATATAAAGATATAAAAAAAATATTGTAAGCTTTCTTCTAAGACTATTCACCCGAGGAATATCTATCTATAAATAAGGAATTTACATTAGGAAAATCATCAAATGTAGAGATGCCTTTTACCTGATAAAAAAAATATAAGTAAGGGAACGATTTCGTTTATCATTATTTTTAAATAATTATGTTATTCTGTTTGTCTATAGCGCCCCTTTTATAATAACAGACTAACGATTTAAAGCATACAATATAATTTTACACTAATGCTATTAATATCATATATTTTTTATGTATATTCTCTAAATGTTGTTAATGTTAAACAGCTGATTAAAAAAAAAAGATCGATTAAATAATTAAGCGCTAAATTAAGATAATTCTGATTTTACTATTAAAAATGTATCCAACCTTATCATCATGCAACGCTCGTTCCTCAGCCAATATCTGATCCCTTACAGTGCAGGCTTGGGATTTAAGTGCTACTATATTGGCGGGGGAGGTCTCACGCTCGCCTCCTTCCTCTTCAACTATCACTATGTCCGGGAGCGGGATGAACCATTTTAGCTCAAATGTAAATTTGTCTCTGCCTGATGCCTAACAATGAAATAACTTTGATTATGTTATTAATCTTACTGTTAATAATTTTATACATATTGTAATTATACATTAAAATGCATAGACAAAAGTATTATATCTAGTTACCATAAAAGAAAGATTATGTATAATACCTAAATATATATTTTCTACTTAACTAAATCTCACCTTATATTTAGCACACGCAATAACATCATTAAAGAGAAACAAATGTCTCAGTTTCCTATGTCCATCTGACAGTTCGACGATGAAAGAGTTTTTAACTAGTCTTCGTTGGGCGCGATCGGCATTCTGTAAAAATCAAAGTATATATGTATCTATTAATATACCTACTGTTCACTGGATATTTTCAGATATCTATATTCATAAAAAATGAATATGGTTCTTTTTATATAGAACTAATAACATACAATAAAAAAAAATAAAAAAGTTTTAGCACAAACAATGTAACAGAGTGAAAATTTACATTGTAACAATAGCATCAAGAAATTTTGTGTTTTAAAATTTCATGTTTATTTTTATTATTACAATAATTTATAAGCAGAATATGTAACTCCTTAGAATTAAATGACCTTACCGGGAACATAGATTTTGTTTGTATAATGTTAAATTCGTCCAAGAAATGTTGTGTCATATTTAATGCCTCCGTTAACATCGCGTGATCAGGGTGGCTGGCTGGTGTATATTTAATGAGATCCTGAAAAAGTTTAACAAAATGTTATAAAACTTGACAACGTACAAAATAAGTTTAAGATCTCAGTATAAAATATGTATTTATTTGTTTTTGTCATATATCCCAGATTTAATATTAATACAGAGAAAATCTTTCATACCTTGGTGTCAGAAAGGACTAGGCATAGTACTGAGCTACTCCCGTCTTTTGTTATATCCAACGGTAAAGAATTTTGCGAGTTAAGCCTACATCTACCCACCGACTTTTTCACTAACCGTCGTATATAAATAATAACACGTGATACAAAAATTAATACATGTAAAACGAGTGCATTCTTCTGGACTCTAGCCACGGGCTTGTGGAGCAGGTCGTCCAGCGACATGGGCTGCCCGCGGCACGCGATCTGCCGCGTGAGGTCCGCGAAGCGCTGCGAGCTCGCGCACCGCCGCCGCACCGCGTCCGTCGCGCGCCCGTAGTTGTGGAGGAACGCCCCGTACACGTTTATGTTCTCCGCCTGTATGGTGATCACCGAACATGGGACATTTATATGATTGGCAAGCGTTTAGAAACCCAAGGAAGCTTATTGCAGAACTAGGTACAGCTAGTGTAGATTATATTGTAGATTTTTAACCAGAAACGCTTGCGACTTATTTAAATATTTATTCATCATTCATATTCTCAGCTGAAGTTATCGATTTTTATGTATTTATAATCGGAAATGTCTGAATGATATTTAAGCATTTGGAACACTTTGAAGCCTTACTTGGTTTGTTAAGCTTTGCCAAGCATTTTTTTTATCAATCATGTAATCGTCATTTTTACTGACAGAATTGTAAAATTATTGACAGAATTGGTATATTATAATAAATAACGCTACACGATTAAACAAAAAATTGCAAGGCCTATCACTGATATTGGTGAATAAAATAAATAATAGGTAGGTATTCAAGTTGAAAGTTGTGAAGGAAAAAATACTCTATCGTTTTCTTTTCTTCACTCTAGTAATAAGGCAAAGCGCGGCGTTATGTTACGCCATTCAACACGCAATGCCTCAAATTCGACGGTAAGTGGCGAACGGAACGGAATGTCTTCACATTAGGTTCCCAAGTTCTTTCTGCCTACCCTGTCATGTACGGAATACAGTGTAAAGATGAAAAAAGAAGAAAATTACTTTTTCTAATCAAAACACTGACCAAAATACTTTTAACGCCTGTCAAAGCTAAATCGCAAAAGATTATCCCTCGCAAGTATTTTAAATATATAATAGTTTTTACGGTATATTAGAAGTGTCCTTACAATTATATTAGCGATAGCGATAACACCGCTAACATAGTGTAATAAATATTAAGGCAATTTATTATTTCTTCGTTACGCTGCGGCGACCATTCAAGCTTTTATTTATAATGTAGGTAGAAAGAATTAAATGTTAAGATACTACATCCTTCAATGTGAATTTGAGATATTGCGTGTTAGGCTCTCAATGACATTTTGACTAACCGAAGTAGGAGGATAAAATTAATTGAAGGCTCTTGGCGAGGATTGATTTCATGATTATCTTCAGACATTGTATGGGTTGGATACATAAGTAATTATTATATATAGAACAATTCTGATCTGATTAGGGATCGAATACAAATAATTTTATACAAAAAAATCTAAATTATTCCATATCTTTCGGTTTTTTAATGAGAATGTAATCTATTATTATACAAGTATTTTTATTCATTATGTTATTAGTACACCTCACTATACCGTATAAAAATCAGTATCTATATAATAATGAATTACTGCGCTTACCATTTTTTTAAAGTGAATGCCAACAGACAGGGGTTCATCCCAACTTGCTACTGCAGCTTTTAGGCCTTCAAGGAAATTTTTATGTAGTTCATGTAGCTCTGATATTTTGTAGAATATGGTACCAAATTCCTCCTCTGTTATTACAGGTTGAGATGTAGACAACGTTGCTTTAATAGCGTTCATGTACTGAAATTAAAATAATATGGAAATGGATCATTTAGGAGTTTAAAAACTTAAATCTGTCTGTCTTTATTTAAATACAAATACATATTATACAATTATTTACCTTTTCCATCACGTAAAGGCATTCAACGTAAACTGTCTCGCTCTCTATGATACTTGTGACAATACAACTATGCATAGTCAGACGTTCAGCTTCTGTATTGCTGCTGTTATTTGATTCCTGTCAAAAGTAAACAATAATTTATTTAATTACATAATTCTAAGTATAGCGATCGTAAACAAAACAAATTACATAGGGTTTTATGATTTCATAACAACTTTAAACATGCCCACTTACAATGGCATAGATTATTGTGAATTTACAAAACATTTCAACCATTAAAAAGTTACACTTCAAGTTCAATTGTGAATATAAGAAGTGTAATATGTTAATGCCAGCAGACATGAAACTGGTGCTAATTTTGTTTGTCTTGATTTATGTCAGCGTATCAAACGCTATCGACACGGACAGTGAGTTATATTTTTAATGGTCACTATTTGTTCTTTTGTGTAAAAAAAAATAATTTATAATATTCTTAAATTACAGGTTATGAAATAAATCCTATAGGGCTTACTTCTTTACATGATGCAATTATTTTCAATGATATTGCAGATATTATGCATGAATTTGAAAATAGTATGGTATGTATTTACAATTGTTTATAGGATTGTCTCTTTTTCTATAATGCAATTACATTTCTATTATGAGTAGAAGGCAAAATATATAGGTGAATATAATTCATATTTCACATATTAGTTGTTTATAGAAAATTAAAAAATGTGTAAAATGTAAGTAATTTTTGACTTACAATAATTTAAAATAACAATGTTATAAGTTACACTTCTTTTTTACAGAATTCACAATTGAGTACTCATGCTTTTAGTGAAAGTGATAGTGAAGAAGACATCGATAGCTTATTGTCGGAATATCAACATTATTTAGATAAAGCCCACAAGCAAACAATCAATTACATCGAAAAAAGTAAAAATAAAAATAAAGTTCCTATGTTTCGTCGCGATAAATTCACAAAAATCAATCCAACTCACCAAAATAATTATAACGAGAAAATTGAAATTGTCGGTAAAACAAAACCTTTGTCTTTTATAAATCATTTAAGTAATATAATGCCTCCAGTTTCGGATTTATTACAAAACAATTCGGGAGAAGTTACATCACTAAAAGCCAAATCTTTCCTTTTTAATTTGCCTAAACTATGGCCGCAATCCATTATAACAAAATCTATGGATACTTCGTGTTACTGCAAAGAAAATCAAATACCGTGTAGATGCGCTTGTAAGCAATGTTTTATTTCTTTTAGTCCTTTAGCATCACAATTTAAAAGAGCTGAAAATGTACAAAAACATATGGATGAAACATTAACAGATTTTGGACATGGAATTGAGCAATCAAAAGATGTAGTGAGTAACAACCTAAACATTATACTCAAAATTGCATTACAATTTCATAATACTTCGAGCGATAATGATTTGCCAGATGGTGTAGAGCATGGAAACGTCCCAAGAGAATTTACTTCAAAGATAAATTTGCCATTACCTTATTTAAATTTTCCAACTCTTTTTGAATTGGCTCAATATAAAAACAATCTTATTAATTATAACCATCCATCTCCTTTGCATAAAATAACTATTCATAAAAGAAAAAAATCCCGCGTGAACAATAGTATCAAGAAGCATAAGAATAAAAAAAACAATTCTTCACGCATTTATAAAGATGATTCAGAAGATATTAGATTCAGAAGTATGCCAGTAAAAGATAATAATAAGCCACTTCTTCAAAAAGATCAACTAAAAAAAAATTTTACATCTTATAACAAAGATTTTTATACAAAAACAAAATCACCCATTAATGTTACACAAAGTTCCGAGATCAAATTGAATTCATGGTATGATAGTATTACAACTAAGGATTTTAGTAAAACTGAAATGTTTTCTGTTGATGCGAATAAGTCAATGAATATATCAAAACAAAGTAACGACACTAATGCAATACAGAAGATTGATAACAACATTGACACAGATTCTGAAAAATTAACGAATATTTCTACATTGGGAAGTATACGCTTGAAGCGTGATTTATCAGGTAACGCTACTGCGTCGCTAGCACATATCAATGACACTGTGAGCAGCATAAATGAAACACATGTACGTATAATGAAACAATCGCAAAAAGTTGACAAAATGTTAGATTCGGAGCTCTTATATTGGCCAGAAGGCAGCAGAAGTAATAGTTCAGAGAAAATACCAAAAAATAAGACAGAAATAATCGTAGATAAAGTAACAAATAAGACTAAGACGAATTTAACTCATGATATGACACATGCTAACCGAACCGCGGCATTAGAACGGGCTATATTTGGTAATGTTGACTGGAACGATACAGATGAAGTAGTTCCCATTTTTATGTCGTTTGTCGGTAAATATATGAGAGGAGCACTTACATTTTGTTCGGAGATCGTGTGTCATTCTATTCAATGCCTTAATAAAATATGTACGCATAGAATTTGTACTCCAGAACATCGTTATAATAAAAATGGGCACTGTATGGGCAATAAAGATAATGGTAAGTATAGTAATTTACTTATTTTAAAATTCTCGATTATTGATTTCTATGTATCGGCTTTATTATTAACTTTCATTTGTTGTTTCAGATAGTGTAACAACTATGGAGTCAGAATTGGACTTGCCTTCCAATATTACTTTCGAAGTAATAGATATTCTACAAAACAGAATGCTAGGAAAATTGTATGGCAAAATATCTCTTTGTATTAGCGCCAAATGTTCTACATTTGCAGCATCCAAAAAAATATTTTACAAACTAAATTGTACCTCCAAAACATTGAATGCAACAGGGCATTGCCCAAATAAAACAAAAGTAAAATACGTATAAAGTTTACGATACGACATTACGAAACTAGAAACAGTTAAGTCAACATTTAGTGTTTATAAACATTGAGGATTTGACTTATTAAGCTCTGATAAAAGGCAACCATTTTAAACATTTATATTAAATAAGTTACAAGTATCTAAAATAAAAATATTTAAGCAATATTATAGTAAAAAATAGTTATGATAATCATAGTTTTGTTTTTATTTATATTTCAAGAAACATTTGAGATGAATAATCCCAGTCAAAACACGGTATGTTTCGGCGTTTCGGTATTGAGTCTATATAATTTTAAAAAAAAATCAATTATCTTTAAAAGGATAATATTAAATTACTAAACGTATAACTTACTACGAATAATATAGCTACATATAATATAGCATTACTAACCTACAAAAATCTATTAATATTTTAGGACATTAAAAAAGAATATTTTAGTCCATGGAGTTCCATTAGCAAAAAGCAACCTAAAATCATTGATTTCGAAAGTAATGGTGAAATATCGATGCACAGCGTGCCACTTAAAAATTTGAAGGCCTTGAAAAAAATTAACTTAGCTTCAGATTTTACCAAATCATCATTTAACATAAGTATGTGGAATACAATAGTAAAGGTTGACTCAATACTAGATTTCATAAAAATGACAACGGGAAATGTAAAACGTACTAAGCCCTTAAAAATTTTAACAGTCTGCAGGAAGGAGTTAGAGATTTGTAGTTTCGTAACATGCCCGACTATTGAAAAAAATTGTATTTACTGTGAAAAAAAAATTCAAGACGATACTAAAAATTCTACTACATGTAAACTAATTTCCACCAAATTTTTAATCGGTGACTAGTTAAGTTTATTTTATTTATATATTTATTTAAGTAGTAGTATAATTCAAAGTTCATACAAATTCAAGGTACAATTATAAGTATCATAATAACCCTATAGTAATAATATAAGTTGCTAATAATTGGAAAGGGGGGTACATATACGATTAGAACTATAGGTGCATTAAACAAAATACTTCAAGAGCATTAACATAATACAGGTTGATTTACATATTATTATGTTTTTTTTTTTATTATTTGTCATAATTTATTCAGTAATTCGAAAGTATATGATACTTTCGAATTACTGAATAAATTATGAAAAATAATTAAAAAAAAAGAAAAATAATATATATATATATATATATATATATATATATATATATATATATATATATATATATATATATATATATATATATAAATAATATTAATAAAAAAACAAAAATATACCTAAAACTGTTCTTTCATAGTTAGAATTTTTTAATAATGATTGTTCTGTTATCTAATAAAAAAATATTTGTTTAAATAATTTTAATGTATACTGTACTGTGTTTATGTAAAAGAATGTCACATTGAATGAAGAATGATACATGCATATCTGAGTTTCTTTGTACTCATCTACAAAATTAAAATTCATTTCTACCAAAGGACTCTTGGCGTTTCGTCATAACTCATTAAGTAAACATTCCCGAAAGTCCCTTATCTCTAAAAGATAGGGACATAGCAAAGATAAGTATATAAGACAACGGTGAGACTATTTAAACATTTAATATTTTCGAATCTCCACCAGAGTTAGTAGTCAATATGTTTCATACTAAGCGTATTTTACCATTTATAGTGTTGATAATTGTGCATAATTCTCTCAGCAAGCCTCTAGAAAGTAAGTATTTAACTTTATAAAATATTAAACTTTTAATTTTTATTGTGTTTCTGTTGTACAAAAGTTATTGTAACACATTTTTAACGCTTACAGATAACGTAGTTGAAAGTCGTGGTATCGGTTCCACAATATGGGGTTGGATAACATATCCTTTTTCTTGGTGGAGTTCAGACATAAGCGAGGATCCCCCCAAAAACGATCAACTTACAGAATCAAGACTAACTAATTCCCTAATGGATATAGAAATCAGCAAGCGCAATGTCACAATATGGTGTAATGACCAAACATGCACAACAATGAGGTGTGAATCTTTTGGCTGCATAAATATTACGTGTAATATATACGACACAGATTTAATCGGTGAATGTAGAAATTACAATACTGTCTTCATACCAGAGGAGCCTGCAACGACACCTCTCACGGCAGAAAAGGTACCTGAAGTAAGTTCAACACCTACCACACTAAAACCAACGACAACATCATCAACTGACGGCACCGACACAATACAAACAACTGCTACTGAAGAACGTCCACTAGAGTTAGAAGCAGTATTATCATCAACAGTGTCTGAAGTTCCACAAAAAGAAGGGCCCGTTGGGTCAGTTGATATATAACCTAAGAAGGTATTATCCAACTCCATATTTTATGAGTACTTTAAATATTAAAAATACAAATAATTATCTGTGAAACCGATACTGATAAGAATTCTTTTTAAATAAATATATAATACACTTATACATATGTTTATTCCACACTAACAGACAATTTATTTTCAGCTGAAAACACAAGCGGATTCATTTTTAATTATCTACCCTTAAATTTAAACGAAGTACTAATAAGCTATATGCAGAACTTTCTAGTTAATTATGCAACAAATTTAACGAATAATTTAATTGACAAAATGAATATCAATTCATTTTGTGCAAATGGAATATGTTACTATTCAAGATGCCAAAATTTTAAGTGTGATATACAATTCTGTAAGTACCATCTGATCACTGGCCGAATAAAATGTGTCGACAGTAAAACGAAAATATTCCAAAAGGAAGACGATTTTATTATGCAAAAATTACAAGAAGCAGATGATGACACAAATTATCATGTTAAAGGAAATGAGGTAAAATGACTTAAAAATCGCAATATAAAAATTTGTAATTTATATTATTAGGTATTCATATTTTTAAGAAATCAAAACAATTTTTGTTGAAAGAATATATTGTGTTTTAAGCAATAAAATGTATGACTATTTAAGTTGTTTTATTACTTCTTTTAAAAAAATACAAAATTACTTAAAATTCTCACTCCCTTTCATGTTACTTTAGAAATCAACTTCATAAAATATTTACAAAAAAAAATGATACTTGAAAATTTGGAACATAATGAACTGAATGGAAATTTTAACGTTTTCTTAAAGAGCATATTTCAAATTAAGGCTATTATGTACTTATAATAATTGATTATAAATTTATCTTCTTCTATTTTATGATTATATGATAAATTAACTAATAAATATTATGATGAGAGTTATCTTTAGAAGTATATTACCAACCTGTAAAGAATTAACTATTTTTCTATTATACTAATCTATTTTACATAAACTATTATATTTACTTTCATATCAAACTGTGTTTCAAAAAGGCGAACCCAGAAGCAGCCAGACCTTCGTTACGCTATTCAAACCGCAGAGAATTCCTGTAGGCTGTACGAAAAATGTGGTACTCCGTGATACCAATAACTTCCCAGAGAGTTGGCCAGAGACATATATAATAAACAAACCTGGTGCTGTAATTTTTTTACTACTGGCGGCGTAGCGCTGGCTTCAGTGTCCGACGAAATAGTTCGAAGTAGAAGTGGAGTATCACTCGAGTCCGCCAGCTCTGAACTTGTCTCGCTAGCCTCTGCGCCTTCAAGTGATGGCCTTTTAGATAGAAACATTTTATTATTATAAAAGGTTTCAAATTATTACTTATAATATGAGGTCGTTAAATGTCCTTATTTAGAAATAGGTTTCTTCTATCTCCAAGATAGGCAGGAGCTAGATAATATAACAGACAAGATTTTTTTTACTTCTATATGCCTAAATATTAATGCCCATTATACTGTTATTTACGACTACATTGTAAATATATTATTTATAAAAATGTTCTAAAAATGCGATAACATATTTATGTTATCGGATATTTGGGACATTTTACCCCAAACAATGTACAACCCTGTTCGTATTAATATTATAATTACTTCGTCTACAATAATTTACGAAACGTTGTGTTACATATTGAATTTTTGTGACTTAAAAAAATCATAACTTATAAAATATGTATTTAATTCTCATTTAAAAAAACGTCTCTGTGTTTTCAACAACACTCAATTACTGTTGAAAGCTATTCATACAAATTTAAATACAGGAAACATTTGCGCGGATATTACATGACTAATAAGAGCATTGAGTTAATTTAACGAACTTTATTACCAAAATTTCAACAATTCTTAGTAAAACACAAATGGTACATATTATTATCCTCTATATGAATAACATTAATAATGATATAATCATAAAGCGTAATTTTGAAGTGCGACTGGTAAATGCGACAGGAAACTCGAGTAAATTTAGCATTTAATATTTTCCTTTCTCCTCTCTAGTAACAAGGTAGGCCACGGCGTTAAGTTTCAACTTTCAATATATTTTACGTTCGGCGGAACACTTTCCCCGGATCGGAGTGCCTTAACAAGAGGTTGTCAAGTCATCTCTGCCTATCCTGCTATATACAGGATACGGCATGGAGCTAAATTATAACGGACTATGATGAAATGTATTATCTATACTTATATTAAATCTGTAACCAGTAGCTGTCATATGGAAGATATATAAAAAATCTTATAAGGGAATTTTATTAATGTAACAGGGGGGTGTTAAAAATAGTGATTTTTAAAATATAAAAAATTTTGATCGTTTATCTGTCCATTTGTATGCGCTAATCTCAGAAACGGCAAACCAAATTAAAATGCAATTTTCACTATTGTATTTTATTTTATTTCAATAGTTTAATAAATTAAAAAGTTACGTCGATTTTAAATATAAAGTTCGACAAAATAACTACAAAATTATATTTATTTAGGTGCAATTTTAGTTTACAATGCATCGATATTGCCGCGAGCAGTTTCTCTAGTATTATCTATAAATATAATAAAAATGTGAAAAAAGATAGAGACCCCAACAGTTAGGGGTTTAACAATACCATTAATGGTGTTATCGATACTGGACTCTTGTAAACAAATACATTTTACGCGTCACTAGTTATAAGCTTTTCATATATCTGTAGACAGTAAAATAACAAAAAAATCCTTTTGAAAATATCTCACAGACTACTCTTATACTGATTTAAGCTATGGATAAGCTATTTTATAAATAATAATACACAAAAAAAGAAATATATTATATTAAATAAGTCACTCTGGTGTCAGCTTTCGATCAAAATTCAAAACACTATATTATTGCTATAAAATATAATTAATGAAATGAACACTGGTAATTTAAAAAAAAGACACTCACTGTATAAAGTAATGTATGTTAACGTAGTTGGGCGCGGTGGCGCAGAGCGGGGAGTCGGGCGCGGGGGGCGCGGAGGCGGCGGCCGGCGCGCTCAGCGGCAGCGTGCTGGTGCCGCTGGAGCCCTCCTCCGTGCTGGAACCTGCACCGCCTGTTATTGGAAATTGTCAGATTTCATATGTTATAATAATAGAATTTTAATCGTGGCGTATGGGCACATGCGTGCTGCTGTTGGCGCGACAGGTTATGGGTTCAATTCCCACTCTATAAAATAAAATGTCTAATATTTTCATTTTCCTCGATCTGTTAACAAGACGGGCAACAACAAAAGCGTCGTTGAGTTCCGCCACTCAACATATTATGCCTCAAATTCGTTGGAAAGTGACAAACAGAAGCGTGTGGCCAAGTTCTATAATGTCCAACAGACAGCAGCAAATTTAATTCTCGTAGCCGAACTAAATTCCCTATTAAAAATAAGAACGTTCCTCCAACTGAGGTCGCAAGATCTCCATATAGTATAGTACATTAACAAAATGAGATTGCTCTTAAATTTTTTTTACAGAAATAAAAAGAAATAAAACAACTAACTAAACAAGATCACAAAACAAACCTGCTTGTATATAAACATATTCGCCATCATTGATATCCACAGGCACTTGGTCATAATAATGTTCCTCATCAGTAGACGGTACAGCGGGTATGCTCTCTAAGGATATTGGAGCTGACTTATCATCAGCATCAGGTAGATCTGGTGTGGTGGAGGTCACCTCCTCGTCTATAGAGCGCGGGGTCGCTGCTCCCCCGGATCTCTTTCGTTCAGATGATAGGGAATTTATTGACTCATAGCTTTTCACCTTTTAAATTAAAATATATATGTTTGTGAGAAATGTCATTATTGTCTATAAATAATTTCAATTCTTTTAAGGAAACTATGAAAGAAACTTAGTAAAAATTAATCAAATTATAATACATTTTAAAAATATAACAAGGCATATTTAATGATCTTTTTTTCTTTACTGTACCTTTTTTTTAAGACAAAGACTTATTAAAAAAATATAGTAAAATATAATATAAATATTTATTATATTAATTGTTGATACTAACTCTTTCACTAATGGAGGGTGTTGAAGCTCTACTGGTGATAGACTCCCGGGACTCTGTTTTGCGTATTCTTCGTCCGAGAGACGAGGGTGGGCTGTCTTCTGCAAGACCAGTTTCTGGTAGCGACGCTCCACGTTTGTTGAATACTTTCGGTGGTGGTCTAAAGAAATGTTTATTTTATATAAATATTAAATATATACTATCTAAAAAGGAGTTTTTTTTTTCACCTTCACGCTGTGTCTTGCACACAATAGGATAGGCAGAGGTAATTAGGGAACCTAGTGTTAAGACACTCCGTTACACTTCCGCTTCCAACTGTCCGGCAAACTTAAAGCATTGCATGGTGAGTTGATGACCTCAATGCTGCACCCAGCCTTGTAACCAGATCAAAGAAATGATTATGTTAAATATTCAATTTGAAAACATTTCAATTCCTTGGGTTGAGATAAAACCCATATCCTGTTGTTTTAATAAGACATGTGAAAGAATATCCATATGTGGTAAACAGCATTAAGTTACTATTAAATAGTATACTATTAACTTACTTAGGTGGCACTTTTTTCTTATTGGCCGGATTAATCTCCGTTGAACTGCTCTCTGAAGATTGTGGAGACTCATCAGACTTCTTAGCTGCATTCTCGGCTGCTCTTAGTCCATTCACCTCAATAACTGTTACAAAATCACCTGCTTGTGATGCTGGACGGTTTTTAACTGGAGTTTTATTACTTGACTCTACATCTACTGAAATAAATATATTTACTAGTGAGTTTTTAAAACTCACATTGTAAAGAAAAAAAAAATATTTTTTTTTGTCAATTTCATAATTTTAAAAGTTAATTTTTCTTTTCAGGAGAAAGAAAACTGTAGGTTAATTTTAAATTTAAAACAGGACTTACTATTAGTGTCTTTGTCAGATCGTTGTACAACTTCACTGTTACAGCGCCTTCTAGCAGCTTCAGCTGCTAAATTAGATGATAATTCATTTATACATTGATTTACTGAACTTCTCTCTGCAAAAAGTACAGGCTTGTTTCTACGATGGACTTCTTCTATTTCAATTTGTTCAGTTGAGTCATCACTTTTTAAACTTGTTTCACTTTTCTTTGATAGAGAGTCAGTGTTTGAATCCTGTGAAGCAAATTAAAAAAATATATCATTCTAATTAGACTTTATGTATAGCATAGCATGTTATACTTGATTGTATGTACTATGATGTAGTAGGAACAATGTTAAATAGAAATATAATGATTTTGTAATATTTGTTTAGTTATTTTTAGATTAACAAAAATAAAATATTTTCATTGATTTATAGAATAAAAAAAACAGCATATTTCCAGACATAACAGGGTGAACAGAGGGGACTCTATACAATTTCCAACTTTCTGTTCAACTTTTGAGCCATAACTGTGTGAGTCATATCAGCTTAAGACTACTTTATCAACCAAAGAGGACATAATATATCTGTAAATATGTATATATATATTTGGTTTGAAATAACATGTTTCACTTAAGGACTCCATAGTGCAGTGTGCACACTGACACATAATCCTCACTTTGCAATATGTGGGTACAGCCACAAGTAAAAGTTAGTTTTAATATAATTGTTTCTAATCTTTGAATGGTGGTAAAAACCCACAATTATCAAATTTACATAATTCACACAAAATAATTTATAATGATACTAGGATCTTTTTTACTTTATTCCTCATGCACATACTTAATGATTGACTATAATATTGGAAGCAAAACATGTGAATCATAATAAACTGTTTTATCTGTTGGAATTACTTTTCTTGTTTGTGTTTAAACTTTGATTGAAGAACAATATTTACTACAAAATAAGTTTTACTAAAAACATTTACCTTAATTACATATTTTTTATCAACAATTAAAGTTTAAAGTTTTTAATTTAATAAAACCTTAACATTTGTAGTTATTTTACTTATTTAAAAATTTGTAAAATATTTTGATTTTTCATCATTCTCTGATTCACTTTTGACAAAGAAATACTTATAAACGAATTCACATTTTTTTAATAACAAATTGCTAATAAATTGTTTTAATTAATTTAACGTTAGCCATCAGATAAGAGAATAATTTACCTGCTTGCTATCAGATGTCTTATCGTCATTTGTGTCAACTCCTAAGGGCGGCGCCGATCTACTTCCCTGAGAAGCTTTATGTTTTTCTACATCAGACAATAAAGTCTCCAAATACTCAACGTAGAATTCTTCTTTTTCCAATTCCTCCCTAAGAATTGCCACCCTCTGTTTATGTTTAGCCAAATTAGCTCTGACATCTTCTTCCCAAGCGGCTGGTAATGCACTCTCTGGAAAACGTTGCACCCACACACGCTGAAAATCTCCAAAGACACTCATCTCTCACAAAACGATTTCATGACAAAGTTATGTTAAAATAATAAGTAATCACAGTAATCCTTAGTGTAAAAAATATACCAGGAATTCTGTCATCGCAAAAGCAGTTTTTTTTTAACTTTTTCTGTTTTGACATATAACATGTCAAAGGAATTATCTTTTCAGACGTGACTACATTATTCGACTTTTGTAATATTATAGCATTATTTTTGTAAATACAAATAAAGTAAGTTTTTATGTTAGAGGATTTACTATCTTAAGAAAAAATATATTATATTTATCTAGGAATTATGTATTTATGTTGATATGTATAAAATTTTAAAATAAGGGTAAAATTGACTTAAGGAAATAGCAACATTTTATCATTATAACTAAACTCAGGATAAATAATTATATAATTTTAAAAAGTATAAATGATCTATATTATAATGAATTTTACATTTGAATATATCAATATTCATTATATTTTATAAAGTTTTATATATAACTATATAATTCAACTTCAACAAAATTCTACTAATACCAACTATAAGTATCATATCGTGTTTTACGTTTTCGAAACGTGTTCCGGAAACATTAAACACGACATGATTTTTCCAGGACAGTTAAAAAAATTCTGAATGAGGTTGAATTTTTATAAAATTTATGTTCAGTGACTGTTTTGAAATTTAAGAATGTGTTATTCTTACGAAAAATTAATGAACATGATAATCTGTAGAAATTATTCTTTAGAAAATAATATATTTCAAATAAATATAAGTATAAAATTAATATAATATAACATTTAAAATTAATACAAAAAAAATAGTAAAGTGGTAATAATATTTTCCCTGCTTACATGGGAGAATACTAAAAACAAGGTGAGTAAATTTTGACATTGACAATATTGAGTTAACGAGTATTGACTATTGAGTAGCCCAGCTAGCTCTTCGCGATTCTAATAAATAAGTAAGAACAATAGAAATATATTTTGCTGTAATAGATGTTTCTGTAAAGTATTAATTCTATTGAAATGGATAAGAATTACGTGAAAGCTACCTTAGAGGGCCTAAATTCCTCCTCATCTAAACGTATACAAGATAGTCTTTTAAAAATTAAATCTCACGTTATTATAAATGATAGGGGAATTAAACTATTTCGCGATTGTGGTGGCTTAAATTCCTTGGTGCCTCATTTGCGTAAGCCCAATGAAAAAATTCTTGATATAACATTAAGTATTCTTGGCAATATATGTTTAGAAGAAAAGAGCAGTATATTGGTAAGTAGATATTTTATTTATACTATTGTCTCTTTTTTCCATATTGATTATTTATTTTTAGGATCACTAGTTAAGTTATATAAAATGTAAAGTAAAACATTATTTAATTTTTTAACTTCAATATGTTTGTCTGTTGTTTCAAACTTAAATAAAATATGTTTTTTAATAAGTCAATCATATTGACCTTTTAAACGTTTAATATTTAAATTTATCAATATAACAATTATATATCTAGTATATATGTGATCGTATCGTATAGACGTAAATATTTTATATTTCCTCTCAACTTCTAACTTTTACTTACTTTAATTTGCTATTTAAAAACGTATGAATAAAAATAATATTAATTAAATAATATTATTTTAATTTCTAATACCTTTTGTTAATGTATATAATTATTTAAGTGCATTGCGATTTGCTTTACCTTAAATTTAGTTTGTCGCAAATGCGATATTTTCAGTTTCAAAAATGACGGTTTTTAAAATATTGTCTAATAAAAGAAATAAGGAAAACCATTAAGTTATCTTATTTATTAGTAAAATGTCATAATTATCTATCTATCAAAACATTGCTTCATCAATTTTAAATGTCTCACGTAAATATCGCTATACATATCTATGTAGGTATGTCCAGACACGCTTCTGCACTGCTAACTGCGTCGCCGATCGATTTTGCAACGCGTCTGTATTGATTGGATGCAAATTTGTTTCAGATTGGAAAATTACAAATTTTCGGGCCGGTAGTGTCAATATTAAACACTGTTTGTCGAGACAGTATTCTCGGAAGGACATCTCGTGTAATTGGTAACTTAGCACAAAACCAAAAAAATGCTGAAAGCTTACATAGTCACGGGGCTGTTAAGGCATTGGTTGCGCTTATTGAAAATAGAGACAAGAATACATCATACGCGACTCTATCCATGGCGGTTAGAGCTATTCGGTACATATCTATATGCATAACTTTATTATCTAGAATTGTTTTCCATATAAAATAGGCAGTTAATACAAATAATTTTACATATTAAAATATATAATAAAACTTAACATTGGCATCTAGGTTTACTGAATATAATACAATAAAAACGATACTTAATAAGAGATACAAAAGAGTTACGATGTATGGTATACTAGAACATATTTTCTTTGAACTTTACGACAACCTTATAGTTTCACCGCTATCATCACGAAATCGTCATAAGCCGGTAGCGATCACGACATAATTTGCTATTCATGTTAAGCCTATTAGACTGTTAACATATAAAAAAAAATATTCGCAAAGAATTATATTCAATTATTCATTCTTGTATTAGGTCGAATTCTAAATAATTCATTTTTCAATAACTAGCACTTTCCAGTGAAGAATTTCGCCAGTGAACATTAAGTTGTCTTTGTAATTTGTCTATCTCGAATGTACTATGTCGAAAACTGCATGAAACTGTGCAAAAACTGTTATGATATTTTCAATAATGTCATTATTATTTTAGACAATTATGGATGATAAAAGATAAAAGAAAGGAAATGCTAAATTTAAATGCAATACGATGTATTTCGATACTACTTACAACGGAATGCGAAAACATGGGCATAATCAAATCCAGTACAGTAGAAAAAGAAATCGAAGAGCCCAAGAAGAGTCAAGAAGAGCTCATAAACGGTATTCTTAAATGCTTAGGATACTTTACGACTTATCCAGTTTCAACATGTGCTGAGCAGGTAAATTTTCATTGTTTTGTAAAAATTTTTAAACATCGAAGTTCATATACCTACGTGTGTGTTACGTGTGTTTGTTTACTCGTAATAATATGTAGGTAGTTATACATATCGATTACTTACGAGTTCTTTGTAAAGGTATTATATAATAAATTAAAATATTTTTAGGACTACTGTACTTTTTATGAAACCTGTCATGGCGCAGGGGCACAAGCGCGTGACTGTAAAGACGACAGATTGTGGGTTCTATCCCCACTTCAGGAAATTAAATATTTAATATTTTGAAATTAAATATGTAATATTTTCTATTCTTCGCTCTGGAAACAAGGCGAGCGCGACGTTGAGTTTCGCCACTCAACCCGCAATGCCTCCAATTCAGCGGATACTGGAGAACGGAATGGAGTGTTTCCACACTAGGTTCCTAAGTTCCTTCTGTCTACCCTGTCATGTGCGGGATACAGCGTGAAACTAAATAAATTATAAAATGTGAAAAATTAAATCGTAGGCTCGATGTCTCTCGAAAAATATAACAAATTTCCTTCTTCTGGCGCGGCGGCGTTCAGTTTTGCCACTTAATGCAATGTCGAGACATTGACATGACATTTGAACATATTGACATTTGAAATTGGGCAAAAATCAGAGAAGTGGTAATATTCCATTAATATATAATCCATTCTGAGGGTGCCCTGACATATATCCATCCGATATTGTTCTTGGGGATACGGGTACGCGACTCCGAATATTCGAGCTACCACCGTGGCTGAATACATGAGTATTCAGACGGACACTACGTTTTGCAACGTGGAATATTTTGGGTCTCTTACCGAGCGATGCAGAGGACTCGCAGATGTACTCATGAGACGTCGGGTCCAGTGTGCTTTCCTCCAGGATACTCGCTGGAAGGGTAATAAATTCCGTAACATTGGACAGGGTTACCGGCTTATATATACTGGGTCACCTTCTGGTAAAAACGATGTGGTGGTAGTGCTTCCTGAAGAGCTTCAGAATAGACTTTTTAAAGTTGAACGCTTATTTCGGGTAAAGGTACTGATTGAGGGCGTTACCACAAACTTAATGAGTGCCTACGGTCCACAAGCGGACTGTAGCGTGGCCGAAAAGAAGTCATTCTGGTAGTAATGCTAGTTGGGGAAACTTAAACTTAAACGTGTACGTAACATGAACGTGTTCACAGTGGTTTTGGACACGATCTTCGCAATACAGAGGGGTAAATATTCTATCTGGCCGTCGTGAATAGGTTCTTCCAAAAGAATCCTCAGCACTTTATCAATTATAAGAGTGGGTCCCATTACACTCAAATTGAGTACTTGTTTATCAGACGGTGTCATATGGGCAGGGTTACTAATTGTAAGGTCATTCCAGGCAAAAGCTTGACGGTCCAACATCATCTTCTCGTCATGGACTTTAACGTCACTGCAAAGAAAGTAGCCGAGAAGCGTAGTTCAAGAATCAAGTAGTGTTTGCTGAACAAACCGATGCAGACCTTCCTGGCAGATGTAACAAGTCGAAATCTTATGACTTACACTGAGATTGCTCAGGATGCTTGGGTTCAAGCTTCATCGGTAATCATATCGGTGGGCAGACAAGTTTTTGACCTTTCTAAGGGAGGACGTGTCGACTTGATGCCCCAATAACAACCTTATACGAAAGTCGGAATTGCCTTCGATGCATGAAGAACGGAAATGCCGTGGGACCTGACAAAATTCCGATCGAATCCTGGAAATCCTGATGTGCTCCTGCTTACTGAACTTTTTAACTATTTTTGAACACTGGAAAGTGGCATCTTTCCATCCACCAGTGGCGGCTTAGGTTCATTACTCCTATTTACAAGGGAAAGAAAGGCAGTGTTCAAGATTGTGATAGTTATATAGACATTAAGGCTTATGAGTTACACCATAAAGGGTTTCGAGTGTATGATCGATATGAGGCTTTGCCGAGAGTGTACCGTTGCTGATTCTCAATATAGATTTCAGCCAGAATCGGGTATTACGGACGCCATTTTTGCCCTCAGAACTTTGATGGAGGCATACACGGAAGGGGGTCTCTGCATGTGGATTTTTTTGATCTGCAGGAGATCTGTGTGCCTAGTCAGTGTACCTGGTAGGTATTGTATATGTATCACAATTCCGCTTCCATGGTTAGGATTGCTGCTGTTGAACCCATATCTTTCCAGATTACAGTAAGAGCTCACCAGGACTCGGCTCGTACCCCATTCTTATTCAATGTAGTACTAAATACTGTCTCGGCTCACATCCAAGACCAGCCTCCGTGGCTGATGATGTATGCCGATGACATAGCACTTGTTGATGAGAATCGACTGATACTAGAGCGTAAGTGAACCTCTGAAATGGTACGATTGAGAACGGCGGTCTTAAACGGTTTCATGGCCGAATAAGCGCAACCTGGACCAAATCGCGGGAGGTCACTGGTGTGGTCTGCGATCGCCAATCAAACTCAAAGGACTGATATACAAGAGCATCGTTTGAACGGCTCTTTTAACGGCAGCGAATGCTGGCAGTACTATCTCGGCACACTCAGGAGCTTCATGTCACGGAAATGAAGATGCTGAAGTGGATGTGTGGCGTAAAGCGGTCTACGTCCGTGATATAGCTGATGAGAGATGATATAGCCACGTTGTGCGCCGGACTAGGAATTACGTCGGACACAAGTGCCTTGATATGCCTGTCCCTTTAGTGAGACCTCCCGGACGCCCATGGAAGCGCTAGTTGCATGTTGTGATGCAGGACATGAGAGCCAATGGTCTAGCCACCGAGGATATAAAAGATCGTGCAAAGAGGAGTAGGTTAAGTAGGATGGCCGAGCCTGGCACAGCACGCCGGTATTAAAAAGATTACTAACTAAAATATTTTTTTCTCACACCTCTTGGTATTTATTAATTGTTTTATAAGCGTGAATCATCTATTCAAAAAATATACTTAACAGATACAAGGTGATGGCAGAGGATATCAGTGTTTAGTAGCATTGACTAAATCACACGAATCAGTGTCTCTCAAGTGTCTTATGAATCTCTGCTACCTCTCATCTTGTCGGCCGCTATTGGGCATAGCGGGAATAGTGGAGTGCTTAGTGGGGATATTGCAAAAACATTCAGGTATTTATCTATTTTCCTTTAACTTTACGCTTCTAACATGACATTATATATACGTATTATGTATTTTAATTAAATTTTGCTTATTTCCAAGTAATTAGCATATTTCATTAGTAAACAATATTTAAAATGAAGGTCATTTGATATTTCAAAAGTGGTTTTAATATATGTATTATATAGAATGTTACACATACCGTCATACCGTTACTACTAACTGATAATAAATAACTCCAATAGTAAATTTATATCTATAGCTTTATTTAAGTATATGTTTCGGTATCGTTCAAGAAATTCAGGAATACATCACAAAACAATCTTTTAATTTTTCATCTGATTTTCTCTTACAAAAGTAGTAGGTATATTTTTTAAGTTTCATCATGTGGACTGGTTGAAGCAGTTTAAGTAGATACTTGCTCGACTAATATGTGCAGGCTGCTCGGGATATACTTGTATTTGTATATACTCGTACATATTTATCTGATAAGATGCAACTAAAGTAGCATTTTTTATAGATCCGTCTTGCTGGCCAGATGGGGCGGTTAAAGCACTTGCTCAACTAAGCGGGGAATCGGTTAATAGATCACGTATACGTCGTTGTGGAGGGTTGTCGTTACTTGTGCAAGCTGCTCGAGATAATAGTCACGCAATGTATGCTCTTCTCCAATATGTTTTCGACGATACATGTGCGTATAGAAAATTTATTCTAATTTAAGTTTTTGTTAGTTCACCCTAAAAACAAATATTAAATAATAAGTTTCGATACTATAAGTGTTTTTGTTACCATTACAGCATTCCAAATACTTATTCAAGAAGGTCTCGTTGGATTATTGACTGAGAAACTAACAGCTTACATTACAACAATGGAATACGATCATAATCTCGAGAGCACTGATCCTGCCACTTCAGGTGAACCATTCCGTCGCAAAGAAAGGCCGAACAATGAACCCGGCTCAGTATATGACATCGCTTTGCAACATCTGACTCAGAATAGTCTCACGAGGGGTAATCTATTTACGCGACGTAAAAGTCTTTTACTCTCCGAAACTGGAGATGACCTGAAGGTTGTAATAGAAAGGGATAATATGATCGTGGGCTTCGTCGATGCGATTGATAGTGACGGTTCTGATGACAGTGATGATAGTGATGACGATGACGACGAGGAGGAGGAACCCCCCGCTAAGAGTCGACGAGGCACCAAACGGGGACGCTCAAGTCCCAAAGTTTTAAGAAAGGTATGTAAACTGTTGTGTAACGTCACGTAACTGTTTTGTGAGAAAAATATTAATTTGAAAGCAAGGTATAGTTAAAAGTGGTTTGATTTTAGAAATCGCGCTTAATCAAAATGGCGAGTAAAGACTGGTCGGCGGGCGTTTACTGGGAGCCAAAGAGTCCGGAGTGGCCGTCGCTGTACCAGCCGTTCCCGGATACCAGTCCAAGCCGAGACATGCCGATGTCGCCGGCGTCCGACGGGAACTTCTCCGATTTCAGTCCAGATAGGGAGTCCAAACGCCGTTGGGATTGGAGCCCCGATTCGGGTGCCAGCTCTGGGGAAGGCAGCTCGGCCTCTCCACAGCAAAATGATTATCCATGGAGTCCTGGTAGCTCGGGGCCGTCGTCTCCCGCCAGTACTACTAACGATGGTAACATTTGACTATTTATATGTAATAATACTTTCAGTGTGTTTTTTTTTATTTAGCTGCATTGTTGCTAGTAAAAAACTGAGAGTAGGTGTAGAACCTAAAGTCAAAGCTCTCTGTTCTGCTCAAATTCGAAATATTGTTGCGTATTGTGATACAATTCTTTGCCGTAATATATTTTAACTGAGCACTAAATGGTATAGTTTATTCCATTATATGTTAACTGATTTATATACATTAAAATATTTTCCATTCAGAAGATAGCTCGGATTCGGAGGTATCAGGCCGGTATTCACCAGTCTGCACTGATGCTGAAGGAGACACTGAAGATGAGCAAAAGAAGCCCACACCGAGTACATCCACTGATACAAAGTCCAAACAACTGGCTCAAGATATGGAGGAACTTGATATGGACAATGAGGCTGAAGTTAATACTAGTGAAGAATCTCCTACCGACGGTATGTGTACATATATCCAAACGTAAATATGTTTACAAATAAATGATTTAAATTCCAAAGATAATTTTACTTTAGGATAGTAAACATATAAAATACTAAACTTAAATTTAAAAAGCGTATAAAAATTTTGAACGAAGCAGGATTTGAACCCGCGCCTCTGGAAAACCATTCCAACGCTCTGACCAACTTAAGCCATTCGTTCAACGAATTTGAACGAATGACTTAGTTGGTCAGAGCGCTGGAATGGTTTTCCAGAGGCGCGGGTTCAAATCCTGCTTCATTCAAAAATATATATATATACGCTTTTTAAATTTAAGTTTAGTATTTTCTGTCCTAAGTGTGGAATAACACTTTAAAACATAGTAAAAACATATAAAATAATTATATTCAAATAAAACAATTCTTTGTTTTTCGTTTTTAAATTATTTTCGGGTTGACATTCACTTTCGTTTAGAGTATCAGATATATAATTTTAATTATTCATAAATAATAAAGATTTTCTATGTCTAGTTTTTCCCATGTATTACAAATAAAAATAACCAAGTTACCACATATGACACAGCCTAGTATAGTGGATACGTCAAAATAATTTGGATCTTAAGTAAATGGTCAATTCAATTTCTCTTTATATGAGCAGTTCTCGAAATTAGTTGCTTTCAAACCAAAAAAAATGCAATAAAGCAGAAGGATCCTATTCTATATTGATATATAATATAATAGCAAAGAAATATAGTCAAATTGTATATATCTGCAGATGGATGTAAAATAGACATAAGCTCCAAGGCATCAGGCATAGCGTGCGTAATGGTGCTCTTATTCCGCGTGTCCCACGGTACTTGTACCACTTGTGGGAGCATCCGGGACGACCCAGTCCCCAACCAGACCATGGACTTGCTCACCAGCCGCGACTGCCTCAATGGACTGTTGGACTACGTGGAAAGATGTAAGCGGCCAGTCGGGAGAGCTGCTAGGATATTGGCACGAGTGCTCAGGTAATTTTTTTATTGTTATATATTTATCAACTTCATACTATAATCAGCATATAGTAAGAAGTATATACTATAAGCTAAGAGAATTTAAGGTAATATATTTGAGTAATTAGTATGTTGCAGAATTCAACATCGCGCTTTGTTTTAATATTTATTATTAAAGTGTTAATAATTTGGCTGTAATTTTTTATTTTAGTTTATTAAAAATATAGTTGTATATATTTTTATTTTAGTAGACACATTAGCTATTTATATGGGAATAACACTAGATGAAAAATATGTATATATAATAGATGCTTGTAAAAAACACTAACACTAAAGAGTAACAAATGTGTATTATACACATTTGTTACTCTTTAGAGTGTTTTTTTTTATATTTTCCTCCAATGGTTACAATCTTTTATTCTTAATGTTGGATAAGGGATTTACTAATACTATGATTTATAATATATACTTTGTTTTATTGTATACCAATATTATATTAATTTTTATTTATTATTACAGCAATGATCTATGTCTGATGAGTATTTTGAGGCATAGGCTTGCTATACGACTTTATCGCATGTCAGTGTACTCTAAACACCCACCAGACCAATGCACTCAATGCAAACAGGTAATTTGTGCTAATTACATATAATTTATTTATTTATTATTAAAAGACAAAAATTAAAAAGTACTTTTTTTACCTAGATTTGTAAATTAAGCTCCAAGCTCTTATCTCAGTTGGGACTATTAGCAGAGTCAAGCTATGGTATAGGAAAAATTAGCTATCATTTGCTAAAAGGGTGCTCGTCAATGAAACAAACACTTGCTCTGACCTTGCCCTTTATTGTTAGGTGAGTAGAAGAAGTCTTGTTTTTTGGGAATTTTGCACATTTTAAATCAAATTAATTTTACAGTTAACTATGTATTGTATTAATTTTAGCAATCGAAATACTTCGGTTTTTGTCAATACCAAAATATATACATATGTGCGATTAGACATGTTAAAATAATTTTAAAAGTAAAATTAAATTAATAATATATATTTTTTTAATGTTACTGTGTTTTTTCAGAGCTGAGAAACCTTTGAAAAAATATATGATTGATTGCAATGGACTTAATCAACTTTTCCACATTATATCAGAGTCCAAAGAAGATATTGAAGATTGTGTTACCGCTTTGGTGAAACTTGCCAATAATATTAACCTCAAAGTCCCTAAGGTCTTAGACAAAAGATATAAAGACAAGGTTCATGTTAACTATGATCCAATACTTGATAATTTGGCTCCAGAGGATATTGTTATCTTTCAGTTAGATGACTCAACAACAGTAAGGGCTAATAGAATATTTTTATGTCAACATTCTGAAGTCTTCAGTGCTATGTTGATGGGTAAATTTAAAGAGTCTGGCGAAAAATGTGTACGTCTTAAGAATGCAACAAAGGGAGCTTTAGAATATTTGTTCACGCTACTTCAATGCGGCTTAAATAATACTAAATGCGATATCGAAGTGTTTCCGATGGTTGATAACCTCAATACCACCTTGGAAGTTTTACTCTTGGCGGATAGATTTTTATTTGAGAAATTAAAAGACTTGCTTAGTAGTGCCATACTACAGTTCAAAATGACGCCTCACACAGCAGACAGAATTTACATCTGGTCTTTATGCGAGGGTATGGGATTCTTGTGTTCAGAAGCTGTTGCATATTTATTAATAGGCAAAATGTCAGATGCTGATAGATTTAAATCATTCAAAAATATACTTTCCCTGCCATACAAAGGTCAATGGTTGGAAGATGTTAAAGGGATGCTTATGAGACAATTGGTTAAATGAGAAAAGGCCATTTATTTCTTAAGAAGATATAAAAGACAGCCAGGCCCTTCCTTTAAGAACTGAAATGTTGATATTTTTGGCAAGGTTGTGTGGTATGAGATCGAGGGTGTATGGACTGTGAATTAATCAGTATACTTAAGTTATTATTGGTGTACAAATATCCTACAATAGATATTTATTGATTTTAATTAACATTATACTATGTAATTACATATTATTATTATACTGTGTAACTGTATGTAGTGATACCACAATAAGTTAGATTCCAATCTAGTATGTCCCAACTGGAATTCTAGTGTCCTACCTAACCTATGATGTAGGGCACTAGTCAGTAATAAGTAGTGTGGTGTAATCGCCGCTTATTACTTTCAGACATATTTGTCATATAATGAACTATTATTTCCATAAATGGAATAAGTAATATAATTACTATGTTTAATCATTAATTATCCTACTATTATATTTATGTGTTAGAGTTGTAGTAATTGCATTTAAAAACAATATAATAAGTAGCATACCAAATGTATTTTATAGTTATGGGGCAGTGGGTTCAATCCCCATTTAAAGGAATAAATGATTTCCATTTTCCTGGGTTAGTAAGGTTAAATACAGCATCAAGTACCACTTAACAAGTAATTCTTTGAAATTAGGCAGTCAGAATAAATCTTTACAATAGACCTCAGCCTATTCTCTATCTCTCTAATGTAAAACTTTATCTTTGGGAGGCAAATTTTATCTAATGAGTATTAATATTTCTAATTTTAGAAATAATCTATATTTACTACTTTCAGTGTGAGTTACTATATAAATGAAACATATTTTTTTTAAGCACAATACCCTTAGAGGTATTGTTTTTATGCATGTATCTATACATATATATAAGAATTATACTTACTATTTATAAACATATTGATACTATGATAGTATTAACAGCTATTTTCATGACATTTATATTTATAATTATTGTTTAATTGCAAACATTCCATAATATTCACATTATATACTCATTCTTATATTTATGAATTGGATACTTGTATTTATTCATTATGGGCATCAAGTAATAAAACATGTGTAACAAATATCTGTATTGAAATGTATTTAAACAAATATTAAAGAACATATATTGGTGTTTCAATTCAATATCCTTAAATGGTTTCCTATTCAATGTTGCTTCTTACAGTAAAATAAAAGTCTATATGTTTATCTGGTATTAGGACTTGTGAAGTGATGGTATTTATGTTTGAATTATTGGTACATTGGAAGTCAAAAGTTTTCACAATCTGTAAATAAATATGTTGTAAAATTTTAAAGTTCTGATTTACTTGCATGGTATTAACAAAATTTCAGCTTCTTTTTAAATTAAAAAGAATTATTTAATACAGTCGAGCATTGATTATCCAAACCTGTAAGAAGAATCAGACATGAGTCTGAAAATATATATTTTTTTAAGGTAAACTATCCTACAATTCATAGATTGCTTGATGATTTGGTGGATGATAAAAACTACTAAATAAATTGAAATGAAACTACAATAATGTATATAATATAATACATCAGACTAACATGTAGGTTACAAATGTGTATTATTTAGCTGTAATATATGAATAAGTTTATGGAAGCAATTCCACTTGCTTAGACAAACATTACATAAAAAAACTTTTACATAATAACATTGAAATTGGGTATGAAATAGTAGCAACAAGCTAGGCCAGTGGGCCTAAAAGTTTGGATAAGAGATTGTTCATTGATAAGCATTTGAATAATTGACACTGTACTGTATTTGTAAAAATATTTTTACCTGACCAATCACTTCAGTCAGTTGTACCATAGCAATCTTTTTTCCAATACATGATCTGGCTCCCATTGCAAATGGTAGGGATGCTGTTGGAACATGGTTGACTAGACTAGCTCTACGAGGATCATTTCTGTCCCAACGGTAAGGAAGAAAGAGTTGTGCTTTGGAAAAGTTATTATCATCTCTCCCCGATGTATATATAGAAGCTATTATTGGAGTCTGTAATACAAGAATAAACAATTTGTGAATGTAGATTATGATTTCTTAGGTATAATTTTTGAAAGTCCAAATTTGATTTCCTCTTTCATATGATCATAAGGTTTCTCTAATTCACTCGGAGCTTCTGGTATTTTTAATTTTCTTCTTAAAGTGGGTGACAGAAGACATAAATTCTGGGCTAAACCAAAAACACTGGAAGTTGTCCAATATAAGCACATACATGAAGGAACACTTGCTGCAACTGGTATCATTACTATGGAAAATACTCTAAATACATTGGTAAAAACATTATATATTCTTGATGGTTGCCTTATTTTAGACATTCTTTGTACTTCTATAATAGCTAAGTTTGAAATGCCAAATATAATTGGGAAAATTAAAGAGTGATCAGGTAATGTTAAATTAGGTATCCAACCAAAACCTCCAACTTCCATTTCCATAAATGTTACAGCTGCAGATGGATTAGATGGATGCATATTTACTAAGTTCCGAAGTGCGAAGGATATGCAGACCCAAATAGGAATTTGAAACCATATAACTAAAGTGGCCTTTAATGGATGACAATTTTCCCTTTCTATTAGCTTTCGCCATTGCTTTTTCATTGATATTCGGTATAATGCCATGGTCTTTTTGTCACTTAGGTTGTATATTTTTTTAGCCATAGCAGTTTCCTTTTTGAGTTCGTTTGTTAAATCTTTAAGCTCGATGCCTATGTTCTCTACTTTAGCCAGTATGTAGTTTTGATAAACAGAAAGCGGCATAGTCATAAGGGATCTTACTAATATGGTTGCCGAAATAATGGTAGCCGACCAAGTTAAGCCAGTGCCATCATGAAAATACAGCAAACCGTCTTGCATTATATTAACCAAACTGCTGTTGGAGATACTATTGTATAATTGTTCCTGACATTTAACAACACTGTCGACTGAAAGTTGTCTTTTTGTAATTGTCCGATGAATAGTCTTCTTTTCTGCTAATTTTACACTGTTATATTCACTGTCATATCTATTTAAATGTAAATTACTTAGCATACTATAATACTGCTTCGAAGTAACAGGGATTTTTCTAAATTTAAATATCATTTTAGTCATTAACATCTTAATTCTTATAAAGCACAATTTTCTTATAATAGATTACATATTACTAAAAAACTTAACCTAATGTTTTATACGTCACTTCAACGATTGTTGTTATGTTTTGACATAAATCCCGTTTTACATAATTGACGTTGGGTCTATCACTAAAAGGATTGCCTACATGTGAGTAGTACTGTCGGACTTGCAAAACGCTTAACGCAATAATTTTTAGTCTATTCATTTTAACAATATTACGTACAACATTAATAAATAGTAATTTATTGAGATGTGTTTCGCCAAAGTTCTGAACAACTATCTGTAAGATGCTGGAAATCAGCACCATGCTAGCTTGCTTCGTTACGCTAGGACGGACTACGTTTTTAAAAAATATTCTAATCCATTCAGTAGCTATGAAGATATTTTTATATAAAGGTTTAATTGTTATCATTTTATTGTGTTAAAGATTACAAGACTTTTTAATCTATAGTAGGACAAAATTATTTCTTTTATTATAAATATGCCAGATACAAACAAAGAATAGTAAAATATAAATGTTACCTTATCATTAATTTTGTAATTTCCGAGGAGAGTCTCTTTTGGTAGAATTCTTGTTAAAAATGGAGCAACAGGATATAATCTCATTCCCTCCTTAATAACACACTTAATGTAGTCGCTTTTATTTAAACGAATATCAGCAACAACATCTTTATTCTCAGAGAGTAACAAAAGAATCCAAAGTGTCGTATATGCGGTCTGAAAAATTTTAATAAAATAACTCATTCAACACACACAGCTTGTCGGAGTATTGATAATCGTCAAACCTGCGACGATTTGTGATAAAATAACACTTTACAATAAATTATAGATATGGCTGAGAACTGAGATTGGTCTGTTATTCTTTTAGAGCGCTATATCATCCTTCTTATAGAACAGAACAATCCCGTTTTACAATCAACAATAATTGAAGAACTTCTGGAGAACTAGAAACATTGGTCTGCCGCCCGCTTTCAGAAGTTTTGTAGTAATTCCGTCATTACCTTTGTTGTTTTTAAGTTTCTCAAGAGCCGTACTAATCTTATACAGGCTGACGACTAGGATATTTTCAGAGTAGAGTCGGGTAAGCTTGGCTCAGGGGTTTCTAGTCAAGCCTTTAATCGGTGTTTGTGAGGAGTACAATTTTCTAAAGACCATCAGGAGTTTAGGTTTAGGCGAAATAATGCAACCGTCGTCTGTTTTTAGCAATAACGTAAACTTTAGGGCTTTATCTTACCTACCGTACAAGTAATAACATTCACTTTATTGTATTGATCGTCCACATCGACGTTGATGTTAACATCGTCGAAGCAGGTTTGAAGTTGTGCAGTTCTCGGTCGGAATCTAGACTTTATCATTCGAGGTTCTTTGGGCTTAATGATAATATTTTATGTGCCTGGTACAAGTCGATGATCACAGAGATATCATTAAATATTTTCCTCTTCGTCCATGTGATAAAATCTGTACTGTAACGTTCTTAACGTAACTTTAACATTCTAATCCAGGTCTACTTCCGATGCTGGAATTTTTTGAAGATACAGTTTATCATGTAGAGGTCCTCCTTCTACATGAAATCAACTAGTATTTGGCCTCTGGCGTTATTCGTCGCAGCAATGTTTCCCCAACCTTGTGTTGAAGTCCTTCATCACAACTGTGTAGTAAGTATTGTAGTTTTGCATGGCTTTAGAAATATCCTCCCTACATTTCTTCGCCTTAGTGTGTTGAGTCCGAAGCGTAAACCTCTATCAGGTACGCTATCCTGCTGACTGACGCAATGCCGACGGTAATAACGCTGTAAACGAGGGACTTGTGGACGTTGTAGCTTAGAGATAGTCTAGATGATTTGATTTTGGTGACTGTATGCTTACTATAACGATACAGTGCAACACATTGACATTAGATGGCGCGATAAAAAACGCGCTAGTGCGTTATCTGCCCAAGATTTTCCACAACGCTTTAGTACTTACCGTATCACCAGCTGCTATAATAAAATCTGCAATTATTCTTATTATATCTTCACTTTTCATATTTTCATCAACCATTTTTTTGACTAATCCATTACTATTATTTCTATTTTCTAACATTTCTTGGGCCATTTTATTTGCTGCGACAGAAATATATATTACGTTTCATTTCAGGTTAGTAAAAATATTGTTCTTGGTTTTATTTAAAAAAAAATTTAGGCTTACGTTATAAGCGGAGAGATTTGGGAACTTAGTGTTAACACTTTTGTTCTTTTTATTAAGTGGCGAAACTCAATGCGCTTTTGCCTCGTTACCAAATTGAAGAAATAAAAATATTTAATATTTCATTGACTCGTGTGGGGATCGAACCTACAACCAACCGATTGCAACGTTAATAGTCGCGCGCTTGTATCACTGGCGACGATAGGCCTACGTAAACAATGAATACTGTCAATAAATAATATACAGTTAATGGGAAATAAGAAAGATTGTAACCTAAAACCACGAACTTATTTTGGACGTTTAAATTTTATGTAGCATACACAATATATTTATTACTATATGAAAATTTATGATTACCTAACGAAAGCGTTAAATGGACACATTCTTTAAAATCTCTCCATACTTTTAAATTTAACATGTGACACCAGTACAAAGGCCACGCGTACAGTTTTGTAGTCGTTTGAAATATCTTCTTAACAGACACGGCAAACATTGATAGTAATTCTTCATGATGTTGGCTATATCTTAAAGCATTTGGACCCAGCAATACATTTACTATTACTGTAATAAAGTAAAAGATAAAGTAATAAGTATAATATATAACTAAATAAATGTAATGTAATATGCACACCTACCATTTGTGGAAAGCTTGTACAATTCAGCTTCCATATCCAATCCAAACAAAAAACCATTATTACATTTCGCTTTTATTTGTTTTATAAAACTTTCCACGGTTTCGACAATAGGCTGACGGATCCACTTCTCAGCATCATCTTTTAGTAAATATTTATTCAAAATCCTCCGATTTTGTAACCACTCTTCGCCATTCATGAAGAATAAACCCCTTTTAGATCCATATATTTTTTCGTATAATATCCATGGTTCAGGTAATATATGTGTTGGATATTTTCCTTCTAATTTTATAAAGAGCGACTTTATTAACTCTGGGTCACTAATAAATATAAGCTCTGTATTTCCATTAAGATTTTCGGCAAATATGGGACCTAATTGTTTGTGTCGATTGTCAATATATTTGTGCAAACTGTAAAAAGATAGTATGTAATTATGATAAATTGTCCTTGCACGAAATTTACGCATTATTTTCTCAGGGCTGAACACAGCTAGCCGGGTTTCCTACAAAAGTTCCGTGGGCAAATTAGTAGGTTAGTAAGTTTTATGGCATTTTTGGCAGCAATACTTGCATAATTGTTATTTCTGTTCACAGCATCAATACATTTTCGTTTTGGTCAAGTCTGTAAAGCCTTATATGTTTAGTCAGTAAGTTTTAATCGAACACTACCAGAATATATCATTATTTTAAAAAGAAATAATTAAGTGAATTAATATTTTTAATTCATTTTATGAATAAGTTATTGAATAGCAGATTTATGAATTACATTTTGTCGAGACTCACGAGATCCCAGATCTTCCTCCAAAACTTTTACGATTCATTTTTATAAATCATGTTTTTTCTTTCTTTCATCACTAATCTTTCAACATATCCAATCCATCTGACCACGTTCTTTTTCATTCTCACGGTAGCATTCTTGCTATACATTTATGACCGCAAATAATGCTACTCAACTTGGTTGTCTTATACTACTAATTCAGTTTTCATGCAACATATCTATGAACAACTGTGATTAAAAAAATTTCAAGTACAAAAATCTTACTTAAATCAGTTAATTTATTCCACATTGACTGATAGAACGGTCTAACTTATGTATAACACCTAACAAAACAGCTTTATATAAATTACTTGAAATATAATGTGTACCTGTGTAATTACAATATATAAAGAAAATTACTTGAAATAACTGTGTGTGTATACAATAAATCAAATAAGTTAAGTTTAAATATGGGTAGATGCATTTAAGATATCATAAATAATTTGATTTGCAAGTATCGTGAGAGAGAATAAAATGCTACTGGTGACCACGGAAATATCAAAGATTATTAGTGAAGTTAAATTTGCTGTACTCCTTAAGATAAATTACAGTTATTAATACAAGTAATAGTAATACTTACGGATCTATATGTACAATAAATCCATAACCCGTCCAACGTCCGTACGTGGCAAATATATTTCAAAAATCTTATTCAAATTCAAATTCAAATTCAACTAAAATTGGTAAACTAAAATTTTAACTAAATAAAAAAAATTGTAGCAATTTTGTCTACCTAAATATTTTAGATTGACGTTACTTTTTATTTATTACTAAAGGTTGAGAATAGGTTGCTCAAATATAGTAGTGATCTCTGTAATTTCAATCAGGTTAGCCGTTTCTGATATTAGCGCGTACAATAACTCAAACAAAAAAAATCACTATTTTGGGGACTATCACATTAATAAGCGTCCCTTTCAACATTTTTTTTAATATGTTCACGTACGTGTGATCAGTTACAGATTTAATATAAGTATAGATTTCTCAGGTCTGTTGGGGGGGCAGGCGATTTCAAGCGCTGTTGCTTGTAGGTTCGCTTGTGGATACCCACTCGAGGAAATGAAATTTTCATTTCTTCGCTTTGGTAACAAGGAAAAAAGGCGAAGGGTTGACTTCCGCCTCTCAACACTCAATGCCCGAAATTTGGGAAAGGAAGCACTCGTTTTTTAAGATTAGGTTCCCTCTGTCTATGGAGTACAGTGAGAAGTAAAATTTATTATATTTAGAATTTTTAAGACTGAAAGAGAGAGAGAAGTCATAAAATTGTTATGTTTAATATTTTCCAGGGCTACGTGGACGTGGACGTGGACGTCAATTCGTGCACATCGTGATATACTTATCTTTAAAAAAAGTCTAAGAATAGCCCTTTCAAATACCTATCACATAGAACTCTAGCAGCTCTAATCTCCAAATATATTTAGTGATACATATATATTTGCATTTAAAGCCAGGACTACAGAAGTTCGCGATAGAATAGCATTTAGTGTTTTTTATTGAAATGAAGGAAAATTAAAAATAAAAAAATATATTTCTGAGGAAATTTAATCACAATAAATAAAAATAGAGACAATTTACTTACTTTTTACCGCTTCCAGCAGCTATTAAATCTAGTCTAGTTCCAACAATGGGTAGGCTTTTTGGCCGAGGAATAGTATTATTGTACACGATAAAAGTAGATTGAGATTTTTCGGCAAATTTACTAACATGATTTTTAAGATTTTTGTTTACTATATGGACTCTATTAAAGTGATACATTACTGTAGAATTAAACTATAAATATTTAAATCGGCTTTAATTAGTAATTGACAAACTACAGTACAATAATAAAAACAATTAATGTAGTATGATGCTTTGTGGTTAATTTTTTTATGTACTGCTATGTGTAATAGGAGCTCTAAAACAAAACTACCTATACCGAACAAACGCTTACTGCAAACTAAAGCTAACCAATAAATTTTATATTAGTTTACACTGAATTTATAAAAGCTTGGTGAATTAAACATTAGCTTTATAGACGTCTGTATAAAATATGATAATCATATTAAAATTTGTTACCTTTCCATTTTTTTATGACTCCAGTATCTGATACTATCTGATGTATACAGAAATGTATAAAATATATACAAAGACGTTTTTACTTATCGAATTATTATTTAAAGTATAATTGCATATTAATCCTGACATTAAAAATTACTCCATGAGTTCGTAATTGTGCAAGCTAACAAGATTTGTATGTATGTTCAGAACTAGAAAAGAGACTTGTTATCTTTTTATAATTAAAATCTCTTGAATCCTATTAGCATATCAGGCTTCATTATTAGACCAAATGTTCAATACTAAGACTAGGTTGTACAAATATATATAGATATTAACGCAGAGATACAAAGCAATATTACAAGTGCATTCAATACGAACTTGTGAGTGAAACTGAATACGAACCAACGTGTAAACAACGTCGCAAACGCTTGCGATAAACACCTTTGATCTGTGTTGAAAAACTGACACTGATCCGGATCAGCGACAAGCTATCACAAGTCTGAAAAGAATGTTTACACGTTGGGGTTTGTGAAAATTTTGACAAATCTTCATAAGCGTATGAGTAATGTGAATGTAGTAATGTGAAGTGCTAGGAATTTATGCTTGTTTTCCAAGGTGGATACTCAATTTTGGAAGAAAAACTTTAAGAAGAAGAAACCGCGATGATAACGAAAGTCAGCATACAGCGCAACACTTGGGCTTGTGGTATAGAACAAAGCGGAAATCAGAAAAACAGGATACCTCAAGCTCAAAGCGCTTGCCAACGATCCTTTACTGCCAAATGTACGTAGATAATGATAGAGGAAAGAACGTTGGAAAAAGCTCCAACGTTCAACAACGTTCTTTATGTTGAAGGTGCCGAAAACAATGTGGGTAAATGGTGTTCCTGGATGTGGCAAGACCACATGGATAGTTGAAAACTTTATCTAGATAGATATACAGTCGTCACATGTAGAACGTAAGCAGCAACCAACTAACAAGAGAGGTTGTCGAAACTTATAAGGAATTTGGTTTCCCTATACGTTCCGTGGCTTCAATGCTGATAAACAGAGCACGAGGATAATCACAAAGGTGTACCCGCTTGATAGTCGACAAAGCTTTGATGAACCACTTTAAAATGATAGTGATGACAGGCAGAATCTTCGGAGCTGCAGTAATAATGGTATCATGGAGAGAAATAATAGTAATGATAGAGATCTGAACCAGCTATTCGTTTCTATATAGATCTCTGAAAGATACCAATATAGAAGATAGATACGAAAGATCTTAAGCACACTCTTTACCTTACCCAGAAGGAGAAAGAAATCTCTGATCAGCCAGGAATAGAATCAATAGATCAGCTCGAAAGTACTGACAATTCACGAAGCTTGGTCTGATGTTGCACACCGACAGCTGCACATACTACAGGGGAAGAAAATATGACGACATAAAGCCTCGTCGACTTTAAAATATCTCTTCCTCTATACTTGTCATGATCTTATATTTTAGTATTAAATTTCTCATGCTTCATCACCTTTATATTAATAATTTTATTTTATATTAGCAGCACATGTTCATTTATACTTTCAATAATTCTAGATTTAGATATGCCTAATAGTCACCTTCACTTTAGTTCTAAATAAAAATTCATGATTTACAGATAAAAATAATATTTTGTAATAATAGATATTTTTGTTGTGTATTATGTATAAATAATATTGTAATTAATATATACGAAAACAAAATTAGATATAATAATAAAATAAGGTACGAACCAAATGTCTATATAGTGTAATAGATAATATATAATTTAAAAAAGATATCTATGCTGCACGGTACTGTTCCATATCTATGAAAGATAAAAAATATATATATTTTTGATAATCTATGTTAAAAACTTTAAAAAGCATATTGTGTCTGCGGTCTGTTGCGATACAGTGACTTGTCAAATTTTGTTAAAAGTGTTCAGTTGCCGATTCATCGCTAAGCTTTTATAAAATTATAAATAATATATTATAATTAAAATAAACAATGACAGTCAAAAATAAGGCAGAAGAAAATAAAAAAGAAAAAGCAGATCCAGCACCTGCACCGAACGATGATTTGGTAGCGTTTTTGTGTGACCATTTTTTTATATTCACAGATCACTTGTACATATTATTAATGTTTAACATTTTAATATTTTTTTTCAGTCTGAAGAAGACAAACGTCTCCAAGAGGAGCTCAATATGTTGGTTGAAAAACTTACGGTGTGTTTGCTTTAACCAATATCCTTAACTACTTTATACCCACTATGTAACTAATATATTTATTATAATTTCAGGGAAATGACGTAGATCTTTATTTACCAGCCTTGCAGATGTTAACAAACCTTATAAGAACATCTACGACATCAATGACATCCGTACCAAAACCGCTGAAATTTTTAAGAGAACATTATCCAGCACTTAAGTTGGTATATGAAAAAATTGAAGATGAAAAAACAAAGAAATTTTGCGCTGATGTTGTGTCAGTCCTTGCTATGGGAGTTAGTGGATCTGTAGTGAGTTAAAAAAGCATTTATATTATTCCATTTAATTTTTACTTTTATTACTGTCAATTACTGTTTGTCTTATTTTTAGCAAAATCTTCTCCATAACAGCTTTGACAGTAAAAAATAACCTTATTGTAAGCCTAAATTTTTGTAACCAAATATAAATTCTTCATCATGTGTGTATTATAGTTCTATCATATTGATTAATATTATATAGGATGCTGCTGAAAAAAGAGAATGTCTGAAGTATTGCCTGTTAGGGACCATGTCCAATGTAGGTGAATGGGGTCATGAATATGTAAGGTAAGGTTCTTTAAAACAATTTTTTTTATTAATAATAAAATTATATTTTTTATAATAAAAATGCTATCCATGCTATTTTATAGACAACTTGAAGGAGAAATTGCAGAAGAATGGAATATTGAGAATATGAACACACTAATGCCATTGGTCCGTGATGTTATCTCTTTTGATATGCAACATTCTGCTGAGATTCAGGCCTGCGACTTACTAATGGAGATTGACCGCTTAGATTTACTTTCTCAGCATATGGACCAAAGTAATTATCCTCGAGTGTGCTTATACCTTATAGGGTAAGTAAAATCTAAGTATTCTATTTTTTTTATATTTTGAGTATTCTTGTGACCAGAGATTTCTGCATGTGTTGCCATGTGAACTTTCCAAAAATGTAATATCATATGTATAGCCTATATGGTTAGAATTTCATTCAAAATATTGTTTTAACATGCTTACTATTGAAATATGTGTATTTATTAAATTTAATAATAAAATATATTTATAACACCAGGTGTGCAAGTTATGTAGTGGAACCTGAATCTACACAGATACTGCAAGGAGTTCTTGACACATACTTACGTTTTGGAGAATACCCACGAGCTCTTTTAGTCGCCATGCAATTGCATGATAAAGCTAAATGTGAAGAAGTTTTCAATGCCTGTAATGATCTGTAAGTTTGTTTACTTAGAATCTGTTTTTGTTTTTATAATAAAAGTCAACTATATTTTGTTATTTTTTTTAAAGGTTAATAAAAAAGCAACTTTGTTATATGTTGGCCCGACAGTATGTTCCTTTAGAATTGGAAGATGAAGATTTGAGAACAATTCTTTTGAATGCCCACATAAATGATCATTTTCTTAGTTTAGGAAGAGAAGTAAGTTTATATAATAATGTATTTGATTTTTGTGATTGTTACAAATTTTTAAAGCAACACTTTTAACAGGATTAATCACATATATTTAATGGTTAAAATTTTTGGGAAACCCAATGTTTCGAACACTTTACAGTAGTCAGTGGTCAAGGGTAGACTGAGGTGGTTTTTGTCTGTCATTTGATTTAATTATTATATTAAACTACCTCCTACGATTCCTTCATTGCTTCAAAAATGTTAGCCATTCAATATATGTGATTAATCCGGTTAAAAGTGTTTCATTTAAAAAGTAATTTTGTAATTATCAAATAGCATTTTTTATAGCAACAAACTATTTTATTCATACATTACCACATTTCATTGTAGCTTGACATTATGGAGCCGAAAACTCCTGAAGAAGTGTACAAAACATGGTTAGAGTCAGCTGGTTCTGCTCTACGTCCATCTTTATTAGCTGAACACCCTGTAGATTCAGCTCGTCAAAACCTATCAGCTACTTTTGTTAATGCCTTTGTAAATGCTGGATTTGGAAGAGATAAGTTAGTTACAACTGAAGATGGCAACAAATGGATGTATAAAAACAAAGATCATGGTATAAAGTTTATATTTATATATACTGATCTAGTCTTTTCCTTACTTATTTTTTTAACATGCTGTACCCTATGTGCCGAATATTTAAGCAAGGAAGATATAAACAAAAATTTGAAACTAGACACTCTTTGTATATATTCTGCCCAGTTTATGAAATTATTCAGTAAAAGTGATGGAATTGCCAAATTTAGTCTGCTTAACAAAATGATAAAATTAAAAAACAATACTTTCCCAAAGTGGATATCTTAATTGAAAATCAGATCAGTCTTTACAGTTGCATATTAGTTCACCTCTTTTATTATGAAATTATATTTATTCAAATTCTTAAGGGTTTTGTATACAACACTATATTATTATATCATAATTTTAGGTATGCTCTCGGCAGCAGCTTCACTTGGTATGATACACTTGTGGGATGTAGATGGTGGTTTAACCCCCATTGACAAGTATTTATATACTGCTGAGGAACATATAAAAGCAGGAGCGTTGCTTGCTCTCGGTCTTGTCAACTGCGGAGTGAGAAATGATTGTGACCCAGCCCTCGCCTTGCTGTCTGATTATGTTCTGCATTCAAGTGCTAATTTGAGAATTGGTAGTGTGCTAGGTAAGTATTTATTTTCTGCTTTACATTAATTGTATCACATGCCAGGGAAGGCAGAGGGAAGTTGGGAACCTAGAATCATTCTGTTCCATTCCTCACTTTTGATTGACGGAACTCAACGCAGCGCTTTGCCTTGATACCAGAGCGACGAAATTAAAACATTATAATTTCATTTGAAAATATTAAATGTATATTTTCCTCAAAAATTGGGGACCGAACACAACGTATATTAAGATATTATAACCACTTAAATATGTTCAGGTCTCGGCATAGCGTACGCCGGCACTCAACGTCAAGAGGTGCTGTCTCACCTGCTGCCCGTGCTGGCCGACACCACCGCGCCGCCCGAAATCTGCGCGCTGGCGGCGGTCGCCTGCGGCCTCATTGCTGTGGGCTCTTGTAATGGGGATGTAAGTGTTGTTCTTGAGTTGCTACTTTAATTACGAATACCTTTATACTGGGAGACCGTCGTCACGCAGTTGACCAGTTTCCGACTTTGATTTCTGTACACCTATTCATTATTCCTTGCTTTGGTAACACAACATGCAGTGTTAAGAAAAGCTTGGAGAACTTGATTGTATTTATATTAGTTCCTCTCATCCTACTCTGCTATATGTATATGCGAGTTTTTTTAAACTTCTCACATGAATGATATCTGTTTCGCTTTGTCATTATTTACTACATAATCTACAGTCTTTATACGTTTTACGTGTCCTTCCTTTAGTATCATCGATATTGTATATGAGAATGTCTACCGAACTCTCACACTACCTCTTTCTTAAATATATCAACTGGTATAAGAAATTTTTCAAAATTTTTCAAAAATTATAATATTTTTTTGTCTTCTTGTCAAAATAGTTAACTGTTGCATAATTATGTACATCTATTTTAGGTATCTTGCGCCATCATTCAGCGTCTCATCGAAGACAACAAAGAACTTCACTCCTCAACTTATGCTAGATTCCTCCACTTGGGTCTTGGATTGTGTTTCTTAGGTGAGTAATTTTGATATACTGATATTAAAAGAACATATTGTCGTGTACAAATATGTTTATATATCTTATATTTTGGTTAAGCTAATTTTTTTTTCGATATATTAATAACATCATAAAATCTAACATTCACATAAAATATAGAAATTTTAAATCCTCACCGGATTACGAAAAAAAATACCTTTTACTTAACCCTTATAAACAAATTGTTTTATGGTTTACAATAAAGCTTACTTAAATGTATAAATCGTGTGCAGGTTGCAAAGAACGTACAGAAGCGACAATGGCAGCTCTGGAGGTACTCCCCGAGCCTCAGCAGTCTCTGTGCCAAACCACGCTGTCGATGTGCGCGTACGCGGCTACTGGCGACGTGCTCGTCGTACAACAGATGCTACATATATGCTCTAAGCATTATGAAACGGAGGTAGGGCTTTTCGGAGTTTTGTTTGTTTTTCTTTTTATTTGTGGAGATTGATGAATTTAAGAATTTAGAACCTGAATGTATATATATATATATAAAGTAAAGAGTTTACGTGAGTTTTTTAATAGAAAGTTGTGCGGAAAAAGCGAAATGTTACAAAAATATATATCTGCTGTAGGAGGCATACAGACGCATGATATATCACGCCTATTGCAGGGTAGGCAGATGTGACTTCGTGCTATGACTCTTGTTGATCACTGTTCATCTAACTTTTGAGCCACTGCTTGTCAAGTGATGGGACTCAACGTCCGACGCCAATCACTGTTAGGGGATAGATCAACTATTTTTTTTTTTTCGCTCTGTAAAACTCTAAATACGTGAATCACATTATAACTCAGAAATTGGGCAGAAAAAAGTAAACAATAATAAAAAAAATAATAATAATATATACTTTATTGTACACCACATAATAGAGAAAAAAAATAATAAAATACAAATATAAAATGTACAACAGGCGACCTTATCGCTATAAGCGATCTCTGCCAGGCAACCTTAAGGTGTAGGAGTTGTTAAAACGGTAGGGGGTGTACTTGCTAAGCAAAAATATATATAAATAACACATAATACATAGATACATACATACGTTCATAAACTCAAATACATACATATAATATAAAAAAATACATACATATACACAAACGCCGTGTGATCCCGGCTTAGAATAGGATCACCTTGGTACTGATGGTGTCGTAAGAGGCGACTAAAGTGCGTGTGGTAGAGTCACGTTGCTAGTAATGGCAACACGCAAGGGCAGACTCGACCGGTTTGTTACCACCCCCGGCATTTAAGACCGGCGTTAAGTAGTGGTTTTGGCCACTGCGTTTCGCATTAGGTAATGCCGGGCCCCGGTGCCCTTCCACCTTAAAAGACGGCAACGCCCCTGTAGCTCTTCTAGACTTACACGGGGCCGTGGGCGACGGTGATCACTTACCATCAGGTGACCCGTACGCTCGTTTGCCGTCTCTTCCATAAAAAAAAATACATACAAACATATATTTACACAAACATGGATACACATAAAGATAATTAAAGAGCTAAGTAGTGCGTTTATAGAAATGATTTAAAGCGATTAAGACTTGACTTGTGACTTGTTTTCTTCCTTCCTGCCCGTGGACAGGGAAACGGATGCAGGGCTTTATGGGCCCTCTTCCGCGGTTTCAACCTCCGCTCGTTAAGACGAGCGCGTCATTAGGTGGGCTATGCCCGGGGGAATACAAGCGCCTGCGTTTTAACTCGCAGGCGCAGGGGATGTAGAGTCAGGATAGGATGAGCTATATGCCACCTGGGCGGTCAGCCCGGCCGGGCGAGTCCCCCGGTTGCCCGGGGAAGGCCCAGCTTAAGCGACAAGCGACCGAGGTGGCAGCTCAGGAATCGGAGTCGGGTTGGGTAAGAAGGTCTCGAGGAAGGCGCTTCTTGGCGTCCAGTGGTCGTGTATGCCACGGTGCGATGTCCTGTAGGTGCAGGTGGTCCGAAACATCGGCGCGGCGGAACGCGTTAGACGCGAGCCGGCCGATGTGGTCCTCCAGGCTTTCCATCTTCATGTCGCGATGCAGGGTTGCATTGCGCACGAAGTATGGTGCCTGGGTCACTCGCCGGAGGGCGAGGTTCTGGACCACCTGCAGGTTGCTCTTCTGTCGTGGACTCAGTAGGGCGTACCAAGCTGGAGAGGCGTACGTGAGGTGTGGCCTCACGTACGTCTTGTAGAGCGCCAGCTTGGTACGTAGTGGCATCCTTTCTTACTGTTAGCGCTTCTTGTTTTTATGGGAAGGGAATTCCATAATCGAGCAGCAGTAACTGCAAAAGAATTGTTAAAGAAGGAGGTGGAATGGGAAGGGATTTTTAGGACAAGATTTTCTTGAGATCGAAGAGAAAGAGCGTGTGAGTTTCCTAAAAACTCAAACTTTTCTTTTAGATAAGGAGGGGTTAGGGGGTTAAACAGCACGCAGTACAGAAGATGTAATATATGGGTATTCCTGCGAAGTCGTATAGGAAGCCACTTGAGCTTTTTGCGAAAGTTCAAATGTGGTCATATTTGCGCAAACCAAATATAAACCTTATAGAAAGATTTTGAAGCCGCTCAAGCCTATTTAAATGCTCGTCTCGAATATCGAGATAACTTGCATCAGCATAATCAAGAATGGGTAGTAAGAGAGAATTTGCTAGTACAATTTTAGTACGTATAGGAAGAAAATTTCCCAATCTTCGAAGAGAAGCAATAGCGCCAAAAACCTTTCGACTGAGTTTATTGACTTGAGGTTCCCATGACAAATACCGATCCTAAATACCGTAATGCCTAAATTATTAACTTGTTCTGAATAAGGAATTTTAGTACCATTAAATATTAACAACGGTAAATTAGCCATGTTCAATTTTGATAATAATCTACAGCTACTATAATAATAGATTGGCTTTTAGTTGGAATTATTATGAGGCCGTAAGATAAACTCCATGCTGATAAATGGGTGAAGTCTGCATTTATTTGGTCAATTGTAGCGGATAAATTTAATAAAGATGTAGTAACATAAATTTGTAGATCATCGGCATAGAGATGGTAGAGAGAAGTTATGTGATGGCAAATTGTATTAATAATAATTGAAAACAAGAGTGGAGACAACACGCCACCTTGTGGAACACCAGCATTTATAGAAGACCAATCGGAAGATTTATCTTCGACAAGTATACGTTGTCGGCGGACGCACAAGTAACTACGAAACCAGTCAACTACCTTAGGAGATACGTTGCAAGAAATATGAATGGCAGGATATCATGGTCCACTGTATTGAAAGCGTTGCTGAAATCCAACAACGCCATCACAGTGACCATACGATTATCTATACCTTTTCTAATATCATTTGTTATTTTAACCAGTGAAGTTGTCGTACTATGACCGTGACGGAAACCAGATTGGAAAGGATTTAATAACTTTTGGTTCTCCAGGAATATATTTAATTGTTGCTGAATAAGGTGTTCCAACACCTTAGTTAAAAACAGAAGTTTAGATATAGGACGGTATTCAAAGAAACAAGAGGGATTGAGTTTTTAGGTATGGGAACTATGTGATCATCTTTCCAGGAAGAAGGAAAATTAAAGGAGTTAATAAAAAGATATGTATTTAAAATAAACGTAATAACGGGAGCTAAAGTATCAATTAAAGGAACAATCATCTTACGACAAATGCAATCGGAACGAACAGAATTAGATTTTATGGCCATTATATTTCTCTTTACGTCACTTATGGAGAATTGACTGAATGTAAACAACAAATTAAAACATTATTAGATTATATTTTTTGAACTTGAATATAACATGTTTGTTTAATTTTAGAATGAGCAATCTTCAACAGAGGACACAGCTTTCAAAAAACAGGACAAGAAAGAATCCAAGGAAAGTAGCAGCGGAAGCAGTAGTAGCTCTGCTGGTGGATCAAAGGATGACAAAAACAAAAGTAAGTATATATATTTATTTATAGCGATTTATATGAATGTTGTAGTTATGTCTATGCCTAATATTTAAGTTAAGTAAAAAAGTAAGTGGAACTGGCTCAAAGCCACGGCTATTTTGATTTTTTGAAATATTCTAAAATTTATACATATTTTTACTATTTTTTAAAGTGTTATTCCACACTTAGGACAAAACATACTAAACTTAAATTTAAAAAGCGTATAAAAATTTTGAACGAAGCGGGATTTGAACCAACTAAGCCATCCTTTCTTACCAAGCTCCGTCATAATTCTTATACACTTGTTACAACTTATGTTGTTAGCATTTTATTTAAATTTAAGTTTAGTATTTAAGCATGTTTTTGAAGTGAAAACTTATTTAGCATCGACATGATTTGAAAGTCGATATTACGAAAAAGCGACAGTAAACAGAGACTGACACATAGGATTATGTTCATGGCTCTATTTGTGCTCTGCTTTATACCGCCTTAATTAGTGCTTACCGAGGCATAGTGGGAGTTTACTTGGGCCTCAGCGTTGTACGTGCGTAATTATCAGACTTTATATCACTACGATTATTACTCAAACCTACATTTATCCTCTTTCTGGAATTTTGCTTTCTTCCCATTATGTTGAAGTCAATTTTTTTAAGGTTTCAGTCCTACCACGTGGGAATTGCACGTATGTTTTTTTGTTTGCCAATTGATAATTATTTTAGGCAAATCCAAAGAGAGCAAGAGTAAGGACAAGGAAAAGGAAAAAGAGAAGGAAGCCAACAAGGAGTTGTCGTCAGTACAAGCGGTGGCCACTCTGGGCGTCGCTGTGATCGCGCTGGGCGAAGAGACCGGCGCAGAGATGTGCACACGTATATTTGGACAACTTGTAAGTCATGTTTAAGACACTATCACGTATATGCTAGGAAAAAGAAATAAAAAAATGTAAGGGAAGTTATATAAACGCCAAAGCTGCAGTCAAACTGAGCATACTGAAGTAAAATAAACTACTACCATTATGAGAAAGGACCAACCTCTAATTCTGGTAGAAATATTTTCTCTGATTCTGTACCATCATTATTGGACAAAAACAAGCACCCTTGAATTAATAACAAAATGATGTTAGCAACTTCACTAATAAATGCTCTAATCCTAAGCCATATAAAATATAACAAATCACAATGACTACTCGATTAGTAAATAGGTAACAAAAAGCAATAATATAATATATGTATATTTTAAAACCAGGGTCGTTACGGTGAGCCGGCGGTGAGGCGCGCGGTGCCGCTCGCCATCGCGCTCTGCTCCATCTCCAACCCGCAGCTGTCGGTCATCGACGTGCTCAACAAGTACTCGCACGACTCGGACAACGATGTCGCGTACAACGCCATCTTTGCTATGGGCTTGGTTGGCGCTGGCACTAATAATGCTAGGTAATTTTTTATATCGTAGCAATATTTGTTGGTGTGATAAAAATATATTTGTTTTTACAAATATATACTTTGATTCATATTAGTTGTATACTTTTTTTTCTTTTCCTTCAGAATGTATCTTGCAAGTTGCAGGGTAGGCAAAGGGAACTTTTGATCCTAGTGTTAAGACACTGCATTCTGTTCCCCACTATCTGCCGAATTTGATGCATTGTGTGTTGAATGTCGGAACTCAACGCCAGGTTTTACCATAACGATAAAATTATAATATTAAATATTACATTTCTTCAAGTGGGGTTTGTACCAACCTGTTGCGTTTATAGTCGCATGCTTATGCTCTGTGGAACCACAGGCCTCCTTCTATACATTTATTAATTAACTTTGTCTGTGGTGGGCTCAGACTAGCAACAATGCTCCGCGCACTCGCTCTGTACCATGGCAAGTCGCCGGTGCACCTGTTCATGGTGCGGCTCGCGCAGGGGCTGTGCCACGCGGGCAAGGGGACGGTTACGCTGAGCCCCGCGCACGCCGACCGCCGCCTCGTCAACCAGCCCGCGCTGGCGGGCCTGCTGGTGGTGCTTACTGCCTTCTTGGATTGCAAGAATAGTAAGTGTTCACTATGTTAACAAATATTTGTGATCCACACAAGTGGGCTCCTTTAGTTATTCTTTGATCCACTGCCCCTCGCTTTAAATTAACAATATCGAAAAATAATGTGTGATGTTAGAAAATATCCAATTAGTTTTGTTTTATTACTCAAAAACTTATCTTTACTCTCAAATTCATAGTGATTCAGTTATAAAAGTATTTTAAAAAACTAAAATAATGCTTAAGGTGTTATATGATCAAATTTTATACAAGTTACAAAGATTTAGTCCAAGATACCTTATGATAACAACAATATATATATACATATATATATATATATATATATATATATATATATATATATATATATATATATATATACATATATATACATATATATATATATATATATATATATATATATATATATATATATATATATATATATATATATATATATATACATATATACATATATAATCAAATATTACAATTTAATTTTCTGTTGTATTTCAGTTATTCTGGGCAAATCTCACTATCTATTATATGTGTTGGCAACAGCCATGCAACCTCGTTGGCTTGTAACCCTTGATGACAACCTGCAGCCACTCAATGTGAGCGTCCGCGTTGGACAGGTAAATATTGAACTACTAACACTATTACTAAGAATTGGATTACAATTTATTTTTAATAACTTATATTTTTTATAGAACAAAATGTGGATCACACTACTGATGGTAAACTTATTGAATCCCTTCTACAGTATCAAATCGTTAATAAATACCAAAAAGCTTTTTTCCCCATCTTCAAACTATATGCTACTCATACTATATATACACTATTAGTGATATTATACAATAAAACAAAAAGAGTAATTAAAAAATTTTAAATTTTTGTATTTTACACAATATCTCGACAATGTTTAAAATACGTCTAGCAATCCTGCAATGTATATAGTAATATAACTTTATAAAATTCTGAAGGAATTGTCTAGTACACTCCCTTCTGTTCCACCAGTGATGTAAATAGGTACCATATTTCTATATTGTAATTACAGATTAGACACTTGAAAATATGCTAAATCAGTGCAGTGGTTTTAGTATATATGGAATATGGAATTTCCTGTAAAAATCTTCATGAAATACAAGCTAGTAAATCAGGCGTACCATATTTAGTGCCTACTTCACTTTCTTGTTCTCATCTTATACATACATTACCAGCTGTGGTTTCAGTATTTTATAAAATACATAGGAACATTGTTAAATAATATTTCATACATGATCTATACATCTTAAGTAATCTAGATAATAATGAATTTACCGATTGGCAGTAGAATATATACATTTAGATATTTATTGATTAAAGTATGTTAATGTTTTATAATAATTACTTTAACTACACTATCTCGCAAAGCTTAGTAGGCAAGTGAAATCTAACATTAAGACACCTTTCTTTATGCCCAATTTTGGTTACAACCATGTTAAAGAAATCATTATGCCGTGGTTTGACTACTAGTCGAAAAATAAATGTATAATTTTCTGACTGTAATAAATGTATAATATGCTGATTGAACCATGCACCACCAACAACCATGTCTTTACAGTTAGAAGTTTGTTATGGCCTCTGCTTTCATAATTACAGCATAAGAGCCATTTCATTTACAAATTGTAATATTTAATAATAAGACAAGAATTAAACAGGATTATATTTGTTCTAGGCGGTGGATGTTATTGGTAAGGCTGGTACTCCGAAAACAATAGCTGGTTCTCACACCCACACCACACCTGTTCTTCTATCATTTGGAGAAAGAGCAGAGTTAGCAACTGATGAATACATTCCTCTGTCCCCGGTTATGGAAGGCTTTGTCATTCTCAAGAAAAATGAGGACAGTGTAATGGGCTCAGTTCAATAAAATATTTATAGTATTAATGTTGTAATGAAGTGCATTCAGATTGTAATAATAAAATAATACAAAATAATAAAGATTTAGTCTTTTATTATATTATTTAAATAACTCTGTAAAATAATGATAATATGAAGACCATTTTGAATGTACCATATTTTTTTAAAATTATTCATAAATTTTCACCAGTTGGTGTTGAATCTTTTACTTTTTCTGTTTTATCATTATCAGAATCGTCATTGTCACTGTCTGATTGAGATGAATTTGCAGCATTGTTATCTTTTTTAGGTTTCTTTTCTTTTGATTTGGCTTTTAATTTTTTCTTTAATCTTTTAGCTCTTTTCTTTGCTGTTTTTTCTTCTGCTATTCTTTTATTTTCTTCAATCTTTTTATGATATTCTTCTTCTAGTTTTTCCTACAAAATAGTTTTAACAATCAATAATTATTACATGAGCAAAAGAAATAGATTTTAACAAATATAAATAAGTCTTTTGGAATATTGACATAACCCCTTTAATTGTTTTAAAAAGTATACTTATTATTTATAAATTAGTAAACACCAAACATTTAAAGAAACACAAAAGTGAACAGTGTAAAGTGAAAGTGAAGATTTGCGCAGCAAGTCATGTGATAAGGTGCAGCATTTATTATCTGAAGGGTGATTAAGAATGTACAAATATTCTTATCAGGTCTTTTATACTTGTAACTGTAATCTATCCCTAACTGTCACTCCAGATATTTCTATGTAACTTGACAATTCAAAAGAGTTTAGTTTTATTGTTTATTAAAAAGTAAATTTAATTAAAAAAATAATTAGTACTTGCCACAATAGTAAATTATTTGACATAATAGTAAAATCTCCATTAAAAATGTAAATGTGTGTAAATTATTCATAGAATATAATATAAAAACAAATATAAATGTCAATATAAAACCAAATATAACAAAATAAAAGAAAAAAAAAACAAAATGCACATTGCTTGATATAACGAATACCTTTTCACTTTTTTCCTGAATAAATTTCTGTCTGGCATATTCTTTTCTTCTAAGATGTCGATAAACGTGAAACTCCCCTGAACCTGCTCCTGCACTAGACCCCATTACATTTCGCACAAAATCTGGTGGAGCTGCTAAAGATTTAGTTTTCGGAGCCTCTGGTATTATAACTGGTTTATCCTAAAAGGGTAAAATTTAAGATATTCTTAAAGTAGTCAGTTCAATATCAGAGTAAACATCTATAGTAGTATAAATTTTACCGGGTTTTTCATTAGCTTTTCTAATTTCAATCTTTGAATATCAGTAGCATTTTTTATAACCACTGGTTTTTTTTTTCTTCGGTAGTGTCTTTTTCGCTCATTATAGTAAGAATACGAACTTAATATATAATAAAGTCATTATATCACAAATAACAATCAAGATTTTTGACCCGAATTTTATATAAGAAAGACCTACAAATAATTGTTAATTTAATATTAATGACTTGTGTTTTTTATGTAATATTAATAAGTTAGGAGATCTGAGTTATACAATTAACAGAGAAGAGAGTATAAGTAATACAGCAAAACTAATAGTTTCAAAATAAATTTCACAACTTCCACCGTTAATGACACTTGAGCATGAGTTGTGTCATGGAGACATTTGTCAACTCAAAAGTTAAAATTTTTAGACAACATCTATATTTATAATAAAATTTTAACGGATCGATGTCTGTATATGAAAGCTCCGTAAGAAAAACTATTAATGACAATTGTTACTAAAGTATTATTTTCAACAATGGTATTCAATATTTTTGTCTGTTTGTCTGCGCGTTTGTTTACGCTGATCTCAGAAACGGCTTAGCTGATTTGCATTTTATAATTGCAATTTTCACCATAGGATTTCGGCAAGCTTCCTTTACCTTTAATATTTTGTGTGTTTTATTTTAATCACTTTGTAAATAAATAGTTAAATAGCCATAACGTTTTAAAAAATGTTGTTCGACAAAATTGCTGTAACTGTCGCTGAAAATTTATTTTCAATACAGTTATATATGTTATTTCAAGTGGAAAAAAATAAAAAAATAAATTATTATTATTATTTTTTATAAAAAAACAGCTGTTATCGATAAATAGCTTACGATTTAAGTGGTCACGTATCTCATGTACCAACCCTAGTTTCACCTTCCAAAGGTCATACACAATTTATTCTGCTTGCACCGGCGATTTATATAGCTAACTAGATAGCGATTTTTAATTTATAAAGGTTAAAGGAGTCACACGTAGGACACCTTAAGTTTGTTGAGGTGAGTAAAAATTTTGTGCTATTAGTGATTTATTACGATTTTTTTCTTAAACAGAAATTTTTCATGTTAGGTAACTCATTACTGGATGATAATATCAATTATTACATAGGATGAATAAGTTCTATATGCTTGATATCTACTAATATGTATCTAATTAGTAAAATTGAAACAAAATATTTGTTTTAGATATTCTTTTTCTTATCGTAATGTATGTTAGATAAGTATCTCATAGTTTGATACTATTAGCTGTCATAGTACATTTTTTATCAAATATGTAATTAATCATAAATTTTTAGCCGGTGTTTATTCAATTCTATCAAGATGTCTATCAAGTCAATTAAGGCGCGTCAAATCTTCGATTCCCGTGGTAACCCTACTGTGGAAGTAGACTTAGTAAGTATTATAACAAGAAAAAAATATATACATATTGCTTGATAAAGTTAAGTAAGTAACAAAAAATTAAAATCAATGAATAATTAAAATTAAATATTAAAAGTCCCTTATATATTTTAATAGGTTACCGAGCTTGGACTTTTCCGTGCAGCAGTACCATCTGGAGCATCTACTGGTGTACATGAAGCATTAGAGTTAAGAGATAATGTTAAAGGTGAATACCATGGCAAAGGTGTCCTCACTGCTATTAAGAATATTAATTCAATAATTGCACCAGAATTATTAAAACAAAAACTTGAAGTAACTCAACAGAAAGAGGTAAGTTGTTTCTACTGTTAATAAAATTTTAGTTTTCAGTAACAACACATTATTATTATCAACACTGTCTCTGGCACTTGGTAGGGTAGGCGGACAGAACTAAGAAATGAGTGTTAAGACACTCCATACCCTACTTTCTAACGAATTCAAAGCCACAACAAGCCTCTAAACAATATTTCACATCTTCTCATATTTTTAGTTATGTGGTAAATGGTAAATAAATAAAATATTTATAATTTCAGATTGATCAATTCATGCTTAGTTTGGATGGCACAGAAAACAAATCTAAACTGGGAGCAAATGCAATTCTTGGTGTGTCTCTTGCCGTAGCCAAGGCAGGTGCGGCCAAAAAGGGTGTCCCTCTTTACAAACACTTAGCTGACTTAGCTGGCAATAATGATATTGTATTGCCTGTACCTGCTTTTAATGTTATTAATGGTGGTTCACATGCTGGAAATAAACTTGCCATGCAAGAATTTATGATCTTGCCTACAGGTACATTTTGAAAAATCTTAGTAGATTTTTTACAACTTTAAAACAAGTACTAATATTGAAAATTTAAATGTGGACAGGTGCTGCTTCATTCAGTGAAGCAATGCGAATGGGATCTGAAGTATATCATCATTTAAAGAAAATTATTAAGGATAAGTTTGGCTTAGATTCCACAGCTGTTGGTGATGAAGGAGGTTTTGCTCCCAACATCCAAAACAACAAAGATGCTCTCTTCCTTATTCAGGATGCCATTAAACAGGCTGGCTATACTGGCAAAGTAAAATTTTAACACATTTTACATTTTGTATGCATTTTATTTGTGACCTTTATGAAAAAATATTTCTTTAACACAGATTGAAATTGGTATGGATGTTGCTGCATCAGAATTCTTTAAGAAAGGCAGTTATGATCTTGACTTCAAAAACCCCAACTCTAACCCAGCTGATTTCTTGTCCTCTGAAAAATTGGCTGAAGTATACTTGGACTTTATTAAGGACTTCCCCATGGTATCCATTGAAGATCCCTTTGACCAGGATGACTGGGCCGCTTGGGCAAATCTTACTTCCCGCACACCCATCCAGATTGTTGGAGATGATTTGACAGTAAATTTGCATTACTTATTTTCATATTTTAAATCATATTTAGTTAATTAATGTTTTTTTTTTAATATTATTTTTTATTCATAGGTAACAAACCCAAAGCGTATTGCCACTGCTGTCGAAAAGAAAGCTTGCAACTGCTTGTTGCTTAAAGTGAATCAAATTGGAAGCGTAACAGAATCCATTGATGCACATTTATTGGCCAAGAAAAACGGTTGGGGTACTATGGTCTCCCACAGGTAACATCATACACTTACAAAAAAATAAGTCAATAACATTTAACTAGCATTGATTGAGTAATTTTTTTTAACATGCTAGATATATTTACCATAATATAGTGTGTAGATCTTTGCTAAGAAAGCCTAAAAAAATTTAAAATTAATTTAATTAACCTTCTTTTTAAGGTCTGGTGAAACTGAAGATACATTTATTGCTGACTTAGTTGTTGGATTGTCTACTGGTCAAATCAAGACTGGTGCCCCGTGCCGTTCTGAACGTCTGGCCAAGTACAACCAAATCCTCCGTATTGAGGAAGAACTTGGTGCTGCCGCTAAATACGCCGGCAAAAACTTCCGCAGACCTGTTTAAATATTATACAGATTTGCACAATATATCTCAACATTTTAGTCAAAATTAGCACTTACTGTAACTTCTTAAATGTTATATAATCTATTCAATGTAGATTATTATTATTTACTAAGTATTAAATATGTTATTGTGGTTTTTGAAATAAAAACCGTACATAGATGTTACCCTATTACCCATGAAATTATCACCATTTTGAGTAAATGTTTCAAAGTATGTTTATAAGTGAAAGTGAAATTATAATAATTTATTGAAATTCTTAGTTTTATTTGTTCCTTTAAGTGGGAGTACAAATAATTGAATTAATTTCTTTACTCAATGCAACAGTTTGATGGTTTGTATGCTTTCAAATCTCAGCAAATAACTACTAAAGAAACATAAATAGCATTAGGAATTTACCAAACCATCACTAGTGCATAAATTGCCTATAGGGAATGTGGCGATGTCTGTTTCATTATTCTAATATTCAATTCAATCTACTAAAGGAGGTGCGTTATAAATATAAAATACTTAAATATACTTCGCATATTGAAGTAAAGTAATATATATTTTTTAAAATTTAAAAGGACAGTCTTAATTAATAATCTATAATGAAATAATACACTAATAGTGGTATCTCGTACATATATTAGTATTATATTATATACTTTTATCTATAATATAAATTTTTATTAAATAATACACACATTTATACTACCGTATCAGTAGCCTAGTGAGTTCTATCGTATCTTTAATTTTTATTGAAAAGGTAATAAAATTTTAGATAAATGTGGCATAATTTGAAATATTTATACATTTCAAATTACCGTATTTATCCAAAATTTTAAATGGCCATTACGAATTACGCAAAGTTTTTTTTATATGAAATAGACAAATATGTATTTGTGTGTTTATTTATTTTTCTTTTGTTTGAAATACAATAATATGTTCTTGTATGACATTATTCTGCATATTTACCAATGTGCTAAAAGGATTACATTATTTATTTCTTTCTTACAAAATACATTGCGTATTTTAGTAATATTATAAATTCGGTTAATCGTAAGGTTTTTGATTTAATTAATCAATAAAATCGTGTCGCAATGTGTATATAACAGACAATACATTTCTTGCATAAATTATTCCTATATTTTCACATTTTTGTAATTTCGCATTACTTGGAATACGAAAAAAAACTTTATCATGTGTATTCTATTAATGTGCCTTTCTTCATTTCAATACAATACTTGTTAAAGGATTTTTAGCGTTTCCCATGATCTGATTTGAAATTTTAACATAAAATATGTCTGGATAAGTACTAAAACGCTTCGTTGGTACCTATATAACATATAATCAACGACGTATGACATCATTCATTAGCGCTACGTTAGTAGTTCGTGGTTTTCGTGCGGGTCAAACTTTTTCAATATTTTAAATTTTGATTTAAAAAATAATTTATATGTTAAAGGTCTATTTCCATTGCTTTTTACGTTATAAAGGTATAAATTATTAATTTAAGCAATGAAAAATTCATTCCTATTAGTATCCCTCCGGTTCCATTACACTGGTCAACAACGGTTTTGTTGCCCTTGATGTGAAAGTAGTTTCGAATAATTTTATGCATACAATTTATAAATCTGTGAATGGTTTTGGAATATTGGCTCTAGTTTTTTTTTAATCTTTATTTTCCTATTTGACTACAAAACACAGAATGAAACAGTTAGTATATTTTTAGTTTCATTTATTTATTACCAAAGTGTCACTATTTTTTGTTTAAGTTTTTAATTAATTAACGTAGAAATAAAAAGAGAGAACAAATTTTTAAACTTTATTTATTATTTAAAGAAACACCTTTTATAAGCTTTGCGTCTATAGGTAATTTGGGGACAACAATCTCTTTTTAAGGACCAGCTGTAATCTGCCATCATGTGACAATCCCATCTGTCCTGATACTTTTCTTTCATCAATTATAGTTTCTCTTATCTTGTTGGAAGCATTCTCCCTTTTTTTCACTGTAATCTCCCAGATTGTTGGGAAATCTATCCAGGTGGCTGTGGAGGAAGTGTAGCTTTATTCTCATATTTGCGCCAAAATTCTTGAAGCTTTCCAACATCTGTTGCAAAATTTCTATATAATTTGGTGCTTTATAGTTACCTTAAAAGCTTGCTACTACTAACACAACACCTTTCCATGCTTCACGTTCAGCATCAGTCATAGCTTTTGTGAAATTTTCGTCTTTTATGAATGTTCGTATTTGAGGACCGTCGAATATTCCAGCTTTTAACTTTTCCGTACTCAGCTTAAAAAATGTTGTACAAATATATTTAAAACATACTCCTTCTTTGTCCAACGTTTTGACAAACTGTTTTATTATACAATTTATAAATCAACTTAATGTGTAATGGTGGGAGTATGATTTTGTTCTCTACATATCAGTGGCTCATTTAATACATTGACCAACTTACGAAATTCGTTCCATGCGTCCTCCGATGTTTTCGAGTAACAAAGAAAAATGCAGGAAAGCATGCGTGGTAGTAAGAAGTTTGCTTTTTGCACATGTATACGCGAAACCAATCGCAGAAAACATTTTTTTAATAATTCGTGTTCCAAACAACCGACGTAAACTGTTAAGAGTTTTAAATTTTTATATAACAAAAATAAAAAAAAAACTAGAGCCAATGAAATATTTTTACTCAATAGATTCGCAAACAGTGTACTTAAAATATATAAATCTGAAGGAATATCCAGGGCAACAAAAAAATATATATTTTTTGTTGAGCTGTGTTATCAATCCGTGTCGTCATAATTTTGAATTGTCATCAAATCTGCACAAGCATAAATAACCATAAAGGAGATTTATCTCCTTTATGCTTAATTTGCAAAATTTAACTGTAGAGAAACAATCAGACAGATGAAAAATGATGAATTTCTCATATATATTTCTAGACTTTTTATTTAAAAAATTTGATTGACAAAAAGGAAATCTTAAATTAGATGGTACTGGGGATCTTTTTGTAGTCCCCAATTAAGTATTAAAGTCAGAACCGATTTGGAAAATTATTCTCTTGTTTGAATAGCAAATACTTGAAATTATTTATTTTAAATGAAACACTTTTAACGGATTAACCGCGTATATTGCTTCGCCTATTGCCCCGGATTATTGCAGAATGAGTTTACTGTATCTGGTCCTCTAGTGTGGTGAGTTTGAGAGTTTAATTGTTTTAAGAGTGGGTCCCCAGTGGGACTACTACTGTAAAGTGTTCGAAACGTTAGGTTTCCAAAAATGTTCAATAACCAATATACGCGATTAATCCTTTTAAAAGTAGTTTTTTTTTTGTTTTCCGTGTACATCTGCAATCAGTCGTAGACTATAAGCAAATTTGTTAAATGCCCTGTGTCATGTCAAGTGTATCTCCCAGCGGAGACAGCTCCTCATCGTGATTGGCTAGACCTGGTCTATATTGGTCCCAGGATCACACGCCGTTTCAAACGGGTGTCACGCCTAGTTCTCATCAACTGGACTGCTAGATCATTAGGATGGTTTGCTAGCCTCTTTTTGTAGGTTTCAACATTGTGTCGGATCTCCTCCTTTACTGTGTTAGTATGCAGGTTCTCATGTATCTCAGTATTTGTAACAAACCATGGAACACTTGCTATTGATCTAAGGATAGCATTCTGTAGTCGCTGTAATGTGTTTATATTGGAGTCACAAGCACTTCCCCACAATTGGATACCATACATCCAGCTTGGTCTCAGTATGTTTTTGTAGATCAAAAGTAGTTAGTTTATTTTATTTAAAATGTATAACGATCTCGAAAATCAAAAACATTATTACTTAACATATTTTTTTTCGTATATTCTGAAATTGTAAAAGTTCATACATCTGAAGCCCTGTCGTTTAGCCAGTCCTTTAGCTTGTACCCTAATTATTATAGAGAATTTCCAAAACAATTATATTTTATAGATATATTCAAATTGAAAGCATAGCTTTTTACTTCATTCCTAAACCAGGAAAAATAATTAAAAGAAATATAAATAAAAAAAAATAATGAAGGAAACAAACACGCGACCAAATGTACGAAAGGTGGGCCTGTGAAATTTTATTTTAGATAGATTTAACTTCTAAGCCGTTCATATATATTTTATCTATTTATATAGTATAGCAAATGAGACATTTGACAGGAGTCTTGTGTTAAATTTGACATTAGTGGTTTTAGTCGATTTTGACAATTTTCTTTACTGTTCACACTTACTTGATATTGCATAAAAATTTTAGTCAGTTGTTTATAAGATATACCTATTATTACATTATTTTTTAAAACATGGTCCGAATTACAGCAATACTTTCTAGAGTTCCCGTTATCAAGTTTAGAAAAGGAATGGGTTCCACCGGTGCTCCAGCTGCACATTCTGCTTCAGCCAGTGCTAGTGCTCCGTCTCAAGCAGTAATATTACATCAACCTTTATTATTTTTAATTTACTCAAAGTGTTATAGGTTAAATATTTATAGTAAAAAATACGCGGCGTTTTGAGTTTCGCCACTCAACACGTACTGCCTCAAATTCGAGCTGAAAGTGAGGAATAGAACAAAGTGTCTTAACACTAAATTCTCAAATTCCCTCTGCCTACCCTACCATGTGCTTACACCGTATAGCTGAGAATAAACACGTACATGAGAAAAAATATAAAAAAAAATAATATATGACAAATTGCTCAAAAGACAAAAAAAAAATGACACATCTTCACCATGCCAGTTTAAGGATGTGATTGCATTAGGATTTGATCACTAAAGAGAAATGGTTTTAGGGAAACTACAACATATTTCCAAACATTCAAGGGCCTTTCCTATAACTAGAAATATATTGGATGGTGGAACCTAGTGTGATCAATTTTTAACTCCAAAACAGGTTGATATTATGAATAAAACATATACTTAAGTGAAGTTTAAATGTATAATTGTAACCAAATCAAAATATTCCTACCCCTTATTGTTGCCATCAGTTTTTGTAGCAAATATAATAATGAAATACATAATTTTCTTTCATTTATTTATAGTCTGTACAAGCTCAACCTGCAGCAGCTATGAGTAGTGCTACTATTTCTGATATGGACCTGCCATTGCGGTACAGGAGACGACCTTTATCTCAGGAAGAGATTGATACTATCAATGGAGGAGGAGTTGTTTAGTGTTGATATATTTTATTTGTAGACTAAGTAGTTGTTATTTAAATAGAGGTGGAAATTATTGAATTTTTAGTGTGTTTAATTTGTTTTATTTATTATATTATTTAAATATGTTTGTTAAGTTGCATAATATGAGTTAACATTGATTGAACAAATTAATCATTTAATGTAATTTAAAATAAATATTAATTTCAAGATATTCTTTTAATGATTTCTTGTTTTAATGGTATTTCATTACATATACCATAAAAAATAATACAGCTATATGATATACAATTATCCATGTAATATCTTTTTAAATCCATTTTAAATTCATATTGTCTTAAAACAATGTTTTCTTGCAGAAAAGTCGACATGTGCCTGATTTATTAAAGCCATCACATACTATGAAAATTCCACGCAATATTCATGTGATTTGTGGAAAAAAATCAAAAATGACATTTAAAATTATTTTTAATTAACTTTTACAATATTTACAAATGATGTTATAATTTATTACAAAAATACTATTAAAATAAAATGTTTTTATATTGTAAAAAGATATAATCATTACTTTTTTGGACTATAGTCAACATATAAAATGTAAATAACATAAAGTAAACTTATAAAAAGAAATATTCTAATAATATCTAACATTGAGTTTCTCGTTCTGGATGGCCCACATTTGTGCAGCCGGCCCATCGTACGCACCATCACTGTTGGTATCAAATTTTAATAAACCAAATTTAGCAAATTGTTGTTTCCAGTGTGATGTTTGAAGCAAATTTAATAAAGCTTCACTTATTGCATGTTTAGTTACATCTGAAACAATATATATATATATAGTAGCACTATGGATTTATAGAACATATGTTTTTATATAGCAACTTCTTAGCGTGCGTTGCTTTTTAAAATCCCGTAGGAGTTTTGGGATAAGTAATATATACCTAAATTACCTAAATGAGGCCTGTCGTGGCGCAGCGGCACAAGCGTGTGACTGTAACCGACAGGTTCTGGGTTCGATCCCTAGTCGAGGAAATGAAATATTTGATATTTTCAATTTAAATATTTAATGTTTCATTTCTTCGCTCTGGTTATAAAGCAAAGCGCGGCGTTGATTTCCACTACTGAACACGCAATGCCTCAAACTCAGCGGAAAGTGGGGAACGGTAGTGGAACGGAGTGTCTTAACATTAGGTTCCCGAGTTCCCTCTGCCTACCCTGCCTCGTGTGGTATACAGCGTAAAGCTAGTTACCTTGTATATATTTCCTTATACATTAGTGTAAAAAATCATGCAAATATAATATCTTGGGGTCGTCTCGTCTTCCGTCGTGCTTTAGTAGCATAAGCGTGTCATTTTTAAACGACGATTATTTAAGCGATTCCCACTCAAATAATAATTATTTATATATTTTATACTCTAAATATTTATTATTTTCATTTCTTCGTTCTAGTAAGGAGTCAAACCGCGACGTTGAGTTCCACCATACAACACGCATTGCCACAAGAATTAGGTGAAAGCTTAAAGCTTAAAACTTCAAAAAATAATCATTTGCAACCCGCAAATGATTATTTTTTGAAGCATATATAAAATTCATAATTATTATATTTATTTTTATTAAGATTAAAACACGTTAACGAATAAAATCATTTAGACATGTATTACGAAATGGTTCAATATCTACCACTTTCACACTTTTTCCGTTGGTAATAGGATAGACAAAGCAAACCTACACTATTATCCATGTCCGTACAAATTCGAGTCATACTACGTGTAAGGTACGGAAATTAACAACGCAGTTTGTCTTAGCAAAGCGAGGGAGTCAATATTGTTAATTTCTCGAGTAGAATCGGATTTATTCTTTAAACATCGGTTTTATTATTAGAAACTGTCCCACTGCGCCTCAATATTCAAGTAGGTACTAATACTGTTTATACTTAGATATTGTTAACAATGGATATCATTGTTTTTTTAAATATTATCTACAATACTTTGCCTTTTAATTGCTTACCTGGAAGTCTTGAATTAACCACAATCGGGTACGGCGGCAAACGTCCCAATGTTTCCAAGGTTATTATTTCCTTTCCACCGTCTTGCATAAATTTCTTCGAGTATAAAAGTGTTGTTGAATCAACTGCTGCCCATTCAGCTTGTTTGGATAGCACCATTTGCGCCGATGCCAAGTGAGAACCAGATTCTGTGATTAATTTAAATATATGCTTCAATCAATATTTATATATGACGAAATACCTACGTCGTAAAATGTGTAATATCGAAACTATTACTAATTTATTAAGTAGATATTATGAGGCTATCGTGGCGCAGGCTTGTGGTTTAAATTTACACAAAGATTGTGGGTTCTGTTCCCACTCCGGGGAATGAATTATTATCAGAGTAATCCGTTTCCCATTTTCCACCGAGTTCTTGAGGTATTGCGTGTTGAGTGGTGGAAATATCGTGCTTTGTCTATACACCGTCCACTCATTATCAAGCGATGAGCGAAAAAATATTAACGATTTAATTTCCCCGAGTGGGAATCGAATTCGCAACTATCAAGCTTACAAGCACATGCATATGACACTCCGTTGTGACGGACTTTCAAGATTATTACAACATATATAATTTTAATATTTTTTTACAATTATCAAAACGAATAGGTACATGTAGGTAGGTAGGTTAAAAAGTAGTGCCTACCCGCAACTTCTTTACGTGAACTTTATGGCCTTTGCCATGCTACTTTTTATAAAGTTCGTTGTGATTTAAGCTTACAGCAGGCATTGAGAAATTAGTATCAAGATTGCATTCTCCGTTTTCCATTACCATTCAAATCTTTGCGAGTTGAGTTGCAACTTTCATTAAAAATGCCTATCACGGTGAATATTGTTTACTAAAGCAGCGTTTTATCACTTCTTATAATTTAGCTGGACCGTCTAGTTGATATGAGATTTTTCAGATCCTCAATTTTTAAACTTCAATGCTTAATGCTCATTAAGTAAAAATCTTATATTAAGGAGGCATTTCATAATTTCTTATAGTTTAGGTGGATCATTATGGTTGTCTATTAAAATTTCCATATTTTCAATACTAATCACCTACAACTACTTTTGTTAAGGACGCCTTTAGTTCGATCTTATACTTCAATTGGACCGCTATGGTTCTAAATAAGATGTGAAAGCCTTCAAAAACAAATATAGCCTAGATCCTGCCCGGGACTAATAGCACTTTTTTCACTATATTAATACTTATTAGGTACACTTAATGATGAATTTTCGCGAAAATATGTTCAAACAAATGTACACAGTGGCGGCGCAAGACTTAAATTAAATGTGGGCAAGGTATGTTTCGCGAGGCCCTAAATTTAGAAGCATTTGAAATTGACATTTTTTTATTAAATTTTTTGGACAATAAACAGAATTTTTAAAAAATTTTGAATTGAATTTATGGTCGACTTTGAGACGCGAGGCCCTTTGTACCGCGAGGCCGTGGGCGGTGGCCCACACCGCCCACGCCTTACGCCGCCTCTGAATGTACAAACACTTTTTTACTGTGTTATTGGACTATAAATACTTATACAATATTCGAATTTCAAGATTTTAAACATAAAATGTACAATACGGGTTTAATATGTGAAATCTACTTATCACCAAAACGCCTAAATAAAAATTGTATGTTATAATATTATTTGCTTCATTATGATAAGATAGAAGCATTAATGTAAACAAATTTTCAATATTAGACAGAAAATGTTGCCTGCCTTACTAAAAATTTATATATTAAAAATTAATATATTTTTTAGTTTACACAATTTCAATAAAATTAATCTATATAATAAAATCTTAGTGACTAAAATTTAAGATCCATACTTAATAGAGATCCAAAGAACGAAGCGTTTTCCCCTTTCTCCTTTAATGTCTTCAACACAATCTTACTTCCACTCAAGGATTCCTCATCACTGTAGGCAAACGTGCAACCTCTCAAATCTAATAAAGTGTTAACGTTATGAGCCCTGCAATTGAAATCACTTTTTGTAGTTAACAAATAACAATAAATTCTTACAACTTTACGGCTTTACCGAGTGGAACTCAATTGTGTAATAAAATAGAAGTTAGAAACACACCTTATCAGGGAACTTGACATGCTTGATAACAATTAATTTATCTGTATATTTATTTTTAGGATATTAAATACAATTTTTAGGAATACATCGCTTATAGTTAATTGTTTTAGCATTGAATTTTTCTATAGCTTCACGCTGTATCCCACACTTGGCAGAGTAGGCAGTGGGAACGGCACTCTGTTCTTCGAGGCATTGCATGTTGAGTGGAGAAACTCGACGCCGCCACGCCATTTGCCATATTAGCAACGAAAAAAATGAAGCGAAGAAATAAAACTATTAAATAATTTTTTTTTTCGAGTAGCGATCGAACCCACAAGCTGTCGCGTTTGCAGCCACACGTAAACGCACAAGACTCAAAGCCTATTAGAACGTTATTTATAGTAAATCAGTATATAGTACGGATCCATATATTGATTTATATATTGGTATAAAAATAATTTCAGAGTTCATATAATATAAATTACATAAATTTATACTTCTAAATAGGATTCAATAAACATAATCAAATTAGCCTATAAAGAAATGTTAAAAAAAACATTTGGCCTAATTTATTAACATCAAAGAGGAAGACTTCAAGTCTTCACGAGTTTTTAAATATCATTTTCTAGAGGGGAATGAAAATAGTTCTTTTACTTTAATGGGGCATCGCCTGTTTCTTTCATGTGTTATTGTGCATATTCCATTCTTCTTTCAGATAACGAAATCGCCAAGTTTTCTGTACTCAACTTCTTTTTCTTTGTTTTTATTTGCTTTTAGTACAGCGTAAAACGACGAAAAGAAAATTAAAATTTTAAATTAAAAGAAGTTCTTACTTTTTGTCACAATGTATGATTATGTCTGAAAAGTAGCCTGGTCGGTTTTCAACATTCATTTGATGGGCAAACACCGGTGTGATCGGGAGTAGCTCGATGAAGTCATTGTTGGTATCGCGTAATTTCATGTACGCTGCGGCGGTCATAAAAGCTGATGGATGGTAGATATGCATAAATTATATAATATTTATATCTCAAAATTTAACTAATATATATGCAGAATAAACACAATTTTAGCTTGTGCAGGTTGCAATTTTTTTCTCCAAAGTACTATATTGAATCAAACATAATTACTACATAGTCTATAATAATTATGTAGGTACTATAATAACATATGACACGGAAGATTTGAATAAGCTAATATATCAGTTCGTTTTGTTTTAACCTTTTATATGTAAACATAATACTAAACATAATACTTATTTTAACTTAAAATGAAGCACAGCATTTGTTTTACAGTAAAACGTTAGTAAAACAAATAAATTTAATTGTGATAATATTTCATAAATATTAACAAATACACATAATTATTTTATTTACGTTTCTAAATGTTTTTTTTATCTTTGTTAATCCGGAATCAAATTGGCGTAGCGAAGGCGTACAGGGCCCTGCCTGTAGATCTGCAGTCATAATATTTGGCACGAATTGAGAACTTACAATGCAAATTAAAAAAAAACAAAATTGAGAAAAATATTACAAATATAAACTTTTATTTCGTTTCATACAAGATGCCGGCAAATGTATGCTCTTCTAAATTTTGTTTGCTGCATAACTATACTTGTAGATTATTTCTTATAGACTTATTAATATAAAATTAAAATATAGATATAAAATTTGGCTAGAAGTAAGAACTTGCACAAAAATGGAAATATTTATACTACATATTATAAATAAAAATGAGTACCTACAATCTTATAATTGTATTAAATTTATTTTATAAAAAACAAAATTGATTCAATTTTTATACATTTTATTCCCCTTTGACCCGGCCTCTAATTAAAACGGGACACTCAGTGGTCGAGTCCGACTCGCACTTCGCCGATTTTTTTAAATGACCCCTCTTTATTTAAACCTAGCTTACTTGTATACCAACTAAAACTACAATTCAACAATGTACATCATATACCTATATGTAGCAACTTATTGTAGGTATATATTCTACATAATAGTAAATAACATACCTAGGTCTATTTTATTATCGATAAATGGGTCAGATCGTCCAGCGAGTGGACCAGGACTTCGGCTTTCATATTGTAACACTGTGTGACAATCAAGAGCTTTTTCCAAGACAACCAAAATTAATTCATACAACTCCACTGGATGTGTTGGACACATATATGTTATAACACGAAGCTCTTGTTTTTCGCCAGACATTTTATTTTAAACGAGAATTAAAGAAATACGAACAGCACACGTCTTTTCAACGCTATAACTGAGTTGTTTATTAAAATTCAGGCTTATGATAAAATTGTTTACTTATAGTTCGATAAGTGACAATATCATGTAGCACGCTAAGCTCACGATTCTGCCCGGTTTCAACTATCTAGCTGTAAGAGAAGGTAGGTAATGTAAATGTTATTATGACGTTGCGAAGCACGTTTTAGACGCGTGTGTGATATCCTGTTACATATGTGTATGCTCGACATATACATCTGTCTTTGTGTGTGTGTACCAGTTGTAAATAATGTAGTTTATTGCCCTTAGATAATTTTATATAATACATTATTTATGCATCTATTACATATCAATATCAATGAGTACCAATGAGTATAGAAATTGTTAAAATATCCACGTCAACGTCATATACCTAAATTAAAAATACGACGAAAAATTAAAAGTGAAAATTAAAAGGGCTTAAGTCCTCCTATATATTTTTAGACGGTTTCATATATAGGGAAAATGTAGGCAAAGGGAGTCAGTTGGCAATGGTGATCACCTCAAAATAATAAAAACTAAACGCGACCAAGCGAGTCCAATATACCTACACGTTGGGATTAAGTATTCCAGTGCGCGTCCACACTGACTGGCTCAGCTCACGCAACGGGCTTGAGAGTAACGGGTGTGTGAAGGTTTCGCGCGATTTTCATGTAATTTTTCCAGAGCATATTTAAGAAGGTAAGTCACAAAATTACCATTATTATTATTTACTTATGTACTTGTAATATGGATTAATCGTGACATTCAAGATTTCAATTCAACAGTCATATTGTTATTATAATTTAAATTTATTAGTTAGAATTGTTTTTTTTCTTTGTCTTTGCCCATACAGGTAATCAGAGTCACATGATTCCAATTGCCTACATAGTCCCCTTTCTCCGTATTACGTAACGTCAGTAAAAAAGTATTATTGTTTGTTTGTAATGTTGCCTCCATGAGCAAGGGCGAAGCAGGATTCCAAGCAACGGGCATATTTACTAAAAATCCAAAGGTTTTTCAGATGAAGATTTTGTGGCATCTAAAATTCTTCAATTAGAGCCAACTGTTGTACAAGATATTGCTGACTCTATTTCAGACGCGATTTCTGCTAGTGTACCAAAACAAGAAAGACACGCCACGGTTTTAACATCAACCCCAAATAAAGACACTGTAGTTGAGAAAGAAAATAAAAGGAAGACAAAAGCTATAAAAAACAAAGGAAAGGAGTAAGAAAAAAGAGCAAGCCACAGAAGGTCAGTCGTGAGAAGGTTAAGAAAAAAATCTGTACGACTCCAATGATAGTTCAACCCCAGATGTGAACACAAACTTATGATGTCAGGATGATGATGACGATGCAGAACATGCAGGTAATCAGTATCTTGTATGTGGTGAGTTCGGACGTGACAATGAAACATGGTACCGGTGCACTTCTTGTGGGCTCTGGGCCCATGCCGACTGAGCACTGAGTGGGACTCTCCGCATAATTATGAGTGCGACATGTGTTGATCACCATTGCCCACACGCCGATCACCATTGCCAACCGATGTTGTCAATGGTGATCAAAGTTAATTATTTTTAAAAATTTATTTTTTCTAAAATAATAAACCAAAGTGACGAAAGTTGATAGTGAATCTCAATGAGTAATAAATAGTTGATTAATAGATTTGCGGTTTTTTTCATTCTCGCTTAGGTGATCACCATTACCTACATCTCCGTTAATATAGAATTTTATTTGTCTCTACATAAATAAGATGTTTTCTCACCAAATTCGCATTTTTCCTGTTTAAAATTATAATTTTACGCTTCAAATTATTCCTTTTACTATGGGCATAGAAAGAATGGGAGCCAGATGGTCCGTGCCCACCCCGTAATATATTGTTAATAAAAAATGTTTAAAGTTAAAGTCCAGGCCGCCCCCCAAAATATTAATCAAATCGCTGTTTAAATCTCTACTTTTTTCAGCTTGACCCTGTATACTGCACCTGGCAGGATAGGCAGAGGGAACTTAAAAACCTAGTGTTAAGACACTCCGTTCTATTTCTGTTCCCAAATTCATACGCTTGAAAGTCTAGCTTTACATTTTTCCGTTTACTACAATCATTTAAATAATCTTAAAAAAGCATACACCAATTACTAATAACAAAATTATATTGAATTTGAAATCATTAGAAAAAAATGTCCTTCTTGTTTAACTAAATTATAGTAGTACCGATAATTATTTATTGCCGAGACCAATTGCCATTACTTTTGCCATAATAACGTAGGATACATATTAAAAAATATATTTTTTGCGCTTTATACTGTATTCAGCAGTTTGGTGGCGGCCAGAAGGAACTTGAGAACCCAGTCTTAACACACAACGTTGACATTTGCCTAAGTTTTGTTCAATATTCCGCCAATCAATGTGACGTAGTGATTATAATAGTCTTCAAGTCTTCACTAAAGACGCTGTATAGCAAATAATATAGGTAGTAGGTATTATATTCGAATGAGTAATATGCTGTTAATATTAATACATATATATTTTTTTATTATTATTAAGAAGATCGAATATAAAGTGTAAAAGTACGAATTTGAAGTCTAAATGAAAAAAAAACTCTTTTTTCCTACCCAGTATATTTCTTCCATCGCTCGATCAACTAATTTCAAGAGCGGAATATTTAGCATTTCATACTTTAAACGTCTGATTAGCCTGTTTAGGCAAGCCACTTGGTTGGTTTTAAACCAATTTATTAAGTGTCATGACATTTTCTTATTTGCACTTTAAGATTCATGAAAATTGGGTTTGAAGACTCCTCGTATGATGTAAAATTAAGTGAAAGTTGACCAGAGAAAATATTATTAATTTTTGAGTACTCTTAATGCCTTAAAATACCTCAAATTCTACGATAAATGGAACTGAGTGTCTTAACACTAGGTTCCCAAGTTACCTCTGCCTTCCCTGCCAAGTGCAGGATACAGCTTGAAGCTGAGTGAGTGAACTGGATTACAAATAAGTGTTAGGTTTTCAAAATCTTCTTAAGAGTAAATATCAAGTGTAGTTATTCTCCTAACAGTCACTAAGCGTCTTCTCTATGTCCTAATTTACTCTTGCTTCTGATCATTTGATTTTAGAGGGTCTCGGTTTACCATGCACAATTTTTTAATTCAAGTCACATTTCATAATCTTCCTAAATCATTTTATAGGCAAACCCTCACTAAGTTTTAATTTGAAGAATGTTCTAGGTGCACTGAATATAAAAAAAATATCAAGTTAAGTACTTGATTGTATCGACCGCCAGACGCCAGGAGGCGTCTCCCCCGAGACCTACTATCCCCTCCCGATTCCGATTCCTGAGCTGCCACCTCGGTCGCAGGTCGTCTAAGCTGGGCCTCCCCCGGGCAACCGGGGGTCTCACCCGGCTGGGCTGACCGCCCAGGTGGCACATAGCTCATCCCGTCTGATTCTACTATCCCCTGCGCCTGCGAGTAAAAACGCAGGCGCTTGTAATCCCCCGGGCATTGCCCACCCAACGACGCGCTCGTAGTGACGAGCGGAGTTAGAGACCTCGGAAGAGGGCCTCAAAGCCCTGAGTCCGATCCCCTGCCCACGGGCGGGAAGGAAGAACACCCCCCTTGATTGTATACTACTAATAGACTATCTTCAGCAGTTATGGGCTTAAGCGGACGGAGCTGTATGTCGCTATGTTGATGTTATTTGTGAGATCCGTTCCGTTTCCCATTTTTCGTCGAATTTTCGCCGAGGCAGTGAGTATTGGTATTCAACGCCGCGCTTTACTCTGTCACCAGATTTTTTAATAGGTTCTATTTAAATAAAATATTGCACACAATTAACCTTAGATTCGTTTTAATGGACAAGATTGATGTCTATATTTTCGATAAATAATTAAACCAAGTACTCTGTCATTTTGTCCCTATTTGTAGAAAGAAATATTTTTTTTCTTTATAAATAAATACTATGTCGTACCGTGAAGATATATTTCTTAAACATATATACTGCCATAAGACATAATATTAAAGCACGTAGAATCTCATTATAAATATATTCTTGATATTTATTTAAAAAAAAACTTGTTTAACTGACGGTTGTTTTTATAAATTGACATTGTTCTCTATTACAGTACACCGATAAGTCGTGGCCGCAGTAATGCTTAGCTTAACATGGCCATTGATTTGTTGTTCAACGGTCATTTATATAAAGTTTTACTATATTAATAAAAAAATCGAACTAGGAACTTAGACTTGGCTTAATCTAAAAATAGAGAAACAAATAGTTTAATTAAGAATTGGCTAGTTTTTTAAACGAGGTTTTGGATCACATATTTTAACAAATTCTTATTTTCAATAAATACTTATAAATATTTAATAAGTTATTGAAATTCAAATCGATATAAGATCGTGCCAAGAAATTGCCTAATTTATAAATAAATTATGAATTATCTTTGTTATTGCATTGATTTAAGATTAAATTTACACGCAAAAAACGTAATTTATTTAAACGTCAGGGAGTAAAAAAAAATCTATTTTCTAAGTTACGAGTACAATAAAGTATATTGTAATATGATTATATAATGATGTACCCTACTGTGTTTGTTATCTATCTTTTCGTTACTTTTTGATAATGTAAGTGTTTTGTGTAAGTGATGACTGTGTTCGATTCACTTAATGTAGTCTGTGGTTCTGACTTCTGAGACACAAGCTCTATGCTCTTCCCGTAGGGTAAATGTGCTCTATGGACACAAGTGACAGATTGTTAAAAATTATTTTAGGCATTGTTTATGTTTTACTACTCTAAATTAAACGAGACCACAATTAAAACACAATTACATTTTGTAAATAGTATAAGTCCGTATATGGTGTGTTAAATAAAACAAGAAAGAATTTTAGTGGGTACATTCGTAACATATAGTACACATACTTCAAATGTAATTTGTTTGGCACATTTTCTTTTCCATCTAAATATTTGTATATTGTAGATAAGGCTTCAAAAATGGGTAAAGACGATGTTTCTAATAAGAAAAGACGCAAGATAAATACAAGCTCAACGGCGGATAGTATTAAACATTCACCAATTGAAATATACAAGGTTAGGATTATTTATACCAATTTAATTTTATGAATATACCAAAAATTTCACTATTGTCTAATAATTTTCTTGCAGAAAGTGGTAGAATTTGAAGAATCTGAAGCCCAATTACGTTCTGCGGAAAAAGATGCAGTTTTATATAAAAAAATATGTCAAGATGTAAGGCAATTATTTGCTGATATTGCTGAATTAAAAGCTAAAGGAACAGAAGAGGTAAAAAGTAACTTAAGGACAATATAGCAGATGAATATTTTATTTAGCCTTATTTATCTTTGCAGTATGTGGGTTATTTTATGATGTGTGTATTACATACTTATGTCATAATTGTTTTCATTTACTTTAAAGCCCCTCTAGGATGAAAAGCCATCCTACTCCTTGCCTATTTATTTTGGGTGTTTATAGACCCATTGTGACCAGCATCTTTATGATTACATAAAGCCATCTTTTCTTTTGCCATACTCTTTGTCTTATTCTGGAGGAACCAAGCCACTGTTATTTGTAGTGTCAACCTGTTGTCCTGGTATCTAGTGGTGCCGGATCACTTCTATTTCAATGTCATAATATGTTGCCGAGCATCCTTGAATTTAGTTTTGTTGTGTACATCTATATTAAATGGTAAATAAAAAAAAAGTTTATTGGGTGTTAACCTGGTCCATTAAAAATCAAGCAAATTCATATATAATAATATTAGGATGTACGTCATGATGTATGGGTAATAATCTGGTGTTGGAGAGTGTTCGCTTTATACTAATTTAATGCTGCAAAGTTGTATGCAAACCGAAGACGGTTGAGTATTTGGCCATCAATATTGATCCCGAGATGGACAAACTCGGGGAGTTATTTTTCTCAAGACTAGCTACGACTAGCTTCTCTTCTAGCACAGCAGAGAACATTTTAGGAGATAGAGGATCCCCCTGTTTTACTCCTTAACAGCCGCTGAGCTGTTGGAATTGACATTTTTAAAGCCACATATATTAGAATTCAACCCCTTGATTTTCTAGGGCTCTCCAAATCCAAGGGTCTACCATGGAATCAAAGGCTTTATTGTAGACAATGCATGCCAAATATAATACATATCTCAACTCTTGTAATTTTTCTATGATTTGTTTTAGGATATGCATGCGGTCTATGGTTAAGTATCCTTCTCTAAATCCTGCCTATTCTGTCGGTTTTGTAAACTCGATTAAGTATTGTTTTTGAAGACTCTCTCTTTGTTTCTCTCTTTCTCACCTATTTTGTGTATCAATATGATTGTGCTACTTGTCCACTGAACAGGTATGTACTCAGACTCCATAATCAATGATTATGGAGTCTGAGTACATAGCTGTTCAGATTGCCTGTATAATAAACGTGGGTAAGATTATGAAGATTCACTGTCTGTAATTCTTAATATTCTTGCTTATTTTCGTAATTTCTTGTAAGATGGATTTATCTTTGTTATTCATTAACATAGTTTTTCCCTTCTGTATTAATTCTAAGGTGTTTGTGGTTAATGTCTCTGGTTTTTTATTCTTTAGTTTTGTGATTGAGTTGCTGCTATACATTTTGTACATTTCCTTGTTGTATAGTTTTTGGGTCTTTCTGTCGTTCAGCACCACAAAAGACTGCTCTTACCATGCGATGATAGGTATAGAAATTTAGCTGTTTGACTGTACCGACGTCATGGGAAATTGGTTGATTGCTTAAGATGTCTAGTCTATTTCGTTCATATAGAGACCATCCGCCGCGATTCAGGCCCACTTGTTATTTTTTTTGGAAGGCAGGTATCACACAATCTTTAATTTATCTTCCAGAACCAAGCTTATCAATTTCTCTCTGATGCTGTTTCTCTTCCCCATTCCGTATTTCCCTACTACAGTCTCTCCATCTTGATACTGTTGCTGCCGATCTTTTCATTAAATTCACCCATATCTATTTGGTTTTTCCTATGTAGTAAAGAATATAGTTCTTATATCAATGGTGTCACTGAGTCCTCTTACTTCAGAAACTCCAACGACATCCCATTTAATGTTTTGAAATGCATTTACCAGTTCCAAACATCTTTCTTAAGTTCTTAATGCAAGAGTGTTTATTGTGGCTATGTAGATATTTTTGTATTCTCTTATTTATTTCTTTATACATAGCTAGAGGGTCGCGTTATTAAATAAATTTGCTTTGAAGCAAATTTATTTAATAACATTTTAATTTCGAGTTCGAGCATATTTATTTAATAATATTATATTTTATTTCAGGCAAAAGAAAAAATTAAAGCGAAAAGAATAGAAGCATCATTGCAGCTTGTAGCATTGAAAAAACTTAATCGTTTAGAAAAAGTTCGAACACGGGCGGGACGGGACGCTTTACATAAAGAGAAACAAAGAGTAGACTCTACACATTTATTGTTGCAAAATCTGCTGTATGAAGCTGATCATTTAAATAAAGAAGTAACCAAGTGCTTGCAATTTAAGTCAAAAGATGAGGAAATTGAATTGGTACCATTAGAAGAATTTTACAAAAATGCCCCAAATGACATTTCACGTTCAGTAAGTTGACAGTTGTAAATCTAATAGTTTATAATTTAAATATTCGTGAATCTTGTGGTTGTGTTGCAGTCGCAACAAAATGTGGTGGTGATTTTTTAGGCACACAATGTCTCAAAAGGTATGAAACAGCACTCTGTTTCATCTTTATCACCAGGTTTTTTTTAGCTTAACGCTGTATCCCGCACGAGGCAGTATAAACAGAGGGAACCTGGGAACCTAGTGTTAGACACTCCGTTTCACTTCTGTTGCCCACTTTCCGCCGAATTTGAGGCCTTGCGTGTTGAGTGGCGGAACTCAACGCCGCGCTTTGCCTTATTACACGAGCGAAAAAATAAAACATTAAATATTTAAATTGAAAACATTAAATATTTCATTTCCTCGACTGGGGATTACAGTCACATGCTCGTGCCGCAGCGCCACGACAGGCTCACTATTTATTTACTAGGTACTCATCCTATTCTAAATGTTGAACTGAATTGTATATCCTATATACAGTGTGAATTTAAAAATAAAATAATTAGACATAATAATTGTTACTTACAGGAAATTACTAAAATAGACGAGCACCAACTCCAATTGGCAAGACTCGAATGGGAGTTGCGTCAACGAAGAGAATTATCTGGTGCTTGTAGTGAACTGGTGGCATCCAAAGAGAGAGTGGCAGCTGCAATAGCTGCTGCTCGCTCCAGGCTTGATGCTTTAGCACCACATTTACGTGATGTGCTCAAAGCTACTAAGCCACTACAAGAATGTTTGGCACTTAGATTGGATGAAAAACGAGATGAATCTAGAGCGGCGGGGCTCCTGCCACCACCATTATTTTTACTCTATGCAAATGCAAGTGCCTATTCAGATGCACTTGGTGCAAAAAATATAACTGTTGGTATGTATCAGTTAGTACATTTTATAAGGAATATGTAAATAACATGTAATTTTTTAATGGGTATTCTTAAAATTTTTTAGGCATTTCTGGAGACGAAGATGAAGCAAAGAGGTTAGAACAGCTAAATCATATTGAAAGTGAATTAATTGTTTCAAACGATTCAGATTCTGACCAAGACAATAATGATGAAGACCAAAGAGATAGCAAGAAAAAGAGACACCACAGAAATACAAAAATAACAAAAGAAGAGAAAGCAGAAGCTAAAAAGAAGGAAGCTCTTAAAAAACACCCATTGAATGTTACAGTATCCATAAAAAATTCTGATGGTACTGCAGTAAACTTAATCTTTTCATATTTGCTCCATCTTAAAGTAACAGTTGTAAAGTTTATGATGGAACACCCAAAACCTATAACTGGAGTTTCTGCTGCAGATGTACTTAATGCTGATAGCATACTCAATGAATTATATCCAGGTGACAATGGTAATGACTCCCCACACCCAGCTACTGCATATCTTTTAAACTCTGCAGGGATATCTGAAGAGTTTCAGCAATTTATTCCAGAAATTGGCAAACCTTATGTATGGGCACAGAGAATGTGTGGTCTAGATTTCATGGCGGTCACAGTAGATGCACAAAAAGCAACTAAAAACATTCAACCTTGCCAAAGCCTCAGTGTTGCTAGTGTTGAGAATTTTATTTTTACTTTGAAGAAAAGACTTAGATCTAGAATAGAACTTATGCAAGAGTTGCAAGATCTTGAGTGTGGTAAAATTTTACCAACAAAAGGAGTGTCATGCCCTATTAGACTATCGGGTTCTTTAACTCAGTGGCAGACAGTTGGCTGGCCTGAATACAATCAAGCACCATCAACATCATTTGTAATATCAGAGGGTCTGGTGACGAGTGATAACATGCTATATCGCGCAATTATTACGAGGCAATCGGCTAAACTTGTAGCTCTGGTAGCCATAAGTAATGACTATCCCAAAAAGGCACCTATATTTTCTTTAACTTTACACTGGAATGGGACCCATCATACAGGCTCCAATGATGATATAAGAGACATAGAAAGGATAATTAATACCGACTTAGGCCAGGATGAGAATGTACAGTGTACTCTTTCTACACAAATGATGAAACTGCTAACTTGCTTAGATATTCTATTGGAGACTATGGGATCCTCGGAATTTCCTCCAGATAAAGTAATGCTTAATCCTGTTCGTGGGCGTAATAGAATGAAACCATATAAGTATTTAAAGCGAGGTGTTGGTGTTTTTATTCAATATTGATTATTCTGATAAAATAAATATTCAACATTTACAATATCGTTTTTATTTTCTTTATAATAGTTTTCTTACTGCTGCATTTAATCTAAAACACAGGTAATAGTTATAAAAAACCAAATCACTTCAATTATTACAACAGTCTTTATTTTTATGTTTTGAAAGCATGTATATGAAAAGAAAAATACATAGTTGTGATCACAATTCGACAACATTATAATTTGCGGGGATGAAATACAAACACAAGATTTATACTGTTTATTTCTCAAAAATACTTAATATAATCATAACTTAACCTAAAAATGCCATATTGTTATTGGTCGATAATGAGATCTCTATAACAATAATATGTCCATATTAAGATAATTTGTTTTATTTGATTTATATAACACACTACAAATTAGTAATAATAAATGTTAATACAGTTAAGAAATAATTTTGTAATTCCAAACTACGTCTATTCTATGTTTTTTTTTATTTTTTTTAGTTACAATTTTTTTAACTTTCTAGTGTGGACGACGAAATTGATACTTGATGTGCTTAATTTTTAGCATAAATGTTTTCTTGTTCATGTTGCAATCCATTTTATTAAATGAAATTCAATGTAAACTACCAAATATGCACATAACAAAATACTAATGCATCACATCTCGAATAAATGTCACCTTTGAATTGAAAAACGATGTTACTGTAAAGCTGACAATTTGCTGCAAGAAAAATAAATGTAATAGTCATAATTTGTTTTATTTTGCCTCTCGTTTTTTCTATGAATGTATATTCATATGTGATACATCATGACACGCGCATGTATCTACATCTTAGATTTACACTAAAGCAGCACTAACAATTTTTACAGTATTTTTTTAAAGGTTTCTACATAAATCTACGGCTGCCTGCATGAAATCTCTACATATAAAAAAATATAACTCACTATTGCAATCTCAAATAATTCTCTAGAAATCAGCTATATGTACGACAATGAGTTTGAATCGATATCATCCACTTTTATATTTTTACACTTTTTATAATAGTTTATCACTGCAAGTCATTCTTTAAACAAAATAAAATCACTTCTCTTCCTGCGTTTTGTGTACTTAACACTAAGTAAAGAGGGCTTATAACATTATGAGATCCCAGCTTCTAATTTTGCATCCATGATTTTTCTCGGTCCTTTGAGACAATTGAGTCGTCTTTGTACTGCGTCTCTATCTGCCATTATGAAAAAAAATATATATATAATATTCTTATTTAACAACATCTCACATGATAGACTTGTAATTATGGAGACGTCGAACATCTAATAGTTACTACTACTTATATAATAAACTTTTAAAAATATTAGCGCGGTACAATTATAATGCAGGTATCATATCCTTATTTGTCTACTTTAACTGATTCGAGTTCCACCTCGCAATAAAGAAGACAAAGCACGGCGTTGTGTTCCGCAATCAATATGAAAGAAGTAATTTACATTTGGACAGCGTGGTGCGGTGATGCGGGTGCAGCGGGTGTCGCTGCACCAGCGAGTGCAGCAACACCTGCGCGGACATGTACCGACGCTCGCACTCCTTCACGTCGCCGAACAGCTCCTCGATGGCGGCCATTTGACACTGTTATTGAATAAAATGTATTTATATTAATAGAGTTGAACATAAAGTTAAGAACTACTAGTTTCAATTGGACTATACAACACAAAAAAATAGCCCCGTCTAAATTATATATAAGTTATACAAGCTATATAAATACAGGCTTTACACCATATTACATTACGTTGATTATTTCGATGTATATGCGGTCAGTTATCTCGGGCTTTTAAAATATGTCATAACATACGTTATATACAATTCAAAGTTATAATTATTAATATTGAACACTATTGCAAAACTGCTAATACTAGTATAACCAATTCTGTAATTTTTATCATATTAGTATGTGTTGTCTGTTTGTCGTTGTGTTTTTGATGTGCAACAGGGGCACGCCACAAGCGCGCGTCTGCTGTTTCTCAAAATTTATTACGTCGATTATTCATATATAGGTATTTTAGGGATTAGTTAGTCATCAGATAATTGTTTTGTTATTACGTTGATTATTTTTTTAATATATCTAGAAAAAAAGAATGTTTTCTAAATATTTTTTTACTAAATATAGAAGGTTAAATATAAATACACGTAATACACGCTTAAATATGATATTTACCAGTTCGATAGCATGTTCGTAGAGAATTTTATCACAGACTGCAGGCGTCACACGCGCTTCATGCAGTCTCTTTGACTCGTTCAGGATCCATTTATATTTTCCATTCATTAGCGAAACAACTAAAAAATAGTAATGAAAATAAAAAAATATTATTTAACACAACATTTTTATTCAGCATCACGCTGCTTCGGTATAGTGTTAGGACACTCCGCCCTGTTTCCCACCTTCCGCTGAATTTGAAGCATTGCTTGTTGAATGACGAAGATCAATGCCGGGCATGCCTTGTTACCAGAACGAAGAAATGAAAATAATTAATATTTAAGCGAAGCAAGCGAAGAAATGAAAAAAATTGAAGCGAAGAAATGAAAAAAATAATTAATATTTCATTTTCAAAAATGGGGTTTGACCTGTCGCGAACACAGTCGCAGACTTGTGTTTATGCGCCACGATTGGCTTCGAAACATAATATTTTTCTGAAAATATGAAAATCATGCTATACTCGACAAAAGAGAGGTAGAGCACCAAACCAAGTACATATCTTAAGGGACATGTTCATTAATTTATTTACAAATAAGATCTTTAATTTGTTTACAAATCCGACATTATTAAATATAAAACAAAATATTCTACTTATGCTATCTATATAAGATAGATAACTGATCATTATTAATTTTAAAAGTATCCATATTTAAAAAAATAAATTAAATGAACATAAAAAAATCATGGCTATGTATTACTTACGAACGCTGAGCATAACTAAGCGTCAATGATTATAGATACTCATGGGACGCAACAATTGACCGCTATCAAAAAGCACTCTATAACAATATTTTTTTTATATATGTGAGATCATATGTGGGAAATGAACAATGACAATTATACAAATAGCTAAATATCAAAGAAGTTTGACCGCCAGTACATATCCACTTTTATCAATTAGTGGTTGAATGTAAGGCGAGGGCGGGCACGTACCGTTGCGCACTTGCGGCGTGGGCTGCAGCGTGCGCGAGCGGTAGTGCGCGGCGGCCAGGCGCAGGCCCGCCGCCAGCGCCTGCATCGCCTGCACCAGCAGGCCGAAGCGCACGCTCTCGTTGCACCGCTCTGGTAGATAACAATATACTATGTTATGTTCGCTATGTCAGATATACAGTGCAATTTATTATCCGTCCCTTCTTTTAGGGATATGATGCCTTCGTTAACCTTACTAGTTAATAATCTGTAATGATCTCCACTGCCGTCTGGTGGGGACGTTTAGAGCAGCTCAAAAAGCACGTCTGATTGAAAACTCGACTGTTATAAGTTTATATTAGGGGAAGTAGTCAAAGCGCGGCATTGAATTAGTTATAGAACCACTCAACATGTATTGTGCCAATAATTGTGAGAAAACTGGGAAACTGATTGTTTTGGTATAGCAAGATTACCTTGCTATAGCATGATACAACGTGGAATTAAAAAATGTAATACCATCTGATGTGTCCATGAGAGCGGCGAGAGGCGCGCCGCAGGACATGGCGAGGTCGGACAACAGCTCCGCGAGCATCAACACGAAGTTCAATTGTGAGAACACCTTGCTATGCTCCTCCTGGATATATCAAATGTTTTTAAGCTTATAACTTAATAGTCCTAATTAAGCATCAGTATCTATATATCATATTCGGTTATTAACAAAACAACAAAATTCCAGAAAGCGGATACCTACCTAAAATACTTAAATGTAACCCTATTAAGTTAATCTTTGATATCCTACCAAAATCTTCAACTCCCAGTGACTAATAAAAATACCATAATCAAATCATCCATATTTATTTTGTAGGATTTGAACCAATTTACTTATAACGCTTGATGAGCCGTGGCCGTCATAAAATTAGACTATCTGAACTTTAGACCGTTTTAGACCGCTCAGTGTTCGACCGCTATATAAATTATCAGAAGTAAGAAAAATCTTCAAATCTTCAGTGCGCAATCTCAGCTTACCCTGCCTTATGCGGGATTCAGCAAGAAGCTAAAACGTCATACACATATATTAACCTTCGTCCTGAACGACTTTAAATTAAGATAAAAGCTAGTAAACTGTATCCAAGCCCACTCACAGCCAGAATAGTCTCCTCCTGCAAGTTGGGTATGTAGACGGGCGGGTCGTGGTGCACCTTGAGGCGCAGCAGCGACGCGGGCGACGCCTCGCCGCTCACCTTCAGCGCCATGGACAGCGGCGGCGACGAGCCTGCGCACGAACACACCCCTTCGCGTTCTTATTATGTGTTTGTTTTATACTTACACAATATACACAAAAATATAATCAAGTCAAATAAGTTTCTGAGAGAATATAGATGAAAATGTTCAGTACTATAGTTTATACATTGAAATAAAACAGGCCTAAAATTATATTAAGATTTTGTTTGTTTATAACATAACAATAATTTTAAGCGGGCGAAGACGTAAGTGTTGCTAGTAAACCATAAATGTCAGGTGTTTTATTCATATAAGGTCCTACTAAAAGATATCGAGACGCTAAAACATGTGACAACTAGTTATCAATTCGTTTATTACATATCCAGAATATTAAATATACAATGTCCCAATAACAATGGGAAACGACCTAAAAAAATTAAGAAATTTAATCTTAGGTACTGTTTAGCTTCTCAATTATTAACACAGATCTTTTACAACACGTGATTGTATGACAGTTAGTAATATACTAGGATTACATCAGTGTATGGAGCTGTGCGGCGCAGGATTTCAGCATTACTACTGTAATAATTACTTATTTAAAATGCATCTACCTGTATGTATAAATGGTATAACAAGTATAGTGACATAAGTTATCAAAATTATATTTAATTTTACCTGATCTGTTATTCGTGGGTGAGACCTGCCACAGAGAGGGTGGTGGGGAACTCCCAGAAGCACTTCGTCGTCGAGCCGAAGGAGGAGTCCTCATTGTGAATGGTACCTACAAATAGTGTTCGATTAATACAGTCATCAGCACTCCATACAGGCGGAGTCAATCTAATTAATAAATTCAAATTTTAATTTAAAATTAATAAAAAAATCAAAGAAAAGTCAGCAACTCATTGAAATCAAACAGACATCATTCAAATTTATTATAAATAAATGTAATTACATATCAGTTTAAAAAAACAGGCTATGTGACGTAAGTGTTTTATGAAGAAAACAACAATGAGTATGGACGTAACAATATGATTAATTAATAATAAATGTATCTCACAGTGGGTGGCGACAGGGAGCCAATGTCCGCTGCATTTCGGTTGTGGTTCGAGCGGAGCACGTCTATGGGCTGCGAGCGCGGCACGCTGCCCGCCGCCGCCCCCGCCCCCGCGCCCGCCCCCGCCCCCGCGCCCGCGCCCGCGCCCGCCACCTGGCCCCGGGGAACACACGCCTAGCTGTTACTTGTTAGCCACTCGCGTATGCGGTGTACGTGATGGAGGTAACAACTATACTTACATAGGTACATGTTGTTAAGATGAACAAACTAACGGACCATCCGAAAATTATATTATCTTTTTTTATTGTTTTTAAAGCCCGTCTTCAAACCAGAATCCTTATTTGTGAATATTATTTTACGGAAATAATTTACGGATGGTCTTTAATTTTACTATGTATGTACTTAAACAATTGCTAATGGTAAAATTTACACAACATGATCTGCGTTAAATAAAACCAAAATACAAGCAACAGTCATTGCAACAAAGTGTTTTAGCGTATATTACTTGTATGATAACTAATGATAACATTAAAAAAACAGTTATTACGAATGAATATCACAAAGGATCAAGCGTCATCCGTCCGTCGAGGTTCACGGCATAATCCCTGGCGGCCGAGCAAGCAATCCACGAACCCCATTCGAGGCTCATCTCAGGTAACTTAAAGTTCTTTTTCGTAATAATAATAATAAAAAAAAAATGGTTACCCGTGTGGGAGCGGCGTGCGGCGCGGACTGCGGCGGCGACTCCAGCGCGAGCGAGCGCGGGCGCGGCGCCGCCTCCGAGGACGAGCCGTGCGAGCCGTCCGCCGACCCGCTCTCCGCCTCCACCATCACGAAGTCCTCCGGCACCGCCCACGTGTCCATAGATTCCGCTGTAACATCCATTATCACCGATAAGTATCCTAATATTATAAATGTGAAATTTTGTGAGGATGGATGTTTGACCACATTCTTACTCGTCTCAACTATTATTCTAGATGAAACTTTACAGTGATATAGTAATATACTAAAGTAACGCAACAATTTATTCATGGATTTTGTTTTATTTTGCTGTGATATAATTAAAAAGTAACCTTCAGGCAGTTGCGCGATCTTTTTTAACAATAGCGGACGCGCGTAACATAACAGGCAACGTGGACCTTTAAGGGTTTTATATCACGGAAGAATTATACGATCGCTCTTTTTTCAAATTTAAAACAGTAATACCAATATATGGAAAAAATATTAACATTATAATAATATTGTCTTTGGATTGGTTTGTAATTTGTCTATCGATCTATTCGTCAAGTATTTTTTTCTTAAGAGAAACAAGAACCTAGAATCAATATCAATATCTTAATAATAGTACCTTGGAGTGTAGAAATATATAAGTGATCAGTCAACGACAATCAAAAAGTACGAAAATTTATCTTTGTTTTTGTTATATTTTGTAAGAAATTCAATAGTGAATTTTTTACTTGATTACATAGGTAATCAAAACGCACTAGAGTCGGAATTTTGAAATTTGATAATAAGTGACTATTATTAATACAAATAGAAGAAAAAAAAATCGAATTGCTAATATATATCATAGAACATAATTTATATTACAATTCTGAAGGATAATTAGTTGAGTCAAACTTTAGCACAGGTTAGATGCATTGTAATTGTAACGTATGTGGTAAACCATAATTAATTTCTTTCTAAACACAAACAAAAATGAAATATATCACCGATATTATTGCGCAAGGTGTTTAAAGTTTTCTTGGACACAGAATACATATCGTCTTGGTAGAAGACTATTAACAAAAATGTACAAGAATCCGAATGTACAACAGACAGCTGGGCGATATTGTTTCTGCGCCAACTTGCTAACTCACCTAATCACTATATAAATAGACTTTACCTTAATATGACTTTAGTATTCATATGTATAAAGTCAGTTGACTACATCATTATAGAACTTTCTAGTATTTTTTGCTTTTTACTATGAAGGCTGAGTGAAACTGAGTGGACTGAGGATTAAATTAAACATATTTTGACGTTTATATACTTCTTTAAAAAAACAATAATAAACATATTATTACAAATGAAACAGGTTTGAATGTTAGAAATATTAAATAAAAAAAATCTGTGACGAGACGCCAACATAGGCGAAGGTTATCTCACCACTCAAAATAGAACGTAAAATTAAATTTTGATCGACTGACAAAGAGTTCAATATAACTCAGTAAAAACTATTATTAAATCCAAATTTAACATTTTATGTTCTTCATCAACGTCATATATATTAAGAAGTTTAATAAGATTGTTTTATATTTTTTTATCTTTCGTTGCAAGGTTTGGTTCACACTTAGTTTGCTCAAGTTATACATTAGTTTAATAAAAAGATGAAAGAAAATGTCGTGGCGCAGGGGCACTTGAGCTATTGGCTATGTATGTATGTAGTATTATTATTATTAGCTTCACGCTGTATCCCGCACATGACAGGGTAGGAAGAGGGAACTTAGTGTTAAGACACTCTCCACTTGCCGCTGAATTGCGTTCCGTGAAACTGCACTGTGTGTTGAGTGGCGGAGCTCAACGCCGCGTAAATATTAATTTGAAAATATTAAGTACCTAATATCCTCGAGTGGTACCTAATATCCTGAGGATCGAACCCACAACTCCTGTCCTAGTCACAGGCTTTTGCCGCTACGCCACGACATGCCTCATGTATGTATGTTATGTACACATATAAATTTATTATGTTACTATAAAACTATCGATGGGACAGCTACAGTTAAATTAAATTATTATAATTCATTAGGGCGATATATACAGACTGACATTGACGCCAGACAAGACGTCCGGGACGGAATATATTTAATACATTTTTTTATCGTCTAAAGAAACTCCAGCGTAAACAAATAATAATAAGATATCATTCTTAATTATCATCGTATATTTAATAAATTATTAATATTTTATTCAAGATCAAGGTAACGGTTTTTACATATAGGATATTTTTTTTTATTTATAGATACATACCTATAAGGGTTAGGCTCATCAAAAATAAGGCATATAAACGTGTTTATCTAATTTTAAATTTTTAACAAAAAATAAATTACAATAATGTTATTAATATTTGTTAATATTTACACTTTTTAAAAACTTTTACAAACTATGACGAATATACATAATACATAAATTTACGGATGAAAAGTGAGAATGAAAACCCAAGTTACGAAAGATTTCGTGTTGTGAGCGACTCAGCGAAACACAACGCCGCGCTTTGTCTTAACTAGGGCCAAGAAAACGAAATAACTCATAGAGCCGTGTCGATATCGAACTCACAATTATAAAATAATAAATTGTTACCTGAAGATGTCGGCTGTTTCTTGGCGGGTTGCGGCACCGGCACCGGCTGCGGCGCGGCGGGCGGCGCGCGCGGCGCTGACGTCGTGGGTACTGCGCTGTTCGAGCTTGTTTCTGTTATGGAAACACATTCGTTATACTATTTATATTTACTATATAAGTGAACGTCATTAATGGATGAGTGGATAAACGTATATTGTTATATAAAGATGGCGATACAAAACAGCTTTCCTTTTAGTTTATTTTTTATAATTATGTACTCGGGAGCAAGCGCTATTTTAAATAAACTTCCAATAATGGTTCTAATGCATCTAATTTTACATTTAACAATTTATACTATAATTACAGTGTTAATTACTATGTGAGTTCAAGAGATATCCGATTTTTTTACATATTTTTGCATATACATTAATCTATATATTAGTTTTATTTATTAAGTAAATGTAGACAATTACTTCCTAATAACTAATTATCAATTTGGTAACTTACAAATAATGTACGATGAAAATTCAAACAGTTAATTTAACGTCATTATCTGATAATTTACGCAAACTTAAGATTAATGTAATGAAAAAAAAAATTAAATAGTCGGTTGAAATTTTACATAGAACTTGTGTTTATTAATAAGAGGATGACAGCGCTTGCGCACTATAATCAACGATCGAATGATAATGCCTATTTCGACGCAATGCGACTGTTTTATCTGAGTAAAATTAAAAAAAAAAAAACATATTGAAATATATGAACTCGATAAAGATCCTCGCACCGCATTGAGTCATGCAAACATACAATGAGAAACCAAAAAGCCATGAAATTGCAAAATTAGCTAGTCCTCAAAATTTTTGAACCGAGCGGTGGCTTTATTTTATTATTTTAATTTTAGCCCTACTTTAATGGGCATTTTCAAGCCATGCTGTTAAGCTTATTAGAAATAGAATAAGACAAATTATATCCATATTACCATTTTTTATGTACACAAAAATAAATGTTAGCCCGCCCCATCATGCAAATTGCACATATCAAGCGTAATTGTAAATATGTAAATACTAAATACCCTGACTGTCCCAAGACTCCTCTAGGATACAGTTAGTTTCGACACAGCCTTCGATATCGCACTCCAATATGTCAGGCAGGTCCGAGTCCAAACCTGAACAATATTTATACTCCGTAACCACACCGTGATGTTATATCTAGTTTTATGAATGTTCAAAAATTCATGGACTAGAAAAGCGTTATGTTTATGAGTGATGAGGATGTAGTGTCGTGTTAAGGTTAAAGTAGTAAATATATTAATAAATTATATATGTACATATAATTTTGAACAATTAAAAAAACTAAATTAATTAATAATAATATAAGTGAATGCTTAGGAATAGGTAATAAAGCTATGTACTTTGCAGACAGGAATTATATTAAGTAGGACCTGGTCATGTAACACATCATACAGTGAAAGTAATGTTTTAAAACATATTTTTTTATACACATAATAAAAGTAACACAGTTCAACGTTCCTCGAAACAATTCATAAGAATTGCTTCTAGGAATGTTGAATCGTACGATAACGTACGGAAATTGTTACAATTCCGAAAGACTGACAATAGAATACGGATTAATATGAGTCCACTTGGTTCAATTAGTAGCCAAATTTATGTATTACAAAATTAGAATGTGAATAAATCATTCTTTCTTTTGACTTAAGACCTCAATGTATTATTTATGTTATTAAGAATATATCGACATAGCGTCCATTGTGGTAAACATTTGCGTGTTGAAAGAAGTGATTCACGCAAAGTAAAACGGAGTTTATTTATATCTTTGATAATGCGAACAGAGGGCGAGTCAATAAACAAGGGTTAACGTATTGTGAGGTTGAACTTACTATAGGGTAGCAAGAGTTTATAACTATGTATATGTCAATGTCTAACTATTATATTATACTGAGGTCGTTTTAATGGTGTGTTTTATAAAGTCATTAACGGGTCTTAAATATATATAATAAAATAGTGGTATAAAATGACATGATTCATATGACAGGTATAAAGTAAAAAGTTAATATTTCTTTGCAAATACAAAATTATAAAAAGTTGGATGTGTTCACATAAAACAGATTTCTGCAAATAGGCGTAATTATCCAATACTCACTAGTGATCGAAGTCGTTCTTGGCCGCTGTAAGAACGGATGATTGAAGAAAACTTCGAAAGGCATACGTTCGCGCGCGTTCCTCCGCAGTAAGCCAATCAGCAAGTTACATAGTTCTGGACTCGTGCCGGCTGGCATTCTGTGGTAAAAACGTGCAATGACGACAGAGAACATCCATTACTTACCAAAATAATCTATACTTTATTATTAAACATTTAAAAATAAATTATGTCAAAGTACTTACACATGGCCTCTAATTTGCCTACCCTGGCAGAGGGAACCTAGTGTTAAGACACTCCGTTCCGTTCCCCATTTTCCGCCGAATTTGAGACGTTGCGTGTTAAGTGGCGGAAGTGTTACCAGAGCGAAGAAATAAAAATAATTCAAATATTAATTATTTTACTACCTCGAGTGGGGATCGAACCCACAACCTGTCGCGTTTATAGTCACAACACTACTTCATTGATTGTTTTCTTTATTATAGTTAAAATATTATATAATATTATAATGTTTTTAGATATATCTAAGAAGATAAACTGAGAGGTCAAATTACATTTTTCTGCCGATAAATAATACTTTTTATTATTTTTACGAATAAAATATAAGATAAAATAGTATTAATTGCAATCACAGTTCACTGTATTTAAAAACGCCATTAGTACGAACGTATGTATTACTTAATCCTTATCTATACTTAAACATTTAAATTGTGAGGATATCGTATCCGGTAGTCACAGTTCATCGAGTTACGTAACATACATTTTTGTTATATAATCCAAATTTAAAAACATTTTTTTTTCAGCTTTACAATTTGTCTTTCAGCTATCTGATTTTAAACCCTTTTAGATCTAAGGTTTTCGTGTAAAGTTGCAAGTTGCATGACGGAATTCAGCGCCGAATGTCAAATTTGGAAAATACCGTGGAAAAGGAAAAAAAGCATCAAAATCATTCCTCTGAGTTGGGATCGAAATCAGAACCATCGATCAAGACAGTGATTCACTACGCCATGATGGTCTCAAAAAATGATAATATATAATATACATTGCAAATTAAAATTTCCTTGAAAAATACCTTTCAGAATTATTTCAATTTTAAAAGCAATTAAATGCACCGTTATCTGATTTTATTTCATGAAATATGTAGATACAGGAAATTTGGAATGTTTATATTATATAGTAATAAAAATAAAGATAAAGTCACTATAAAAAAAAAAATATCAAATTTATACTTAAGTAAATATTTAGGCCAGACTATATCATCCAAGTAGATTTAGTTATACGCATTAACATCAATTCTAGAGCAACTATTGAACACGGAAGCGACAGTTAATTCGGTTTTTTTATTACCAACCTTGAAAATGGCCACTGACTGTTTAATATATATATTCAAGTATATAAAGGCAAACACGGACCAAAATACGACGCCAAAATTATCTAAAATAGATGTACGTAGGTAGATTACATAATTTGTCCATTTTAGCAACACATTAATTACTTCTATCGTTATTGTTTCCAAGAAATATTCTTTGTATATGATTTTCTAAATAAATAATATTAAATTCAAATTATTTCTTTAATAGATTGTTATTAAATATTATCACTTATCAGTGATTTTTTATCATAATTTTTGAATATGGCACATGGAAAGGTAGTAATCTGATATTCTAAGGCCATAATTTATATTCCGATACAAAACAAATTAAGTATTATTAGCACTTACTTGGGCTGTAAGTCTACACTGTTCTCGTAGAAGGCTTTAAGTTCGTGAGGAGTTGTAGCCTGGAAGGGCGCTTTGCCGGTTAAGCATTGATATACTATTGTGCCTAAACTCCATAAATCAGCTTTTGCATCATACTTTAGCGACATTATCACTTCTGGGGCCTGTAAATGAGTTACGATTAATACATATTTTTATATTTTTTAATAGTAATGTAAATACGTGTTTTTTAAATATAGGTATGACAATTACAATATTTCACATTGTTTTAAAAGTTAACAGATGATAAAAAACTTTTATAATTTGCATAGAATTTAATTTATTTTACCATATACATCGGTGAACCGCAGAGTGTAACGGCCATGTTTCCCTCTTCCAGGAATCGTGCAAAGCCGAAGTCCGCTATACAAATATGTAAAAAAATATATATAATTGTATTCTATATTTTTAATCCCTGACGCAAAAAGAGTGGTAATGAAGCTCCTAAATAAAAGAGCCGATTTAAGTTTTTAAGCAGTTGTTTTTAATCGAAAGTCTTATCCATTGTGGTGGTTCTTAGGTATTTTATTTAAAATTGGATGTTTGGAGGAATCTAAGAGAAAGAACCACTTCGCCAAAATGGGGTAGTGACTTTTAAATCAGGGGTTTAGGGCGAATAGTTATTAATTAAACTTGATTTTCTCTCATTATTTAGACGTACTCTAATGACAAATAGTATTTCTTTTAACCTTGTTCTAAATATTTTTTTTAACCCTGTTATAAGTAGGTTCTAATAATTTACTGAAAAGCAAAAAAAAATGTAAAGGACTGCTTCTAACAACTGTTCCATATAAAAATATTTATATGAAACAGTTGTTTGAAGAATCCAAGCTTAATACGCACAAAGCTAATTATCATTATTTGTCATAAAGTATAATAAAATCAATATTACATTTAACGTTTAAAGCATAATGCATATGAAAATATATGACTAACCAATTTTAAGTGTAATCTCAGTAGGATGTGGAGTGCGCGGTGGCATAACATTGTGAGTAAGGAGGATATTTTGTGGTTTCAGGTCTCGGTGGACGATGCCCTTAGCGTGTATCGCGCGCATTGCTTCCGCCAGCTGTCGGAGGAAAGTCCGAATTGTTCCCTCACTGAGTAAACGATTTGCTTGTAGGTAGTCCGCCAAGTCTCCGCCATTGCAGTACTGTTAAATATGAATATATCATATAGTCAATTTAAGTCTAAGTAGAATAAGTAGGTAAGTAACAATAGAAGTCCTCTTATTAAACGCAACGTCAGTGAACGCCGGCTGATTAAATGATTTTAAGTTATGTTTCAAGTTAAATGTCACTAATTATTACGTCAAGAAAACTTAGTCTTTACGATCAGTTTTTATCACAAGGTAATTAAATTATATAATTTAAAATACTTTTACTTTATTAAAAATGCAGCTAAAGCTAAATTGTCCTTAAAAGTTAACTAACTTAACTAAGTACAGTATAATGGGTGGGTGAGAGAAATGGTGGCTTATTAATTACAATTTAGATTCCAAGAATACAAACCATCAAATAAATTTGTTATACTTGTGTAAGACTTCGATATACGACCTTATAGCTTATCATTACAGAGCGTTTGAAATTATTCCAAAAAGCGTGGGAACAAATATTGTTGAGTTTAAATTTTTAAAACGACAAATTAAACTAAGAAATAAATAAGCTTCACGCTGAATCCCGTAAATTGAAGGGTAGGCAAAAGGAACTTGGAATGCAAGTGTTTTTAAGACACTCCGTTCCGATCATCACTTAGATCCGATTTGAGGCATTGCGTGTTGAGTGGCGGAACTTAACGCCGCGATGAAATATTTCTATTAGAAATTTTAAATATATCATTTCTCCTTGTGATCCCATTAAATTATCCGTTTTAACAACTTCCTAATAATGAATCGTCTAAGGAAGTGCTTTACTATAAATATTTAGTCATAACGTAGATACATCAAAAACAACATTTTTATTGTAGACAGTTATATTAAATTTAGATAAGATATTCAAAGAAGTTCCTATATTTCTAGTAATATGCCTTACTCATAACAATGTTTTCGGAAACGGACGTTTCATTTAAACATCGTGATAAATACTGTATTTTTATATTTTCCTTCAAAAAATATTTTAATCTGTTTCTAAAACGGCAATATCTGATATAATATACGTTTTTGCTTTTTCCATATTATCGAGTTTGACTCGCGATAAACTGCTTCATGTTGCAGGTAATCTTATCAATGAGTGATAATAGTTATAAGTGTCAGTGAGTTCGCGTTCAGCAGTCTGACGACACAAGTACCTGGCAGGTACAAAACATTAATACGTGATATACATTTTTAAAATAGTGGTAATGAAGTTAAAATCGTTTTTTATACTTTTGGCCACCTTTATTATGTAAGTAAACATAGTAATAAGTAGTGTAAGTTGTAGTTACATGTGTTTATATCAAGTTTATACACTTTTTATAAATTTTATTGTAATAAATAATATATTACAATAAAACATCAGATACGCTGTAAGTCAAAAAAACAAAATGTTAAAGATTAGTCTCTCAAATAATTCTATTATAACCGTTATTTAAACACTTACAAGTACAAAATTTGGTGAAAAATATTTTCAAGATCACATAACAGGTCCCACCCTTGCAACTATCACAGCTCTTATCAATGTACTTAGCAATTTTACGTCAGCTCGTTATGATAAATAAATGATATCAATTTGATTGTAAGAGTGTCACATGGTTAATGCTAATACCATTTACAGTATTGGGTCAGTTTCTGCTCAAAATGAAGATGAATTACATATTCCTGTGGAGACAGATAATCAATTTCCTCCTGATAACGCAGACTTAGACGGTTTTATAGAAGGTAGTGGAAGTGGAGTAATTGATGAACCAGTAGTTGACAGCACTACGGAGTCTATACCGCTACCTATACTACAAAATGCAGATGTTTCGAAGTATCCAAACGATGATGATAATATTGTAAAACTAGAGTCTAATTCTACTACACTGCCATGTCCACAGCCCTGTGTATGCAATACCGAAGGAGGTACTGAAAATTACATTGTGGATTGTTCAGGTTACGACCTGAAAGATTTTCCATCTCCAATAGATCCAAGAACAACTACGTTAAAATTACATAATAATCAATTGACTGAAATTCCAAAGGAAGTGTCAAATTTGAAGAAATTAAAAGTATTAAATGCTAACAACAATTCTATAATGGATCTGGCATTAGGTGTAAGTATATCTAAATAATCATATGACGTATATATTTTTCGTAATTTTTTTTGTCTGTAGCATTTGAGGGTGTCCTTTAAAAAATAATTTAATTATAATTTATCATATGCTAAAGCTATTATTAATTTTATTGTCACAGGTTTGCTTGATTTAGGTATTATAAAGTACCACCTAAAATGAGTTAAAGATGGTAAAATATAACTTACTGAGTATTATTATATTATATATGTATTACATAATTAACTTTATTTCTTGGATGGTTTACAAAAGTTTTAAAGTCGCATATATGTTTGAAGCCAATATTTTATAAAATATACATTTATTAATATTTGAATTTTGTAACATATATAACCTAACGATAATAATGTTTAGTATTTTCATTACAGTCTGTCAGTGAATTACCTGAGTTGGTAACATTAAAGTTGGCGAACAACAGATTAATAGAATATCCAAAAGACCTCAAGAATAGTTTATCTCTAACTAAATTAGAAGAATTGGATCTGGGAGGCAACGATATGAGAACGGTAAATTTAATTACTTGAAGTAAATAATTAACACTGCAGGTCTACTAATATACAATATTTATAATTCACTAATAATGTTATAAAATTTCAGGGAATATCCAAGGACACGTTTTCCAATTTGAATAGTTTAAAGAAACTTATTTTACCATCTAGCAGTTCTGAATTAATATTGGATTTGTGCGGGTCTTTAAAAGAAACATTAGAAACAGTTTGCGAACAATCATGTGACGTACGCTCAATAGAATGTCCTGATGCTCCTCAAAATATCGATGAAAATTTGCTGGATGCCACATTACCAGGTATGATTTCATTAAATGCTGGTATGATCGGGAGTAAACATCCAGAAGATAAATCTGATATATCCGGGACAGAAGCGCCTTCTGCTACAACAACACTTTCAACATCACCTGAAGATTTGGCCCCGTCTAATGAAAATATACCAGTAAGCGAATATTCACTTCGTACTGACGTAGGTAAGGCTTCAAGTGATATTAAATCGTCCAGTAACGTAGACGAGGCACCTAAAGAGGTATCAGTAAACTCGGACGTGAAAGTTGGCGCTAAGACATCAGATTCAAACGCCAGTAGCGGCGGCGGCGTAGATAAAAGTGTAATAGGTATTGTCGTAGCTGGAATGGTAGTAGTCGTAGCTGGGATAACAATTAAGAAAAATTGGGGTTCCATTAAGAAAAAGTTTAGTTCTTCACCTAATAGAGCTGCAGGTGAAAGATCTGGCGCGAATATCAATGGGGCTGTTCCTGAAGAAGTCCCATTACAAGATAAAACGGACAAATCACCTGTTTAACGTCGAAATACTCTTGGAAAATAGAACTTTGTGAGTGGTTTTGAATGGACTTGATCTGAATGAAATAATTTATGATTAAAAATTATACTGTGCTAAAATATCAACAATGTTAAACTTTCATTGCTGTTATTATAAAATTAAAAGTTGATTAGTGTAAAGTTATATTTGTACTAATAAAATACTTAAGGATTTTGTAGAGAAAGTTTTACTAAAGTGATAATGTAAATACACTTTAAATTCAAGTTCTAATTATTATTTTTATTGAATGGTTATATGTTGTTGAATGTTTGATATTTATAATATGTAAATAGAATTAGTTACAAATTATTTATAATTTAAGACAGAAAAAAATGTTTTAATATACTAGTAAGATTATCTGTTATTAGTACATATATTTTTGATAATGGATACGTTCCATATAGATGTTCAGCTTATTACAGCGTATATTATATTGTTCCTTTTAAAATTAATTATTTAAGTTAAGCTTATAAATAAAACAATACGTATTTTCTTCGTTGGTTATAAACAGTTTTGATGTCATTTAAAATTCAAATTTGTCATTTGTTTTGTCAGGATATAAGTTCGTAAGTAGTAACATTTATATACGAAAATAAAACCATTTTGTTATATTTAAATTGTTCATAATGTATCGTACCTATTTCAAATATTAAAAAAAACATCATAGTATGAGTCAAATTATGAATTACCAAAGGTAATACGTAATTATATTTTAAGTACAGAGTAATAAAAGAGATTAATAGCAGAAGCGTAAAGTACAAGCGGATGCGTGGTTGACTGCCTGTCATGCATGTCTAACCGAGGCATCTCGCAGTGTTCCGTTAGGTTATAACGAACAATAACGCTACTTAAAACATAAGTTGCGTTATTCTTTACAAGAAACACCTTTACCAGTAAATATAGAACTCTCATAATTAAGATACTAACGAGAAGCCATTTTTTAAAGTTATCTACGTAAACATTTTGTAAATAAATAAATGCATAGAACGCAATAAATACATTGCGCAGTCCCAAGAAAAGCTATGTTCTATATTCGTATCATTTAGCCGTCTTTTGATTATCAAAATATAAGATTAGTCACTCAAGGTTACTGACCTCAATTTCCTACTACACGATACTATTACTTTAGGATATATATAATTAATATATTTTAAGAAAAGTATTATAAAATAATATCTTTTTACTTCACTTAATAGAAGAACTTGATTCGAAAAAATTTGATAATTGAAATTTAGAACAACCGCGGTTCGATAGAAAGCTGAAACATCAAGATTTCCGGTGTGTCACTTTCAAGCTTAACCGAGTTTATCGCTCAGAAAAAGTATTTTTTGAAATTGAACATACGCATGCAATTATTTATTAAAATAGATATAAGGCTCTGTCTTTTTTTTGAGATTTATTATCTTAAAAAAATTGCAAATTGTGTATGATTCATGATAATGAAGAATATTGAATATATAAAATATTATTAAAACATAAATACAAACAAAATTAAATGCAAATTTATTACAATTGGCTTTGAAGATATACATATGATGGTGGAAATTATGATTTGTGCTTAACGCACTAAATATTTTAAATTCAGCATTAATGTATGTTCACTTTACTGTATCAAGAAAAAAAATCACCTATATTTATAAATACTTTATGATCATTCTATCGGCATCTTTCGAATTTAATAGTTTGGCATCTAAAAAAAATATTAGAATTAAAATTAAAAGTCATATCCTTTTTTTAACTAATGATTCTATTTCGTACTTGATGAAGGGTTGAATAATTTTGGGTTGGGTTGAATTATTATTTAGTGTGAAAACCGCGTCGAAGTCTAACATGCCATGCCGTTAACAGTACAATAAATGACAATACATCAATAAATACATGGGGTGTGTGTCGATGAATTTTTTTTTCGTATAAATTGTGGTGTTTTTATTAAAATTATTAGATTATATGGCGACGTGTGTGTGTGTGTGTGTAATAATATTTTTTATTAATATTTATGGTAGAAGACGAATTTTAAATGGATCTTAGAGTTTCAAGTTTAAAAGGACTTCTTTTCGAGAACTGTCTGAACGTTCATCGCCAAAAATCGTCGACGAGCATGTGTCATTTTTTATTTATTATTTTTTGAAAACTCTCGAAAACATCATGTTAGTTTTTATTAATTTCCCAATAATTTATTTATTCGTTACTGTTAAATGAATGTAATAAACAACTTTCTTTTCTTTCTACGGTATTTTAATTACTTATAATAATAATGAGCTACCGCTATCATTGGCCACTTCAGCACTAAGTTATATAGGCCCGTGCTTTTTTTTAGCGTTGGTATATATATGTATATATATATATATATATATATATATATATATATATATATATATATATATATATATATATATATATATATATATATATATATATAATAATTGCATATATGTGGGCTAAGTATTAATAGTATATATATGTTAAATAAGAACGTCGGTCACATTACTATTACTTTAAATCAATACGAAAAGTTACTAACTACGCAATTTATTTTGTAAACATGTTATCAGTTCGCTTTCGTCCAGCAGCTTTCACGTCGCTTTGTGAGGTAGATATTATGACGTAGTGTTGGCAGTTTCTGCGCAATTATTGTCACACATTTATGTGTCTTACTAGCCGTTGAACGCACGCCAGATTTTAACAAACCAAGAACTTTAAGTTTGAACGCAAGCGAGTTCAAGATTGCATCATCCACTTCATGATGTCTGCCTAAAACCTATCTGCTTATTTTTACTTTACTTTTTGTTAGTTTTTTCCAATAAACAAACATACGAGGACTTAGTTTCAAAGAGTGTAAAAGTTACTTATTACACAAAGTTAAGCTTGAAATGTAACAATATTAGATAAATATGTTAAGAGCGTATTTCAAAGTTATTAGTGATATAAAGGTTAGTGGAGCAGAACGGTGACACCGTTTAATAAAAGGGCAAAACGTGTCGCAGTGCCAAGAAGCAAAGTGAGATAATATTTTTTGTTGTCTGTTATCGTTAACATTATTTAGATTTAAGTTTTTATGAATACATTTCAATGGTTATAACATTAACGTTATCTTGATGTAATGTAATGAAAAGGAGAAGGTTGTTGCCCATGTATTGTTAGTAAACATTTTATTCAGTACATTTATTCATTCTTCACTCTTCACCCAAACAGTAATATGTCACATCGTTGATGGCAATATCGACTATTGCATAGTATGGCAATTTACTAAGAAAATATCATTAAATCAACCTTCAACCTAATGAGGTCTCGACTACAAGCATCAGGTTTAATTAGATATTATATGAAGATATCTTTGGGCACGTGTGATTCCATATACTTTACGAGTAGTAGAATTGGCGCGTAATCTCGCAGACGCCACGCTTTGTTCGCGTGACGAATATTTAGATAGGCACCGATATAAGTACGCAATAGACTTCCCTATCGTAATTATTGTACATTATATTATTTGCAAACACGTATAAAACGTATTGCTTTAATCAATAACTTAAAATATATTTCAAATTATTCTATACTCAGTTAATTTACTATATAACAAAATTTGATGAATTAATTTACATTATCAAAACAGGTTTATGGTTATAAATAGAAATATATAGGTGTGTAGTTTTAACGTTAAAAAAAGATGATAACTTATGAATACATACCATTGTTAACAATCACGATTCAAAGCTGCTTTGGCTTTTATTAAGACGAGTGCCTAATGACGAATTTAACCTTACTTTATATTTATTTTCTACGTAAATATTTAGTTTGATTATAGAATGTGTTAGATATTTTAAAGTATGAGTTAATTAATATATATCTTTATAAAAGAATCTCGATTTTCATTACTTTTATTGTCGACCATATACGATTTATACCATCTCGCTAGCTAGCTATCAAACTATACGGATTAAGGGCAAGGCCAGTGGGTTACGAACGACACCTAATGGTCGTTTACTATTTAATAATTTCCTGGTAATTGTGATCATCAAGCCATGCAAATGCCCTGTGTACATTGTGTGTTAATTACACAGTACTACTATGGATATAATTAGAAAGCATTTAGTTGTAGTGTAGGAAATGTATAAAAAAAAGAAATTAAAGATTTTACGTTTTGTGGCCAGTAACTATGGCGCAGCGGCACAGCACACTGCCATGCAATGGCTTTGGGTTCAATTCCCATTCGAGGGAACGATTCCTCGCTCTGGTATCAAAACAAAGCGCGGCGTTTCGTTCCGCCACTTAACACGGAAACACACGAAAATATTTCGATAATCAAGCAGAAAGCACGGAACGCCTCTTAACTTCAGTTTTCCACTGTCTATCCGTATTTCGTATTTTATATTTCACATATAAAAAATGAATCATCGACACGTGCAACCATTTGACTTACCAAGCTAATATGTTAATTTCGTAACAATATTTAAATCATATACAACCTTCAAAATTAATAGCATTTCATTGTAAAAACCAACTATTGTACTCAATAGGAAATTATTATATTGGTCGGCACCCATTATAATGTTTATGTAACTTACATTAGATAGAAGATTATATATAATACCATTACTATGGATATTTATAGTGAAAAACTAATTGAACGGTGATCTAATGTTATCACTTACCTCCATAACCACGTATACGTAAGCAGGACTGTCCATGCAGTCGTGCATCGCCACAAGATTTGTATGATGCAGTGCCGTCAGCTCACGAAGGATTTTGATTTCCTTGACAAGGATTTCTGACGCTTTTTGAATACCTTTCTTTGTAACAACTTTCACGGCTACTGATTGTGACGGATTCTGGGAACAACAATATTCAATATCAAAATATTTACCTACAAATTATACTTTCGGTTCGACAGATTTTACATTTAAAGCATTTTTTATATATATTTAGCTCATTTTGAAGAAACTTTGTGACTAATTTGTCAATTTAACAAAATATTATTATTTAAACAAGATTTATGAAAATTAAATGACTAGACGAAACATTCTATTTTTAAAGAATGTATTCACCACATATCTCACATATACTATAGTCTTTCTTAAAAATGTGAAATGAAAGTTATCATAGTGAAAATATAACGAAACTCGTTACGTGATTTACAGGAAGGAGTAATCATAAATACATTTTACACGTAGAGGACACACGGTAGCTAGCTTTATTATTTATTATATAACAAATAAATATATAGAGAGAGTACAATTTTGTGTTAATTAAGCTGTTCACTTTTTTGGTTTGAAACTTTTTAAGGTTATTCGGATACATTTAAAATATGATTACGATATATACGATACATTTGAATACAAAAACTGCCTTGAGTAACTTAAAGCTTTATTCGCCAAATATTCAGACGGAGAAATTTACGTTTACCATTCTAGCTGCGCACGTGTGAGCTTTGCCCTTCGTCCGCTTAATACCTACGCGAATATTTATTTAATATTTCCATCTCTGTAGTAGAAGTCCAATAAAATCGGATTAGCTGCTCCGAGAAAAAATTGTTTACGTTTTATTATCGAGTAAATATCTGTATGTATTTGGAAAAACACGATTAATTTGCAATCATAATCTCCTCTATCTTTCTTTTCGTTTCAGCTGTTACGAAGATTAGCCCGGACAAACAGAAAGATATCTCAACTTCATGTATTTATGTATAGATGTATAAATATGCAAAGTGTAGATATATAATTAATATATAAACCAGGCTAATACTAGTACATGTTTGAGATACCAAGTCACTGCTAATAAAGATTTTATTGACGTTATTAATACATAATACATTTTGTAGACCGACTGCGTAAAAAGGGTAATATGTTTATCACCCAATGTATATTTTTATATTTGTTCTTATATGATTATATATTTTGTAAATTAAAATAAATATGTACGATGAATTATGTCAAGTAAAGTGAAATAGAAGTATTATCAGTCGCCCATTTTTCAATAAAATATTCTTTTACCAAAGAGTGCTTTAAAATATGACTGTGTCATTCATATATTAAAGCACTCTTTAGTACTCTTCTTTAGTCTAAGGGTATATTTAACTGGCATTCTCGCAGGCATCCTTTTTATTTGCTTATATTCCAGGGGAAGCTAGTGGTGCGCAATCGTTGGGCTAACATTAGAACGTTCTACATTCCACTCCATAGGTTTGTGCAGCGATTACAATTTGACCCAATTTCATAATGTTCTTCCCTTTCTACTAATCTTAGCACATATATTAAGTATCTCCAACTTTGCGTATCATCTTTTATTTATTTCTTCAGGATAGGAAACTTAGGAACCTAGTATTTAGATACTCCGTTTCGTTCCCCAATTTTGCCGATTTTTTATACATTGCGTGCCGAGTTGTGATATAGCGTTTGCTTGTTTATTTATTTTAAGTAAATTCATGTCCAAACATCGTTTCGTAGGCGAATTTATTGTTAAATTCAATAGATTTGAACAAAAAAATATAATGCCAGTAGAACTCTCAATGCTAACGTTGTTTCTTGGTGACTAATGTTAAAACTTATATACTATGTTGTGGATATATTATATAGTAGTTTATACCTTAAGCGTCAGGTACATACTATTTTGAATGTATTTATAATGTAACTTAGCGTGATCTTTCGGTCCACACGTGTCTATAATAGAGTGCCCTTGGAACGCGCGGCGCGTGTCGTATTGTGCAGCGACGCATTGTCTCCTATATTTTATTTGCACAAAGAGATGAAACCAAATTCCTAAATCAACGACCGTAATATATCTCTAGCATATATATGTTTCTCAACTTTATAAATATAGTTTTTGTATTTATCTGTTTAGTGTGCCTTCATGGCGAATTCAGGAAGTGTCAGATTGTATACGCAATAGTTATACTTATATTTTGATTCTTGAATTGAATGCTTGTAGGTAATTTAACTGTAACAATTTCTCGAGTCTCAGCTGAAAATTAATGCGGCAATCCGTTTTGCCACCCGGCACTTAATATTATTGGAAAATGTAAAATTATAAATGCATTTAGCCAAAAAAAAAAATCATTCTGCATTTGTTATATCTACATAATTGAAAAGCTTTTTGGTTCTAATCCCTTTTCGTTTCAACATTTCAGTAGGACAAGGATTGCTTAATATTGCTAGTTTCAACAGTATATTAAATATCACATAAATTACTGTAGGGAGTGGCATTATAAATATGCCCATGCAATTTGTATGATTATATACAAACTGTGCTTTATAATAAATAAAATTTGTGTCATTCTATATAAATGTTACTGTTTACTCTATGTAAATGTTACTGTTAATAGTAATCTATACTTATAATAAATTTGTACTGGTGCTGCAACTGAAAGATTTAATAAATAAAATAAAAAAGTGTATTGATATAGTAGGGCCCAAAAAATGCTTCTATGTTGTTTCACAGACAGAATTATCTGTGCGTTTGTATGCATTGAGAAGCAGCTTATCAGATTTAAATATAGTTTTCAACATTATATTTTGACAACCTTCCATTAACAAATAATATATATTTGATTTAATCTGTTAGTAAATAAAAAGTTATGTCTCTTTAAAATAGTTAGGGCCAAGCCACTGGTGGGTCTCTTATAGTAAATAGTAGGGCAAAATGTATGGGGTAAACAATTCTTTTGACAATTATTTTAAATTGTGTTCATATGGTAGTGTATCCTGTTTTTGATAGTGTAGACAAAAGATAATCTTGTGTCGAAATACTGTATTTTCTATCTGAATGGCAAACATCAAGATTATAGTTTACTTATTAAAATGGGAAAATGAAAATTATTCATTCCCGATTTGTTTCACCTTTGAAGGCACACAATATAATTTTAAAAGCCAGATCCCATTATGGTCCCACCATGGCAGTGTATATTTTATAGTATCAATTACAAATTTATGGAAATTGTATCAGGATATAAAAAATATTTATGAATTTTAATAGTTTTCTATATATTCTCATTTCTGAATGTCGTAAATAAAACCTAACTCATGTTTTATATTGTTAAACATAAAATGGAAATATAAAAAAAATACTGTTGATTATTGGGCTTAAGTGGACCAAAAAAATATTAAGGATATGGATAAGCATTTCTTTTGTGATTGAATGTTACTCTGTGTACAATCAGATTAAAGTCTAGATAAACAGTACAAAACCCAAAGAATGTTGTTGTTTCCTCATATTTCTATACTCTAAGAGCCTATATTACACAACATCCTGATTAATGAAATTATTTCAAACAAAGTAAATATTTACTTTAAAATGATGATCCTGAAAGATCATAATTTTAAATTAAATATTTACTTTGTTTGAAATAATTTATTTAAACCTGGGGTTGGCAGTGAGAGCAACTTGAGTCGCAAAGTCTCAGAGAGTGCTCTGAGCTCATAACCCTACAACACCATCCTCATAGGCAAAAACAAGTAAAAGTAATATAAAAATATATTTGTGTACATTTTTACAGTGTAAACTGTTCTATATATGAGACATACCAAAGAGATGGCCGCTTATTAAAATTAGTCTAATGATGAATAGTGGTGCAAAGCACATTAAGGTATATTGTTTAATAAATTGGTCTACATGCAGAGGTCAGTTTAATTAAATATTATATATTTTTCCAAAAGATAATACTGACACTGGGTATTTTTTATGTTCTCATAATGAAATATTCAGTGGAATGTCTTCTTAAAAATTTAAAGAATTTTATAATGTAAGAGGTTTTTTAAGAAATTAAAAAAATAAATAAAAATTAAATTACAATAAATGTAGTTCAATGATATTTTTTAATTGATTACTTATTTATTACCTGTATAGACTATTATCTATATTTACCATGGACAATATTGTATTAAAACAATTGGATACCTGATACATTAATCAGTATTATTAAGTGCATTAGTAATAACTATATTAATGTTTTTAATAACAACAACAAGTTTGTGTTTATTACAAATAATTTATATGAAAATGGGAATATGTATCACACCAGATGGTTTAATCATAAATTAATTAAAAAAATATTATGTAGTTAACTAACTGTAGATATATAACAATATATATATAATTAATAACTTTGTATTTTTAAACAAAAATGTGTTTCTTTAATCAAAATATAATATTAACGCAAAATATAGAGGAAAAAACAGAAAGTATGTTTTTTTTTCTTTGCTGTAAGTAATTATGATCAACAGGATTTATAGAATGTTTTTTTGTGTCATCACAGAAATCACAATAACGTTTTATTGTATATTTACTTTTAAGCAAGAAAGTAAGCGTGAAAAGTAAAGCAAGAAAATTATTTATAATAAAAATAATAATATAAGATTAAAGCAAAAAATTAGCAAATAAAAAACATAAGTGTGTTGATAAATGTTTCAAAAAGATATAAATAAGGATAATTCAATTAAAGCCATGCTATTAAAAATCAGAGATTGCTACATTGGTCATTAAAACCAGCGTCGACTGATGTGACGTTTACAATTTATAACACCCACGTTAAAACATCGTCAAATCGATATTATATGCTACCAAAATACAATTCTCAGTTTGTTTAGAAACATGGTTGTTTACGATTCTACATCGTTAGTAAATCACAGAACAATGGTATGAAAGTATGACATGGATAGGTATACCTTTCTTTTCCTTCCTTTGTACACCATGGCGAAGGCTCCATGGCCTATTATATCTTGTTTGGTAAATTCATATTCACCAACTTGTATTACTTCCATTTTCATTAAAGCTTTTCCCTTAACGACTGACATTTTTAGTTTATTATATTTCGCACTTTATATAAAGACAAAGATCGATACGATAATTTTTGAAACTCGGTTTTTGGAACTTGACTAAGCGCTACATTCTGATGTTGAGCTCCTAATCACTTCCTACAAGCTTCTATTTACAATTTTAGCACTATGTATATACAACACTATTGAAACATTTTATCTCAACCAAAACACTATGTACAATGAACGCAAAATGTATAAAAGTGATTTTATTTTGTATTATGTTGTGTTTGATTTTGCAAAGTTAAGACTGTGTTACCATTACGAAATATAAACGACGAAAATATTGCTTGTTGTAAAAAATATATACCTTTTCCAAAAATATTAAATGTGTTATATAGATAAAGATAACTTATTTAAGATAATTAAAATATTTTCTTGAAGATTTTAATAACCTATATGCAGAATACGTAACTAAAATATGTTATAACTAAGCTGCATTTATGTAAAAACAGCGCCCTCTTCGTGTTGAATTGAAAATTGTAATATTAACTCGTAATAGATTTTATTATATAGATGGCGCTGTTTCAATTTTATTTCCGTTGCTTTACAAAAATATTGTTACTACTATTACAAAGATAAACATGGTTGGTAAAAATAAATAAAAAAAATATATAGTTATTTTTCTATTTCACATGAATAAAAAACATACAATAGTCATTGTCATATAAAGTTTATGAAGCACAAGTAGATGTTGCTTAATGACAGTGTTTAAAAATTATGACTATCTCTTCTGATCTCCTAAATCATCAATACTGTCTTCATCGATCTGCAAATAAAATTATGCATGATTCATAACACAATTTGATATGAAGAATATTGTAGAATATTCTAAAACCACAAAAATTTAAGAATATTTTTACCTCTGGCCATTTTTCTGGAATCACATCAAATAAATCATCTTTTACATCACCTTGTATTACTATTTCATCATCACCAGTTACTGATGAACCACAGGCAAATTTAGTGCCAAAAAATTTTGCAGCTACCTTTAAGTCAATATCTGTAAAAATTATAAGTAATAATATAGAAGCTACTCTCTTTAATAAATTCTTCTAAAAATTTCTTTAAATCTCTCTTTTTCAAAATTAGATATATCTAGTAAAGAGAACAAAACAATTACCAAAAGTACTTAATCCTGATACAACAGTGACAGACTTCTTTTTGCCCCGAGGAGCTCGGGATACTTGCACAAGCTTTGGGACATCTTCCTTCTTCTTTGACTTAAGCATACCTTTTCCGCCTCGTTTCTGTCTTTTTTTTTCTTCTTCACCACCGCCATTATCATCTTCATCTAAATATATGAATAAAGAATGTAACTATAACCTTTGAAAATTTATGAAGCATATACATTTCTTATTATATTTGGACTTACCAATTTTTACTTTTTCAAATTCTGTTGGCAGGTGTTTTTCTAGCCATTGCTTACATTTATCATATTCAGGATAATACTCGCAATATTCTATAGGCATAGAACAATTACCACAGTACTGTACTTTAATAGGGTACGTTACTCCTCCTCGGGGTCCTAATGACAAATCGCGGTCCGCCATTATAATTTTATATATTCTAATACTGGGACATATTATTACGGAATAAAAATAATAATTATTAATGCAATTTATGAAATTAATTTCGATTTGCGGTATACTACCACAAATATTCTAAAAGTACTTTGACAAATGTCATTATTTTTCAATTGAAGATTGACTTCTTCATTTTCTATCAACAGAATAAATATTGTATATCACGTTGGCGATAGATTATTTTTATTACTTTTAAATAATAAAAATCGTGGGAAAGGTAGTCAATGAACTTAGAATTATACTGAAAAAATATTTTTTATTATATATTATCAAATTAACCACGTGTTTGTGAAGGAGCTTGTGGTGTTTGCCAAGCTAAGCCAAGCGTGTAAGCGACGCGTCACGCCTGTGAACGGGACTCGGCTATATTATTTTGTCATGTTAAATCTATTATAGTTATGAAGATCAATTAAAAATCATAAAATTAAAAGCAACAAAAAAAGGGATTTTATTTTTAGGTATAGTTCAAGTAAACTAATAATCACTTAACATTTTATACAGTCTTGATACTAGATTTCCAAATTCCCTCTGCCTTCCCTGCTATGTGCGTGAAAATGATACATATACGGTTTCTGAAGAAATAATTGGCGTGATTGCTAGGATAAAGAGTAACAGGATTTCTTGTTAGTTTAGTTTCATTAGATAGGTATAATTAAAGTAACATTCTTGTTATTATTTGAATTTGAAATGAGATATTTGGCACGAGTTTTAACAATTATGAGGTGCCAATATTTCGGCACTTTTGCAAGCGTCACAATTAATAAACATGATATACTTATATCCTATTAGAAGTTTTGATGATATAGTGATATTTTTAAAAGGTTTTTGAAACGGAGAATTTCATGTGAGGATATATATGATACTTCAACCTCAAGACATTGAAAATGTCTTTTGCATTATTATTATACCTTCTGCATACTCCATTCTTCCAAGTTTTATTGACAAAGTTATAGCTCCAGTGGGAAAGCGGTCGATTTTAGTACCAGATATTTATATGTATAAATTCATCGTTTATCATTGTTGCAGTCGGTTATTAAAACTTAAAATAGATTTTTAGTTGTGATCTTTATTGACAGAGCAATCATAGCCATAGCGATCAGAAAAAAGTCACAAAGTCATAAATATTGCCCAATGTAAAGACAATATAAATTACATTAGGTACATTACATTTGTGATTGTGTCACAAACACATTGTGTGCTCTGCACATTGTGAATGTATTGAATTTAAATAGCATTTGTATTGTTGAAACGCACATACATAACCCTATGGCTATGGTATCTTCCTCAGCGGTTACACAGCTACTGGCATTACTCAGTCTAGGAGAAGATAGAATGTGTATCATGCGTTACCGAGGATGAAAATAATGTTTTTTAAAATTCAAATTGTGGCAAAAGCATTATAACATCATCAAAATATTTAATTGTTAATTAGTAAAATGTTATGAGCTATAGGATTTTTTTAATATGTTCTTTCTCATTATAAAGTTATAAAATATTATTTTATTTAATCGGGTGTTAGTCACAGTTGGGAACGATAAGGATTTTCAGGTTTATGAAATATATAAATGTATGAGGTGAAATTAATATTTTAAATAAAAAAATGAGATTTATCATTATCACATTGATTCGATTCTTACTTGATGGAAGGGCTGTATTTGTACGAATTTTAGTTCTACTAACGATATTAACGAAGTTATCCAGTATGTAATATGCTGGATAACTTCGTTAATATCATTAGTAGAACTAAAATTCGTACGTTAATACTAAACCGCACTTCTATAAAATACCAATATTATTTACATTAGCCCATTATTTTATTTTTTTGATTTATAAGGAAATAAAATCAAACTCATAAGTGTAAAGTTTCAATTTACTAAGTATAGTAATATTATTACAAAAAATCGTTTTATGTATTATAAACTTTGGTATATCTTTGTGAAAAATGCATATTCCATACACTAGCTTAACAAAAAATATGATATAGTACAGTAAAATAAAATGTATCGGAAGAAAATTATAAAAATAATAAAAAAAACTTTAGGTTGTCCTTCTATAATCAAACGAATCTTCTTTCCAAAAATAATTTTCATTTGTCACTTTAAGCTCTAACGAAAGTACCTTTTATAATAATAACGTACTAAAACGGGCTTACTTCACATACGATCTTATATTTGTTGAAATATATTTAAAAATGACAGCACATCAACACTTAACACTTTAATTTTAAAATATTTAAACTATGATATTATAGTTATCTAAAAATGTATCTAAAATTGTTTCAATTATTAAACTCGTTAAACAAGTACATTGCGGAGATAAAATAATTAAATAATATTAAGAATGTGTGGTACTTTTAATTAAAGAATGAAATATGACCATTCCATGTTTCGTCCGGTTCTTTTCGTAAGTTTATAATTTAAATGTTATGATTTTGAGTGAAAATTATTACAATCCAACGCTCATTGTGAAAGTTGGAAACAAGTGCAAGTTGCATTCTCGCTATGGAATGTGTTCTGTATATTAAAATTACTAGTCTTATTTAAAGTTTTAGTAAATTAATTAACATACTACAGTAACTTAAATTCTTGGAATTTTTCAATTTACTAACGATTACAACTATAAAATCGCTTTATTTCTAAACTACTTTTTGCAGTCTATTTTCTAAACATCAATAATACTGTCGTGTTTTTTATCGGAAGCTTTGAGTTTTTCTTGCATTTGAGTTAACATGTCCTGCATACGTCGTATCTGAAATTGGTAAACAGAGATTAACATATTTTATATAAACACGTAGTGTTCATTTCATACATGCACCTAAAATGGTTTACGCGATAGTTACATTTTTAAAAACTATTCACACATTATATAATAATGCAAGTTTTAACATTTTCATTAACACTTGTATACATATAGCCTACTTCTAATATGCCCTATATGATTGAGTCAAGTTAACATGAACATATATGTGTGTTGACAAACTGTTAAATAAAAAAAAATGTTAAACGGATAATATGTATTTAAGAAAAGACTTATTTTTCAATGAATAAAATATTCCAATGTAAGTATTACAATACAACATTGGCTCATTATATTAGTAATATCCAATATGATTTAGAAGCAATTAAATAAACACTCACAATTAGGTATATAGTTTGCTTCCAGTTATAAAAAAAAAAAACAAAAGTAGTAGGTAATTATTAAAATTTGATTAACGTTTTCGTTCTTATTCAAAATTATAACGTTAATTAGTTTAAAATTTTAGTCTGCGAAATACGGAACATCATTTTTTTTTTAATATAGATTAGGTACTTTAAAATATTTTATTTAAATATGTCTATTCTATTATATTTTGAAATATTTAATAAATAGTTACTCATTCAACGTACATTCAACGTGAATAAAGAGTTTCAAATTATAGAGTTACCAGGATAACGTCAGATTTTTTATTTAAAAGTTAAAGTTATCACTAGGGACTTATTAGTACCGTGTGTACACTGTACCGTTAATTTATCTATTTCAGACAAGTTAATTTACATAATTATATTTTTTCTTTTTAATAATATAAATTTAAAAGAAATTAAAAATTAAAATTTACTAATTATTAAATCCTTAATGCATTTTTTTTTTCATAAATAGCAATGTTATGTAATGTAGGTACATGCATAGACAAATACCTTAGTTATCGATCTGGATTTGATCATGCGATTATTATCCAAAAATGTACCTACATGTCAGTTAACCTACTGAAAAACTGTATAAAATCTACTCTATATCGACGTAATTTACAAAAAGATAAAATCCTTAAGGAAACCATGCATTTTGTTTTGTTTTTTCATTTAATTTACTGTAAAATAAGTACATACGAAGTCCATGACAGGCCTACATGCCGCGAAAATTACAAAAATATATAAATATTAATTATACATAATAATTAAGTATGTAATAACGCAATAATTACAAAGTACTATTTAACCATATTCATATTGTTCTTTCAATATTCCTTTTAAATAATTGTTTAAATCAAGCATCACTGTAATGTAAAAAATACAATACCGAAATTTCAGGAACACATACCTCCTCATCTTTTTGCAATAGTAGTCTATCCGTATCCGTAAAAACGACATCGGCGTTGTTCCCCATTGAATCTCTCTTCAATTTTCTGTCAATATATTTTTTATAAGTATTTCGACTTAGAGCTACCAATTTTATAATAGTATTATAACGTACAGAAATGGCACATTTCATTATACTGTTGAAACATAGGCAATCAAGAATGAATAACATTTAGACATTTTACCAACCCCCTTTCCCGCATAGCATGTTGGGATATTTGTGAGATACATTGTGCACGGAAGTTCTCGTAGTGTACATCTTGAGTGACGTCCTTCAAGTCCTGCATGTGTGTGGATATCAACATTGTCCGTAATTTCGTAAAATCAGAATGTCGAGGATTTTCCACTAAAAAATGCATACATTAGCACAATATTATTTTATAATAGACTGATCTAAATATTTGAGGCAAGACCAAATAGTATATTTAGTAATGTTATATGTCTATAATTTATAAAGATTTGAATATAATATTGATAAATTGGGTCAAATTTTGTATTCTATATAAGCTTATACAACGTATATGGATTTATTCAATATTACCATCTACAATACCCCAAGGATATTGTCGGCCCCTCACTCGTTTTCCTCCCACCTCTAATACCGTATCAGAAGCTACTACTGCAAAAGGTGCTGCAGCCTTAAGTTCGCGGTCTTGTTGCTTAAATTCTTCATCTTCATCGCTATCACACTCTGGGAACTGATATACCTATGAAATTATAAAAAAAAAAAATAATACACGTTAGCCCGTTTAAGCTTATTTCGAGGGTTTTTCTTTTAAGTATTTTAGTATATGCAGCTATAGCATATTTTTGACACCACTGTGGATAAGATGTATATTCCAGAAATTTTACCTGTATTTGATGTTCCTCAAGATCATTGAGTATGCGCGTCTTTAATCTTCGAATTTCTGCTGCGGTAAGTGAATCTGCTTTTGCGATAACAACCACGATATTTACTTTTCGGTGCAGTCGTCGCATCATCTCCAAATCCACTTGACGTAGACTAAAGGAAAACAAATAATTTAAAATATACATTTTTATGCCTTTGTTTCTAAAGAAAATTTAGCCCTAGATTACTTTAAGTAGCCCTAGTTACGGAGTAGTTCGTGTATATGTGTATATTCCACCAAATTATTTGTTTAAGCACATTCGGCTTGACGGCTTAACGTCATGATCAGCCTCATAAAGACACCGGTGCAAGTTATATTTCCAAGGTATGAAATATGAGGTCGAAAAAGACTTCAAACTTACCAGCTAAAAATTAAACAAAAAAAGGTCCCGCAGTAAACGTTATTACGTAGAAAATTTTCCGAACTACTTAAATTATTATTAAAAATAATTAAGCTTAGGTTTCGAAATCAAGTTCTATTGCTTAATATGTAGATAGTCTATTAGAGTAGAGAATTCATAATGTATAATGTAAGTACATTAATATTCACTTGGAAGTAATCGAATTGCTATCGAGCCCTATTACATAGCTGTAAAATGTATTAACGCAATAGGAGTTTATTGATCATAAGAGCTGCCAATAACAATAATTATTTCTGTGAAGGTACTAGCACGTAACACTAAATATGTCTTGTTAATATATATTAGGCACATTGTTTTATTATAGTAATAAATTAAATATATAAAACTATAAACGTAAAAGAGTAAATGTATTTAGTAATGAAAATCGGAAATCGAATCAAAATCAGTGCCATTATTTGATTATAAAGATTAATGAAGAATGTCAATAATGAAAATAAATGTCAATTTTATTATATGTAAGTTTATTTGTGAATAAGTATGTAATTATAGATACATGACGCACTTTGCAACACATACATATACTTTCCTTACCTATGAGCCCATGGTGGTACGAAATACAGGCAACAATGTACTCGATTGTCTTGCATATGCCTCCGATTGAGACCACTCTCGTCAGTAAAATATTGACGAAATTGTTCATCAACGTAGGCAGAGCAGACACGCCAAGAATCTTCACAGTTTATTGCGTCTCCAAACCCTGGTGTGTCCACTATTGTAAGTCGCAGCTTCACCCCGCGTTCTTCTATTTCCATTGTTTTCTTTTCTATCGTAGTAGTTTTTTCAATTCTATCTATTAATTTAAAAAGAAAATAATAAATAAAAAGCAATATATACTTTAATAAATTGTAGCATGACTTAAACTATACCTTGAACATCGGGTATTTTTCTATTTTTGTAAAGATCTCCCAGAAAAAGACTATTAATCAAAGTAGATTTGCCAAGCCCAGATTCTCCTACAACCATGAGTGTAAAGTCAAAACCCCTTTTTACAGATTTTCGGTGTACCTGCTCTGGTAGAGTGGCAAATCCTATATAATCACGTTCCCCGCGATCTCGTTCTGTTGACAAATTATTTAAGTTACATCATTTTTCAAAATATGAATAGCAAGCCGTATATGTATGTTTAAAAATATCAATTAATATTATTGAACTCAAAAAAATATTATTGTTATATTACTATTCATTCGTGAGCTTGTGTTCTTTTCATATTTTGCTATCGTTAACTTATGCGGAAGTATAACACGACGACATCCTTTAGATAATAGCTACTATATTGAGTAGTCTCTTGAATGTATAAGACGTGAAAGCGAGCTGGGTAAATTGGCCATGCAAATGTTGTTCTTTTGTGTGGATGCAAGTACTGAGTCTGAGTGCAGTGTGCGCAGCGGAGTGGAACACGACGAGTTCCTGAATACCAGGGCCCAGGGACGCAGCGCGTGCGCATCAAACATTGAGGACAACGAGCGGAAGCGCTATACGTGCTCATCAACGTACAATGTTATGTTGTCACTCTATTAGTATACAAATATTTTGTATACTAACTGACAACAGTAGCATAAATAAAATATTCACGCGTTTACAATAAAATGGCAACAATTAATTGACTTGTTCATGGCTGACGAATGTACCCGCACTTTGCATTCTATTACGACACGTGAACATTAATTGAAGAAGGTAAAAAGTTCATCGTTTGAAATTAGGACAGCTCCCACTCACAATTCGCACGATCTTAATAGACAATAGACCTCGTCATCTTTCCCACTCACACCGGCAATGGTACTCGAAAAAAATTCTATTATTATTTATTGTTCAAGAACATTTATACTTCAATCTATTGATGTTTTCATAATAACCGATGATCTGATAAACATGACATACTTACAGTCATCAAAACGACGTCTATAATTTTGTTTATGTAATATAGGTTGCTAATCATTATAAATAATTTATAAAGTATTTTGACAATGACAATTTCTTAAAATACATGAATTAATATATAATAAATTAAAACCAATATTATGAAGATGATAAGCTAACTTACGAATTTTTATCACAGTTGCCAAAGGCATCTTCTTTATAATATCGTCATTATTTGTCTTGTCTGATTCTTTGTCACAGATATTTATATCTAGAATTGCGTATGTATTTTCCATTTTAATATAAATTATATTCTCTCGAATTATCGAACTATTATTATTTACCGCGTTGTTATACTATTATTAATGCACGATATAGAACATTTTATGTAGATCAAACTACTTAAAAAAATAAATTAATTTAATTAGGAATTGCGTATTTGGATTTCACGGAAATTGTTTTACCGGCGCAAGCGCCGGCGGCAGCAACTCACACACTGTACCGACTCAACGTTCGCAGTTCAACTGTGCGCTTTAGTAATAGTAGGTACCTAACTGACCTAAAGTACTAGACTAGTTATCACTTGAGATTTATTTAGGTATATATAGTTCATGTTAATAGGTTTTTTCATAGCCAATCATGTAGGTAGGTTTATATTATACGTAGATTTCATATCGATTATTACTCATAACCGAAATATAAATAAATTATGTCTAAATTTAAAATATACGCCCCTAATATGTAGGTAACCTAAGTTCGAAGATTTAATATTCCGTTACGTCCTAGTGTTCCGTTCCATTTCCCACTTTTTGTTGAGTGGCGAAACTCAGCGCCGTGCATTGCTTTGTTACCAAAGCGAAGAAATGAAAACATTAAATATTTAAATTGAAATTATTAAATATTTCTTTTGTTCGAGTGGGGACCGAACCCACAACATGTCGCATGATTGTGCCTCTGCGCCACGACATGCTCCTTATGACTATTAATTCGGTTCTTACTACAAAACTACTGAATGTGGCGGTAGTTGTTGCGTATAATATTAAAATTAAATAAAAGGAAATAAATCAGTATTTTAATTCATTGAAAGTTAGTATTAAAAAAAGGAAATTGATAGTATTATGTATCTTACTAAAGTAAAAAGAATGCTTAAAAAATTGTCGTGTGTTTAAAGTAAAATATTGCTGTGTAGATTAATATAAAAATGCTTACCATTCATGTTTGAGCAATACGAGATGTGCCGTCTTATAATGTTAAAATCACAATAAGACAATATATATGAAAATTTATATTAAATTTTCATGATGTTTTTTTCTTAATTTCATTATAAATCTTGACTCTTCTTGTATTCATTTTTCCCGGGTAAGCTTATCAGTCTAGTTAAATCAATAAATGCTGCACTAATATTTCATTATAATTTTACTGGTAGAGACGAATTGTGAGATCTCATTTTATTATATAGTGCATTATAGATAAGTATTTTAGGCCAGTCAATACACTTTAACATATTATTTATCTTATATTGCTGAAATGTGTCGACATATCTAAACTACACACCAAAAGGAGTAGAAAATAAAAATTAGTCGCGCGACCACTAAATAATATCACGATACTACTTCTAAAAATTGTATAATCTAAAATAGTACAAAAAAATTAAGTAAAATATAATCACATTGTTTGTGCGCCGTCCTGTGCGTGTGCGTTACGTAATCTGAGGGCCCGGGGCGAGCTCGCGCCCTCGAAGGCCCTCCCCTGCGCCGCGCGTCCCTGGCGCGCGCACCGCCCGCTCTCGAGGGTTACAGGGATCGATACTGCAAAACTTAAAGCGCATGCACAATCCCCCGCGCCACCCGCACTGGTGGACTATTCAATATTTTTCTCAACTACTATATTGCCCCAGATGCATTAGCGTTGTCCCAATAATTTCAAGGTCGTAAGCAGATTTCCTTCTACCAAAAATATACTAAAATTCAAAGCCTAAATATTAAAACACATATACCTTCAAAAACTTTAAACTTTAAATGTTTAATAAATGTTATGAAATAATTTTAGTTTTATTCTAATGTGTTGGCTGGTTGGCATGGCTGGCTTTTATTTGATGATTACGTTTTTTAAAGCAGCTGTTTTATATTATTTTAGTTAAGTTAATGTAACATTAAAATAAATTAAAAATAGCGTAGATCAATTTCTATTTATTGGGGATCATCACAAATTATTGAAGGACGATTACAAAGCGCACATGCAATGTTCCTGTAAGTTTAAATTTGTGAAAATTTAACTTTAAAGAAAAAGTAACCATTACCACCCAGAAATCCTTTTCTGAATTTTAATATTGTTAATGTAAATGTTCTAGAGGCCAGTCGTAGGACGGGGGCACACGGGTACGGTCTGTGGGTTCGATCCCCATTTGAGGAAATGAAAGATATAATATTTTCATTTCTTCGCTCTGATAACAAAGAAAAACAGCTTTAAAAATTTCTTTTAATCATACATATATTATCTGTGCATCGTGGAAAATTATGAGAGTGCGTGGAGTGATATTTTTTGTACGATTCATATCTCTCTTTGTGTCATAGGGTTTGTTAATAAAATATTTGAATATAAAATAAATCTAATTTCAGAAATTATTTTTAAATATCACATATTGCGCATTTTCCCTACGGATCCAATAATAACCTAATGATGTAAAGTTGATACGGTCATAGTACACCTTGTAGGTTTTAGATATTTTATGTGACGATTTACGCCATAACTAGATCATCCTTATTTTTTAAATAAATGGTCATGGGTTTAATTTTTTTAAATGCAATTTTATTTTTGTTAAATAATTGTTTTCTTACTTCAGATGTAAAAATCCAGGGCTTTACCACTTGTTACACAGCATTTAAAATCGAAAGATTGATTTTCGTATGTACGCCGATAAAGTAGCAATAAGACAATATTACTTTATCGGCGAATATAATAGATATTACGTTTTTTTCACTTTTGCCTTGGTAAGAGAGCGAGGAAAATAAAATATTAAATAATTTATTTTCTAAATTGGGAATCGACCCAAGAACTTGTCGCACTTACAGTCAAACGCTTGTGCCCCTGCGCCATGCCAGACTTTAACTTAAAATACAATAAAAAAGGAAAATATCAAAAAGTGAAACTTTATTAATGTTAGCTTGGGTCAGGAGCTCGAAGTTGCTAAATATGCTTGAAAAATGTCTATAACTTATAACAATTTGGATTGTATTGAATAGTTTGAATGATCATATTTAAAAGTAGATTTTTATAATGACGTATATTTAGTACACTTTGCAGTAATCCGTGGTCACTGGTCTCGGACTCAGGCCACAGTCACAGACTATTGCAAAGTGTTCTAAACGTCGAGTAACTAGGTAGTAACTAGATTTAAATGTAGTGTTTTAGTGTAGCTTTCAATATTATATTTTGGGAACCTTCCTTTAGCATTTACAGTTTGTATTATTAAAATTCGTTAATAAATAAAATAAATTAAAATTCGTTAATAAATAAAAAAATTACGGCAATTTAAAGTATTAATTTCGACAAAATTCCAACAAAAATTTTGTTGGAATTGTGTCGAAATTAATATTTTAAAATGCCATAACTTTTGCCGTTATTCATTTCACTGAAATAAATTTTTCAATGTATAGATATATTCTTAAAAGTGGTTCGTTTTTGAACGTTAAACAATTTACCACCAGTTTACTAAAGTTACTGCTTTAGTTAATCCAGTCAAAATAGACATAAAAACTTGTAAGGTAGAAAAAAATCGCATAGAGCTGATAATTGATATAGACAATGAGTGAGTATCAAAAGTCCCCATCGATCCTTTGTGTGCAAAAAATTATTCAAGGTCAAAGGTCGTAAATTCCAGTTTTTACCATTTTTCTCTGAGCCAGTCTCAGTCCAGTCCAGCCAGTTTCAGTATTATATATATCATGTCTTTTGAAATTTGCAAATTTTAAAAGACATGATCAGTTCTTTGAATACTTGCAAGCTTAATAATCTGTGACAGTCCATATGCACTGTCGTAAAATGTACGCTCGAAAGAGTAGTATTGCTGCAGCTAAAAAACCGCGCTATACAGAAGAAGGCAGTACATCTACGAATATAAGTCCACCACATACTAGAGCTCCAGTAAGCGAGCAAGATTATTTACAAACAGATATTTAAGATTTGTGAAATCACTATCTTAAATAATGATCTTAAATGTGAAATCACCATAAAAAAATGAAGAAAGAACAGTTTGGAAGGTCAGTGTAATGTGATAAGATAGTAGAACAAGTGAATGAGGTAGTATATCTGGGAAGTATGTTTAGCAGAGACGGTAGATACGAAATGGATGTGGAAAGGCGTATTGCTGCCGGTAACAGAGTTAACGGTGCCTTAGCTGCATTGTTGAGACGGCGAAACGTCAGCATAGCTGCGCGTTTGGCCATACACAATGCAGTGTTGGTATCGACACTGTTATACGGCAGCGAAACGAGGGTATTACAGAAGAAGAATGTAAGAAAGATGATTGCTGTAGAGATGCGATCTCTTCGTCGGATATGCGGAGTCAGTTTATCTGATCGCATATCCAATGAAGAAATACACAGAATGACAGGTACTAGCGTGGATGTCACAGTGAGAATGAAGAAGAACGTGCTCAGGTGGTTTGGGCACGTCGAGCGAATGAGTGAAGAAAGAATGGTAAAAAATATTTATGAAGGAAAAGTGAGTGGTAAGAGAGGGAGGGGGAGACCTCGGTTGACCTTCGAAAACACAGTATCAACGATACTGGAGGAAGGTCACGTAAAAAACATGAGGACCCCCCCAGGGAGGGCATGTATGATGAGGTTGATGACAGTGGACGAGGCGAAAGAGGTATGCCAAGACCGTAGCGTTTGGCGCTCCGTTCTCTCTGCCTACCCCGCTAGGAATATAGCGTGAAGCTAAGTTAAGTTAAGTTAAGTGAAATCACCATCGAATAGTACCATTATCTTGTTTACCTCCAACATCTACATCTGCTTTCAACACTTGTATCGTGTGTATTATCAAGTTAAAGTTTCGCTAGGCAATGATGGATCCAGAAGAATGGGCATAGAAATTTAATGATGAATAAATTTCCAACCCCATTCTTCTGGATCCAGTTCATTGCCTAGCCAAGGTATTGATGATTCTCGCTTTTTTTTAAGGAAAATAAGCAGTACATTACAAAAAAAAAACTAATAACACACTTAGATTAAAACAGAAAGCAAATAAAGTGTACGTATCAATTGTTAGGGTCAGAGTTGTTATAATATTGAATCAGAAACAGCAGATGAAAGTATTTATGACATTGATAAAGAGTCAACTGATCCATCCCTTTTCTTATAACAATGTACTGAAATTCAGCAAGAAGAAGAAGAAAATTAAGACGAAGAAATAATTGTTGAAGAAAAATTAGCGAATTATGTAACATAATAACATTTGTAAAAAATAAATAACAAGAAATCATCCTATACCACTTTTAACAATTTTTTTTAGCTTCACGCTGTATCCCGCACTAGGCAGGGTAGGCAGAGGGAACCCGGGCACCTAGTGTAAAGACACTCCGTTCCACTTCCAATTCTCATTTTCCGCCGAATTTGAGGCATTGCGTGTTGAGTGGCGGAAGTCAACGCCGCGCTTTGCCTTATTACCAGAGCGAAAAAATTAAACATTAAATATTTAAATTAAAAATATTAAATATTTCATTTCCTCGACTGGGGATTGAACCCAGAACCTGTCACACTCTTATGCCGCTGCGCCAAGACAGGCCCCTCTCTCTCGTCTCACTTTTAACATTTCTTGCCGTGTGATCCCGGCTTTGCCGTGTGATCCCGGCTTAGAATAGGATCACCCTGGTACTGATGGTGTCGTAAGAGGCGACTAAAGTGCGTGTGGTAGAGACACGTTGCCAGCAATGGTAGCACGCATGGGCAGACTCGACCGGATTGTTACCACCCCCGGCATTTAAGACCAACGTTAAGTAGTGGCATTGGCCACTGCGTTTCGCATTAGGTAATGCCGGGCCCCGGTGCCGATTCACCTTAAAAGACAGCAACGCTCCAGTAGCTCCTCTGGAGTTACACGGGGCCGTGGGCGACGGTGATCACTTACCATTACCATCAGGTGACCCGTACGCTCGTTTGCCGTCTCTTCCATAAAAAAAAAGTGAGTGAGAAAATAAAAATTAAAAAAAATAAAAAAAGTTAAGTTTTTAACTTTTAAAATGGCGATATTTCGAAGGCAAGTTATCATACCAAAAACATTTATTTAAATTAACAGACAGACAAAAATGAGCCGAGTGACATTTTGTTCATATTATGGATATATTAACGGAACAAATCCATATTTTTTTTTGTTTTTAATGCATAGAAATAACTTATTTAAACGGGACTAAAATTTTAATATAGATTGCGTTACATTTACAACGGTATTTTCTAAAAAGCTGTTTGGGACTCGTTTATTCTATGAATAATGAATTTATTAACGTAAGTACCATGTATAACTATTAACTGTGTCTTTTAATGTTCTACTGCTAACTTCGATTTTAATTTCTTATTCTATTTTAAGGATTCAATTTTAAAATATTTCTACATGTTCTACGCTTAACTTTGGTTTTTAATCCGATATGTGTTGTCATGTTGTTTTTATACAGATTACCGAAATTTTTATTTAAGATAATAAAATTGAGAAAGAAAGATTTACTCATAAATCATATAACATCAAGTTAGAAGGAAATGGCAGGTCTAGCTTCTGTAATGGCAGAAATCTAGAGGTGCGTTAGAGGATGACTTTCAGGCTAAATTTGATAGTAGAGTAGCAGCAAAAAGTTAAGCGAACTACACAAAAGAAGTTAACTACACAAAAGAAGTTACACAAAAGAAGTTAAGCGCTTCTTCGCGCTCACCAAAAATCTAAAACCTGTACAAACACCAGCTACTACTACAAAAAAAGACTACCACGGGAAGATTGAACTACGACAACGTGCCCATCGCACTGTTCGAAGACCGAGTCTCCCATCAACCAAAATGAGCTTGGTGCTCAATTATCCAGCATCGCGAACGCAGAAAAAGCAAAAAGCAAGCCATGGTTATCATGAAAATAATTCTCAATTCACACTATCGAGACCCATTCCATGCGCAGCTTACTACAATATAGTTATGTATGAAGGTAGAGGACATAATTTTAATATTTTAACAGTCCAAGCATTTTTTTAAATTTTTAGTCTCTCGGCATTTAACTTTAAGTTACGCTATTGATCTAGTATTGATAAAAAACCCTTTATCGACACTTCTCTACATCTTCCTTCCCATTTGATTTACATATTACCTCTAGTTTTCTGAATCTTCATTTTCTAACATTATCATTCTAATGCTGATAACAAGAATAAAGCTGATCGGACTATCTCACCCAGAGTAGCCTCAGATGACCATAGGTCTCATTATGATATCCTAATTTTAGTCCTATCCCTGTCCATGCCTCATTATAACAATTTTTCATATATTTCATGTTAACTTTCTTAGATGTGGCGTAAGGCATTTTTTCATTTAGTTCTCAATTTTTATGAATCTTATTACGTCCGTTATAACGTCTCGATATCACCTTTACGCAGATGACAACAACAACAAGAATATTGGACATATCACTCACGCTTTAAATACCAATTTGCAACAAATATCGTTATGATCTGAAAAATACGGCGTTGAAGTCAACCCTGGTAAATTTCCAGCATTTTTTTTAGTAACTCACGTCAACTGGCCAAGTTTGACTACAAGTCTCCAAATAATCACACTTACTAAGGTACAGTTATAAATTTTACTAAAACTGTGATTTGGGCATTATTATGAATGAAACGTTGTGTAGTAACTAATATACCTCTGATATTTCTCGCAGAATTTATCCTTGCCTATATTTAATCCAATGATGAGAATGAAAATCTTTTTACCGGTTCAAGCCAAAATGCAACTAGTTAATACTTGCATTCGTTTTATTTATGATCTACACAAGTTTTTATATATTATTATTTTCCCTAGTAGGTAACAGCTTGGTTGGCTGACAATGGCTGACCGTAGAAAAACGAGGTAGCCCTGCCTACTGTATTCCTGTCTGTAATAATTTTAATTTTGTTTTTATTAGATATTTGTACTTATTGTTTTACTTGTACATACAAAATTTATTATACTTGAAATTAGAATTAATTATACGTTAAACTACTATTATTAAACTAACAAAATTATATGAATGTAATGAAAGCAAAAAAAATATCCAATTACTTGCTACTAGTAAAAACGATATCTATGTTACTAAAAACAATCCTATAGTTGATAAAATAATGTAAAAGAACAATTCTTATGAGATTGAAATTAAAATAAAAAAGAACTTAATCGCTTTGGGATAATTGACAATTTGCTAAAAATCAGTCAATCATCAATCGTATCACATAATAACTGTCAAATTATACCAAATTACTAAGTGCAAAGACGAATTTCATGTATTTTAAAGGAACGCACCGCAAAGGAACCCCTACACGGGGTTACATGGGGCCGTTGGCGACGGTGATCACTCAACATCAGATGACCCGTACGCTCGTTTGCCTAGTCTTTTTCATAAAAAAAAAACTTAAAGCGACAAATGTATTCATTTTTTACTATTTTCAGCTTCACGCTGTATCCCGCACGAGGCAGGGTAGGCAGAAGGAACCCGGGAACCTAGTGTTAAGACACTCCGTTCCACTTCTGTTCCCCGCTTTCCGCCGAATTTGAGGCATTGCGTGTTGAGTGGCGGAACTCAACGCCGCGCATTTGCCTTATTACCAGAGCAAAGAAATGAAATATTAAATATTTAAATTGAAAATATTAAATATTTCATTTCCTCGACTGGGGATCGAACCCAGAACCTGTCGGTTACAGTCACACTCTTGTGCCGCTGCGCCACGACAGGCCTCACTATTTTTTAAAGTGTTATTCCACACTTAGGACAGAAAATACTAAACTTAAATTTAAAAAGCATATAAAAATTTTGAATGAAGCGCTTATTACAAATAAGTTGTAATAAGCGTATAAGAATTTCGACGGAGCTTGGTGTGAATGGATGGCTTAGTGGCTAGGTTAGAGCGCTTGAACGATTTTCAAGAGGCGCGGGTTCAAATCCCGCTTCGTTAAAAAAAATTATACGTTTTTTAAATTTAAGTTTAGTAAATAAATGTATTGATTTTGGTAATAGTTTGATAAATATCTAAAATGTACTTTATAAAATACTATTTACTTTAATTAATTTTATGTTTCACAATTTTGTTCATAGAGCCTTCCACACGAAAGATACACCTGTCATGGACTTATACTTAGAACTATTCAAGATAAACATTTCTATTATACACAATCTTTGTGTTACTCCAATAGTTTAGACAGCGTACGCTAAGATAGTTCTTAGAGCGCAATTTTTTTTCCGACCTGTGTCACGTTATATTATTACACGTTATTCGACCGAAATTACATAAAATTATTACAAATTGTAGCATATATGTTATTCTGATATGTAACCTATATTAAAATAAAGTTTCATCCAAATCCGTAAAGTACCGTATATAATCCGTAAAGTAGTAGTAAGTTTTTTGCCTAAGTGTAATAAAATATATACATACATCCATACTCACAAACTTTCGCATTTATAATATTAGTAGGAAAGGATATGACTAGTGGGTAACGGTAGCGACCCGCCCGCGGCTTCACTCGCTTGAATCACATGCATTTCTTATTTACTTGACGAATCTTATAAGATTATCACTTTTAAAACAATATCTATTCAATACATTGAAAATTAAAATCAACTAAGTTAATAAAAATGTTGTAGCAATTTTGCCAAACTAAATATTTTAAAATTTATCAACCGATTTAAATAAAACAATGTTAACGACTTCATTTATATCTGTTAAATCTCTTCGTTCGCACGCACTAAAATCGTTCGAATGCGTAACGCACGGAAAAAATTATAAACACCAGGCCAACAACAACAAAAAATATATATAGATTTCATGTACAGTGATCTCTTATAGACTTATTATAAGTAGTAAGATATTTTGTATTCTATCATTTTGTTTAAATAAAAAAAGTATAAACGTTATATATTTTTATAATTTTGTCTCAGATATAAAAAACAAAACAAAAATAATATAGCGAGGGCTTAGGTACGAAGTGTGGGCTAGAAATTATTACAAATAAGTATACATAATATACATTCTCGATAAACGGGCAAATATTTTTGTATGAGATATCAGACGAAATAAGTAAAATATTGTGTTGCTTAAAACAGTTTAATATTTTTTTTATTTTTTGTAATTTGTAAAAAATAAAAGTGGAATTTGATTGCTGTGGGTTTAGCTGGGCTATAATAATCCTGCAACTGAACAGCTCTAAAAAAAATATCGTTTACAAAAAATAATTTAAAATATCATGTTTGTATTTTATAAGTGTTTTGACCATCTTTTTATTGTCTTCAAAAGACAATAAACGTGTTGTTGTGTTTTTAATGTTTTTTTTAATTATACGTATTTTATTGTTTTACTATAATATAGATGATATGTATTTTTTATGCAACATATCTTATTAGAAGACTAAAGTCTGTTATTTCCATTCTGATTTATTTTCAGATACCCGTTCTGGGTATACAAGGTAATGTGATGGGGTCCAAGATTAAACAATAATGTCTCAAAGTAGAGTGGAAAACTGAGATAAGAGTATTTAGATATTAAGTTTTCTACGAGTAATTCACGAGTACGGGATGAAATGTATGTGTATATAAATATAAATGTTTCTGTAATATTGTATATTATTATTGATTTGTAATTTATATAATATAATTTAAATTAATTGAAGATTATATTTAGATTGTATTGTATGTTAATGAAGGTTGTAGTGTATGTTTTCAAAGATTTTAAAAAATTGAAAACAAATATAAACACTAAAATAGCGTCATTTTTAAATCAGCATAAACTGTAAGAGCGTAGTTTATCTTAAGGTCGAGTGTGACTCCATAGCGGTATAGTTATGTCGAGTGAATACTTTTAATTGGAACGTAGGATTTGTTAGAAATAGAACTTTTTGACCCTGACCCATATGCACAGGGCGTAAGAGAAGAAACGAGGGTTGACGAGACCTTGCAGAAGATAATATCGTCCTAATCAAACAGATCGCTCAATTAATAATCTTTATAAAAATATATTACATTTTATATATAGAAAAATAATTTTACGTATACATATTTTTTGTATAGTATAGTTAATAATAATAATGTCTTTGATTTTCGCGATTGTTACACATTTTAAATGAAACAGTTTTAACCGGATTAATCGTGTATATTCATTGTTAAACATGTTTTTTGGAAACCCAACGTTTCTAACACTTTACGTTACGTAGTCCGTGGTCACGGGCAGTCTACCCGTGACAGTAGATAGAAAAGTGTTTCATTTAAAAAGTATAGTTAATAGTTGTGTATCGCAGCGCAGTGCATTTAAAACTACACTTATTTATTTTTCTATTACAGTAAATTTATTTTTTCTTTATTATGATTTATTTTATTTGTCTATGATTAATTTAAAAAAAATAACTAACAAATTTTTAGCTTGATATATTTGTCTAATCTACTTACCAGTCACTTTGCCTATTTACCAGAGGATGGATTTTATTTTAGTCCCTCACTCTGGTAAAGAGGCAAAGCGCGGCGTTTAGTTCCGCCACTGAACACGCAATGCCTCTAGAATTCGGCGGAAAGTCGAGATCAAAAGTGTCTTAATGGCACTGGAGTATATAAACATTATGTAACCATGTTTCATCTGCCGTCCCTGCTGTGTTAAACTTACACCAAATAAAAAGGTAATAAATAAGATTGCAGCACGTAGCACATGTTTTCCTGTGTCTGAAATATGAATACTATGAAGTTAATGAACCTAAACAATGCAGTTACTTATTAAGTTTCACTTAATATTTTCTCATATTATATATCGAGTAGCAGAGAAAGAAACTCTATCCGCGGGAAAAGTGCCAGATGAGACGAAAGGCGGGAACGCTACGTCATATCAAGGGTCCGTGCGTAAAATTAAGGAAACTCACTTTTATACCAAAGCTCTAAAGAAGAAAATGCTCTACTTGGACGTATTCTTAGATTTGTAAACAAAGTAAACCTTATTCCGTGGAATTAAAAGCAGTTTTAGGAATAATATTTGAGAGAAAGCACTTTACGGTCGTGTGGCGGGTTGGATGACGCAGATGATGTCGTACCGCTGCTCGTGGTTAGCAGCAGCAACGAGCGGCACTCTGCACAGACACCAGTCGAGTTCTGTCCGTACGTCGGCAAGGACCTTGCAAAGTCCTCGTTATCCCGTTATCATAACTTACGAAACTTACGCGGCTACATTCTTTTTGCAAGTGAAGGAAATATAGAGCAACTCAATATCAATGACAAACAAAAGTTTTTAGTTTTTTATTTAATTCATGGTCGAATATATATAACGGTAAGTTTTTATATTTATATTTTAACGCTTAAGAAATACCAAAAGGTAGAGCAACGGCTATATATATATATTGCTTAAATAAATAAGTAATATAATCAACTCAATATATAATTCTTGAAAAGGCAATTTGAAACACATCCTTTATAATATGTAAATTATGTATACTAAACTACAAATAGGTATGAGCTCTCTAGATTTCTAGTTTTTTCTTACTAATTCGTAATGATTTATTTCCTTTTTTATGATTTAATTTTTTTAATGATTTAATTTTTTTAATCACTAGAAAATATATTTAATATTTATATTTCTTTTCTCTTGGTTTTAGAAATGGCTTGAATTCTTATTTGATACATACATACATATATTAAAATAAAACTTTCACTAAATATAAAATCATGTTAGGTATTTTTGGTAGTTCGAGTCAGGTATAAGGTGGTTTTAAAGTGCAACGATTTTCTTTTGTTGGCATCCTGACAAATTTAAAAAATTGTCATATTACACTAGTAAAATATGGAAAGTTTTAAAAACATTGACTATACGTGTAGGAATAGTGTCTATCAATTTATATAAATCTAAACTTTTTTTATTCAGTAGTGCTAGCTCGGCTTTTGAAGTGAAAATTAAAACATTTTATTTAACCTAGTAGAGAATATTTGTTTCAAATAACTTTAGATTTAATTTTAATATAGAAATCTGGTACAGAAGATATCTAAATTTCTCATTAACACGATAAATTTTATATTAAATTGTTTAGTGAGAAATTAAAATGATAACACTTGAATAAAAAAAAGTGATTTAGTAATAAGGTCAACGTGTCAATGTCAGACCATGAAAAGAAAGTTTCTAACGCAGGCCATCCTACATAACAAAAAGTCTACTTTGTGTCCATAACTATGAGTTTTATAATTTAATAGAAATGATTCTTAATTTTTAGGAAATATGAAATCTATTTAAGAGTTTTTCTCTGTATGTAAAGCATTTTTTTTTATTTTACCTATTTTTATATCATCTATTTAACTTTTTATCTATTTTATATACAATTAATATAAAATTTGTTGAAATAATGTTACACAATAATAACTGCATTTTTCTTTTGGCCCATAATTTTAACTAAGAGGACAATGCACTACCCACAATGAAGGTCCAGTGACCTAGTGACCTTCAATTTAGGACCGGTTGCGCCTGCGCAACTCGAATAACCAAACCGACATAACGTTAAAAAGAAAGCCCATAACTATGCAAAGATCAAAAAGCGTGAAAATTCTAATATGGCGTGCGTTGGCTCCATACTTTGACGAAATCGGATGATATGAATCGAATACAAACATTTAGAGTAACATATATAAAGCTATAAATATAATTATAAACAAACATATAAATAACACGGCAAACACATTTAAATGTTTTTTAGATTTCTTTCCAGATTTGCAATAGAACTTATTATTTCCACTAAGACTAGTACTTTTTCCAATAAATAAGTGTTTAAAAAGAAATTAAAGTTCATATGTACTCTTATATAATCATATTTTTTACATTTTAGATGAATCGGTGGTCCAAATATATTGCCTTACTACTTTGTAATGTCATTGTCACGCTTAAAGGAACGTATGGACAATTTCAATCCGACCCAAGTTATATCTCAGGTACCTATACAATAAAGTTTTTTTTACGTACGGGTCACCTGATGCTAAGTGATCACCGTCGCCCACGGCCCCGTGTAGCACCAGAGGAGCTGCAGGAGCGTTGCCGGTCTATGAAGTGGATGGGCACTGGGGCCCGGCATTACCCAATGCGAAATGCAGTGGCCGAAGTCACTACTTCACGCCTGTGGTGATAATAATCCAGTCGAGTCGACCCATGCGTGTTGTCATTGCTGACAGCGTGACTCTACCACACGTACTTTAGTCGCCTCTTATGACACCATCAATACCAGGGTGACCCTATTCAAAAATCAAATTAATGAAAATGGATTCTTGTCGCGATCACAAGCGGGTGACTAGGTTTTCGACAGAAATTTAATATTTTAATATTATCATTGCTTCTCACTGGTAAAAAGGCAAAGCGCTACGAAAAGGCGGACGCAAAAATAATGAGGAACGGAAGTATTTTAATGGGAACGGAATGTCTTAAAACTAGGAAAAAGAAAATGAATAATGAAAACATAAGTTTTAATTTTGCACTTTCATAACGGGGTAAATAAAACGCGGCGTTCAGTCTCGCCACTCAATAAGCAATGTTTCTAAAACCCGGCGGAAAGTAGAGAATTGAGCTTTAGCACCGGTTCCCTTTGCCTGTATATATGCCGGCTACAGTGTGAAAAAAATATATAAAAAAATTAAATAAAAAATAAATACATATTTATAGATGACGTATCAACGAGCCTAAGTGAAATAGAATCACGAGATGCCAGCCCCGAATTGGAATTCAAATACCATGACCACGAGGAGTTGACGAGGTACCTGCGCGCAGTATCCGCACGCTATCCTGCTCTCACCGCTCTGTACTCTATAGGAAAATCTGTACAAGGTAAACACGTATATTTGTGAATAATGAAGTATTATTAAGGTAAAACGTGTGAATTTCATACATACGACTATATATTTAACTATTATTTGATATTTTTATCGTTGTGTTGTAATTCTATTTAATCTATCTTATTCCAAATAGGTGGCCATAAAATATACACAAAGCTTTTTAAAATAGCTTTTGTATTTTGCTCATATATCCTATAAAAAAAGTCTTATGAGGGATTTTCTACTCTATACAGTATTTAAATAAAAACTTCTGAACTCACAAAATGTCCCCTTGGAATAATATACTTATTAGGTATTTGTTACAGTCTGGTAAAAATGAAAGCGTTATGCTCGTAAAGCGCGTCTAAGTGATCACAGAAAGTGAAAGAGGCAATGAAGCACCACATACTTATAATGTACTTATCATAACTGTGTATTATGATAATAATAACAAACACAATATAAGAATACATTCTTAATATAAGAAACGTGCAAAATTTCGATTGACAAAATGTTTGTAAAAATAATTATAATTTATCTGAAAGTTAACTCTTTTAAACGTTTTAAAAGCACAACGAATAAAAATTATGTAATAATCTAATCAATAAAACACATGATTATCTTAAAACTGTTAACTGTATAGTTATGCCGGTGTGCTCAAACCAAACTTTAATAACTTTTTAGGCCCATCGACACTGATCAGATTATTAACTATCGTAAAATCCACACACTGGGTCTTAGTCAAATTTTCATGACATTTTTCTATTCTAGTTGTGGTTATAACATTTTTATATAACAACTAAATATCTCCGTATTGATTCTTAGTTTTCCTGGCATTTATTTATCTTGGCGTTATTTTTTTGTGCCAAAATATCTTAATTCGCATAAAATGTTATTTAATAATAAAATTATGTTACTAGGGCGTGACTTGTGGGTAATGGTTGTATCGGCATCCCCATATGAACACATGATCGGAAAGCCTGATGTCAAATATGTGGCCAATATACACGGAAACGAAGCTGTTGGTCGTGAGCTTTTGCTTCATCTAATACAAGTAATATCTAGTTACAGATGAAAAGTTTTGAACCTGGTATCTCATAAAAATACGTCGCTTAAAATATTTATTTTATTTTAGTACTTAGTGACTGCTTATGAGACTGACTCGTACATAAAATGGCTGTTAGACAATACAAGGATACATTTAATGCCATCTATGAATCCAGATGGTTTTCTGATTTCTCGTGAAGGACAATGTGACACCATTCATGGCAGGTATGTAACTATATATTATTACGCTCTTTCGTCTGGTTGTTCAGGTTTTTATTATAAATATGAATCGGTGCTGGAACTAATTGTAATAACACTGACACATATTTTATAGAATTTTTTTGTACAATAAGTAAACATTGAGTAATTTTACACCCATTTTATATAATTTTCAATGTTTAATTATAATTGTCAATTTTATCAAATCACAAAAAGAAACATTTAAGAAGTTAAATGGTTAAAATTAGAAAAAAAAAATATTGTGATATTATTTCCACACTAGACACAACGCACGCCGTCACGATCTGAACCGCAATTTCCCGGACTTCTTCAAGCAAAACTCCAAGCAGTCGCAACCGGAGACGGAGGCAGTAAAAGAATGGATCAGCAAAATCCAGTTCGTAGTGTCGGGATCCTTGCACGGGGGCGCTCTCGTGGCTTCCTATCCTTTCGACAATACGCCCAGTGCCAGTAACTATCTTTATTATAATAAAATACAACTTTTAGCTTTTCTCCATATAGCAGAAAGCAGAAATATATAGCAGAAACTCATTTACCACTTTGCCTTACAAGAGCGGGAAAATTGAATTTGAATGAATGAATTATTATTAGCCATCGAATACACAATCACTACTTCCTCCCATTGGAGGTCAACCTACTTATTGTAATTCCAAATCGAAAATTTAACAGTTTAGTTCTTACAGTAGCTTCTGACGACCTAATATTTGGCAATGAAATGTTAATTACTTGACATGAAGAGGCTTTCCCTTATTATTAGATGAATACAACGTTTTATAATATGCTTCTAAGTTATTATTAAGTATAATACTCATTTTATACCAATATTTACCTACGCAAAGATATTTTAAGTATTAAAAGAAATTCCAAATAATGTTTAATTGACATTACACTTTTATTTTTTGCTGCGTACCAGGAATATGCAGATCGTCTGTTATATGTTCGGGTGAGGTATATAGATTTAAAATTAAAACATATGGAAGCTTAATTGGCTGCAGTGTACAAATTATGTATAACTAGCGTTATCGATGAGTCTTCGCTTAAAAAATATTGTTAATTTTTTACATAAATTATAGCTTATTAGGTATAGCTTTTCTGATGAACAACCTATATTACTGTAAAGTTGTTTGTTTGTTTTAAAAATGGCATGGATTTGAAGCCACATCCTCTTTGAATTAGACAATGTTTGTTAATTTCAAAACTGTAACGAACATGTTATTTAATGAATATTAATTAATAAGCCATCCGGCTACATATCCCCTAAACGCAGTGTTCCAAAGCTACGCGCACTCGCCGTCCATCGCGCCGGACGACGACGTGTTCCGGCACCTCGCGCTCGTGTACTCCAACAACCACGCCAAGATGTCGCGCGGCGTGTCGTGCAAGTCCGGCTCGCCAAAGTTTGAAAATGGAATCACAAATGGCGCCGCCTGGTATCCTCTCACGGGTAACTCTACTTTAATACTGAATACTCAGCTTCACGCTGTATCCCGCACACGGCAGGGGGAACTTAAGAACCTAGTGTTAAGACACTCTGTTCCCCACTTTCCGCCGAATTTGAGGCATTGCGTGTTGAGGGGCGGAACTCAACGCCGCGCTTTGTCTTGTAACCAGAGCGAAGAAATGTATATTAAATATTTAAATTGAAAACATTGAATATCTTATTTCCTCGAGGGGATTGAACCCTCAACTTGTGGTTTGACTGTAAACACCGCTGTGCCACGACAGGCCTCAAAATACTGAAGCTTGGATACTGAAGCTGTATTAAAATAATTTATAAGCAACAATTCACTACAGCCGTTGTATCATGGTCGCTTTAAAGTTAGGCTTTCTGAAATTTAGCTGCAGTTATCTTCGGCCACGACTCATCGACTGCACCGAAAATTAAATCGGTATTACAAATTATGAATCACTTTCAATTCGCTTTTTGATTAGTTGATTTTAAGATACGTATTATTATTTTTGTAAAGGCTTTGTCATCCGAATAAGATTTACAAATAAATCGGAAGATTAGATAAAATAAAAAATCATAAAAAAAATATAAAAAATATTATTTTTTATATTTTTTTTATGATCTTTTATTAATAAAATAATAATTTCATATTAATAAAATAATAATAATAATTCAAAGAAAAACAACAAATAAAATATGAATATGAATTTATTTCAGATATGAACATATTGAATTCAAACAATTTTTATGCACTTATTAATATTTTAACTCTTTACTTACAGGTGGAATGCAAGATTACAATTATTTGTGGCATGGATGTATGGAAATCACTTTGGAAATATCTTGTTGCAAATATCCCCCGGCACATGAACTGCCTAAATACTGGCAAGATAATAAACAGGTATTGTTTTAATATTGTTAGTTATTTAAATAATTATTTGAATATAAGAAATAATAAACTGAAATAAAGTAAGGTTAACGAGGGAACGATCGCTAGTCCAGAGTTCCATCCCACTGTTGACGCAATGCCAATAGTACCGCAGGCTACTCGCGGCCCCGCGTTGCCGGTAGTCAAAGATGTCTCATTATTGCCCAAACCTAAATCGTCCTTATGCGCGTGTAGGACTAGGCCACGTCCAAGTATATTATTTCGTCCTTGAAATGTGATGACATCGTCTAAAAAGTCAACTGATGCAACATTTCCTACAAACTGTACATTTCCGAAGTCGCCAACATGACGTATGGTGTGGTTGCGACCGCCGTGCGTGGCGCCGGCCGGGTTGAAGTGCGCGCCGGTCGCGTCGCACGTGCTCGTGTCCCCGAGCTCGTGCACGTGGAAGCCGTACTGGCCGGGGGCGAGGCCGCTGATGGACCCGAACACTCGTATCCCGTTCTCATACTCCCTGAAATATATACTGCCTGTTATATTTTGTGTATTCAAATGAGCCACAGCTTCTTTGTATACACAGCTACCTAAAACTGCACAATTAAATAATATTGCAAGATAAAAAAGTCTTCGTGCAAGCATTTTTGATAGCTGCAAAAATCGTCACACTTCGTTGGCAACTTTGAATAAACTATTTGTTATTCTGTGTTTCGAACGGATTGATTAGATTAGATAGTCATTTCTTTCGATATATTTCTTTTTCAATGCTGCTCTAAGATACTTGAGTTATTTACCACACCCAAAATAAAATTATTCACCCACAAGAAAAAGAAACAGTATATGATACAATTTTTTTTAAACAATAATGAAATATAGTTTATAATACATATAGGTATATATTTAAATATTTAAATCATCAACCATATTTGATATTTTGTAAATTTCCTCACCTGGTGGAAAACTGGAGGAGGTAGCGAAATGATAATAATTTATAAGAACTAATTAAATACACCAATAACAAAAATTGTTAAGTGTAATAAGCAGTTGCCATTGTAATACCTATAAAAAATTAATAACTGGAATGTAAGAATATCAAATTTTGAATTTATTGTTCACCATTTATGCTAGTACCTACACCGTAAGTTTGCTGCTGTTGTCTGCTAAGCATTATGTGACACATTATAGCCGTATTTTTATTTCTTAATATTTACGTCCGCACAACTTACCCCTACCGCGTTCTGGCTCAATTTACCTACAATTTAAACAGATTGATAACATATCAAATTTTAAATTTATTCAAAAAAATATACCAAGTAAATATATATTTGTAGTCTAATTTTCTTTACTATTTGTTACATTTCATAATTGAAATTTGTTTGCAGTCTTTAATAAAGTTTTTGGCAGAAGCTCATCGTGGAGCACATGGATTTGTTATGGACGAAAATGGCAATCCTGTAGAGCGCGCCTCCGTAAAAGTAAAAGGCCGAGAAGTAACCTATCATACTACAAAATATGGAGAATTTTGGCGTATCTTACTACCGGGAACATATAAACTTGAAGTATGTTTTACCGTATATTCAGTAATAATTGTGATATTTTAATTTCAGCTGAGAATTAATTAAATTAATAATTAATATTCATAATTAACCAGGTCGCTGCAGACGGCTATCTGCCCCAGGAAGTAGAATTCTTTGTGATAGATAATCATCCGACATTATTAAATGTCACCCTGCACTCCGCTAAGGTGAGTTCATTACATGTCGGTGTGTATATATTATACACCACCTTTTTAATTTATAAATAATATGTGGGATTCTTTAGTAGAAATAAACGGGATTCGGGGATAATTCTGTTGTATTTACTAAATATATTTTTAAATGGTTATGGGTACTTTCAATGTATTTTTAATTTTACTGCAATGCTCCAATTTATATCAAATGAAATATTTTTTATGAAATAGAATAATCACTTTTATGGAAAAAATATAATGTAGGTATAAACGGACTACTCTAAGGGGTCTACTAGCTTTCAATATAGAGGAGGTACCTAATCGATAAAAAACTTAGACGTTAATAAAATCAAGAAGTGTTATTTCATTAGATGAGCGATATTTGTTTCTTATACTCAAAATAATAAAAAATAGTTAAAAGCACATTAAAAGTCACAATTTATAGAAAAAATATTTGTCTGTATGTAATGGCGTCACGAAAACACCTATGTATGCGGATGGGACCGCGAGTGGTAAAGTTAAACGTGAGCAGATATTTTCTAATTTTGATACCATTATGTACAAAAATGTAGCAAAAAAATATCGTCCATAAGTGAATGGTACCTAATGTCTAGTATAATATGTAGTTGCACTCTAGGGGTACACTCCGGGGCGAGTCGCCGGGCGAAAGACACAATTAAGAAAAACCACCACCACCACCGCCATTCCACGGGATTTAAAATTAGATAATTAGCATTTCGAAAGATTAAGCATGCTTTAATATGAATAATGACTAAAATTTTAAATTAAAAAAATATTATACCTTCTGATTGAATCTCACAATTTTTTAAATTTGTAATTATTATTATGCTACTAAAATTATATCCGATTACGTGTAAATATCTAGATAAAATGTAATTTTCAATTTCGCTTATTATGATTAAGGGACCAAATGCATTTAGAAATATCCAAGTAGAGGTCAGAACTAATAGACAAAATACAAAAACCGATTTTCTCTGTTTGCATATCTAAACCATTGGCCTAAATAAACGTGCCAATAGATGGCAGACAAAACATGATATCAGATACTTATAAGTACACCAAAACCAAATAAGTATATACATGTTATCCCCATAATTCTGCGGTATACTATCATACCCATATCAACAATGTATCTTGTCTATAAGTTCGTTTCGGTTCTATGCCCATTATTTTATTAACATTTATTTACATTACATTTAAGTAACATTAATCTTTTAAAAAACGTCTAATAAAACTCTGTATTTTACATACATTCACTCACTCACTTACTCAGTTTCACGCTGTATCCCGCACATGGCAGGGTAGGCAGAGGGAACTTAGGAACCTAGCGTTAAGACACTCAGTTTCACTTCCATTCCCCAGTTTCCGCCGAATTTGAGGCATGGCGTTTTGAGTGTCGGAACTCAACGCCGCGTTTTGCCTTGCACCAGAGCGAATAAATGGAAATATTAAATATTTAAATTGAAAATATCAAATATTTCATTTCCTCGAGTGGGATCGAACCCAGAACCTGTTGGTTACAGTCAGACGCTTGTGCTGCTGCGCCACGACAGGCCTCATTTACATACATGTATATTCTTTTTGAATTAAGACTGTACATAGTTAACATCTCATAATTCGATATTAACAATAGTATAAATTTTGCTAGTAGCTTGTAATGAGCCCGTCAAAAAAATTGTCTTATTTAGAAATAGTTAAGGAACATTTAACTGTATTCACTTTACAACTCTGTGCACCTGCTTAATATTTATTTAAATTGTTCCTATAATAAAATACGAAGTTTAATAATAAATATATAAGCAAAATTAATAAGACTAATAAATTTGAATGATATCAATTGATTTATTTCATTCGTTATACGTCACTTCAGCTCACAAAATTCCTACAATTTTATTGAGGTAAGAAATATTTGCTGCATGATATTTTAAACATTATTACAACTTTACTTACATAAGTTTAGTTGATAAGTTATGGCTGTAAATATATTCAGCAATAGTAATTATTTGCATGTTTCTTTCTGTTTTGCTTATAAAAATATATATAAACTTCTTCTTACCAATAATCATTTTTCTTCTTCACGCTGTATCTTACACATGGCGGGTAAGGCAGACGGTACTTGGGAACCTAATGATAAGACACTGTTCTGTTTTGTACATTCCGCCGAATTGTAGGCATAGCGTATTGAGAGTGGCGAAACTCAACTTCGCTCTTTGCCTTGTCACCAGAGAAACCCAACTTGATGCCGAAGATATGAAAACATCAAATATTTAATTTGCAAATATTAAATATCTCATTTCCTCGATTAAGGATCGAACACACACACAACTTATGACGTTCACAGTCACACGCTGATGCCTCCGCACCACAACATGCCTCGTCGACCAATAATTATGTTTAACCCAAATTTTGCATCACATTGAACATATTTTTTAAATATTTTTTTGTTTATGTTATTTAATATAGATAACTGTATTATTATATATCTGTTTATTGTTATAGCTACATATTTTTTTAAATTGTAATAGATTCACGAGTTGGACGTGTTCATGTTTTATAGCCTACTATTAGTACCTAATTAATATTTAAATGTTAACAGCGTATAGACGGAGGCCAGTATTACCGGCCGCCGCCATTGCCGCCTCGGGCGCCTCCCGCTCCCGCCGGACTCTTCTCAACACTCACGAACTCCATCAACAGTTTTGTATCGAATATATTTGGGTGAATATGCAAAGAAAAGAAAAACATTAACATCTTTATTACCTATTGCTTCCAATATTTATTTCATAGATATTACTTTGATTTAGGTTTCGTTTAAAAAATCTCTATAAGAGTAATTGCAATACCTGCCGACTAAATAAATAAGTAGTATCCGAATCCTTTTTATTAAAATATAGTTACAAAACGCTTAACGCCATTTTTTACTTTTAAATACTTACAGTACAATAGATGATTTAATATTTATATAGATTCAATCATGTAATTGTTTTGTTCAATAAATTGTATAGACAATTAACTGAACAGTTATAGTATTATTATTTCACATGAGTTTCTTTTTACAGTTAGTTTTAATAATCATAATTAGAAGACGATTGTAAATATTTTAGAATAAGAAATAAAATAATTACGATAATGTGTATTGATAAATAGATATAATATATTTTTGAATAAAATATATTTAAAATAAAAGTATTTTTATTTTTCTGAAACATTATTTTTGATAAATTTAAGTATATTTTCACATATGAAGAATAGCAAAATAGACAGCTCACTCACTCACTCAGCATCACGCTATATCCCGCACTTGGCAGGCTACTTTGGAACCTAGTGTTTATAACACATTTCGTCCTGATACCAACTTTTCGCCGAATTTGATGCTTTGCGTGTTCAGTGGCGGAACTCAACGCCGCGTTTTGTCTTGTTACCAGAGCAAATAAATTAAAACTACATTTCCTCAAATAGGGGACCATACCCACAAACTGATGCGTTAAAATTACATGCTTATGCCTCAGCGCTACGACAGCTAAAGACAAATATGTAATAACAAATAAAACAAAAAGAATAAACGTTAAAGATAGTATTTATTTAAAGGCCAAAAGAATGTTTAAATCAGTTCACGTACTGAGAGAATCGATATTTATCTGTTCTTTGCACAATTGGAATACAGAAATAAGTGCAGCCAATTCTATTCGTTCACTGCAGCCGCTTGCAAGTCGCATTTCAGAGTCTGCCATTTTGATTAATAATGTTATTAAAACCTCGGGTGGGAATTTTGCTGAAACATAATATAAGATTTGTATAAAATATTTAATATTTTAAAAAATACAGAACTCATAAATAAAACATATTAATGTAAACGGCAACCAAATTTATTTATTTTAGGAAATTGCATTTAGATACCTCTTTGAATAATTGTATGAATCTCAGTCAAAATATCCCCCAACGCTAAACCTTTAGCGATCTTGAGATCTTGAATTTCTGTAGATATGGAGTTAAGTAGTATATTTTTCATTTTTATTATTTTAATAAATGTATATACAAATAAAAAAAAACATATCAACAAGTGGTGAAATGTTTTTTTTTAACTTATTTTTTTAAGCTCAAAGATTTTGTCCTATACGAGGCAAAAAAACATTGAATATCTAACTAGCAAAACTTACAATAGTAATTACCGTTTCGCTACCTATGCTCTTTATAAATAAGTTACAACAAAGTTAGATGCTCTCTCTCAAAAATCAAAATTGGAGACACGTAACAATCAAAAAGGATACTCTGGAAACAAGCAGAAAAATCATTTTCATTCAGCAGACAATTCATTATAAATTGTATATCGGACCGCAGCGGGTGTCCCACGCACGTGTACACGTTGTCCTCGGTGACGTCGCGGTACGCCAACCAGGTACTTTGTAACGTGTTGAGTACTTTGCGCATATCGCCCCCCGATAGTGTTAATAAGGCTTTAATGCCGTCTTCGGTGATTTTGACGCTGTTAAATACAAAAAAAGTTGTAAAATATGCAAATTTATTATATGGATGTTCCAAGAGAGCATATACATCTTTTTTCTAAGAAGAGATGTAATTGAGAAAATAAATTATTTTACTTTATAGTAAGCTAATATATAGCCTATATGTAGAGCAGCAAGACAATATAAAAAATGTATATATTCGGAGATTGACTTAATTACTATTTATTAGTTTGGGAATGTCATATAGTCCCATGTTAATGAAAAATGCTCAGCGTTAAGTTCAGCCATTATAGAATAGCTTAATAAATAGTAGACACATAGAGCTGAAAGCACAAACAGAACCAAATGCCTTAATATATGTAATGTAAATAAAAAAAATATCCCATCGTATTACACGAAATAGTAAGGTCTTTACTTGTGGAATTTATATTATATTATTATATTAATTGTATTTTCAATTTCCCGATCTGATGAAGCCAACCGACTGTTCATTCAACAGACAATACCTCAAACAAGAAAACACAGATAAATAGAAAGCGGAGTGTCGTGACACTAACCGTCTACTCCGCTACATACGTAAAAAACTGGTATGAAAAAATAAAACTAATTTACACACTCACTTCTCCTTCTCGACGATGTCCCGCAGCCGCGGCACTATCTGCGCCTGTTGGAGCGGCGCGAAACGAAAGCGCGTGCATCGAGACTGGAGCGCCGGAATTATTTTACCCAAGTAGTTGCAAATTATGCAGAACCTGACGTTTTCCGTGTATTTCTCTATAACTGTGATTGAATTTGTGATATATATATATATATATATATATATATATATATATATATATATATATATATATATATATATATATATATATATATATGTATATATATATATTGATTTCTTTTATTTACTCTGCTAGCTAGGCAAAGCGCTGCGAGAAGGTCCGCCACTCAACACGCAATGCCTTAAATTCGGCTCTACTTATACAGATTAAAGGATAAATATAGTACTTAATAAAACAATTTTGTATCAAAAATTTATTTTACAGTCGTAATATGACAAGATATATGACTTGACTGTCAACCCTCCGTAGTTTTAGAGGCGCTTATTAATAAGAAGATCAAAACAAATCCTTATTGAACAGTGCAGACGGACGAAGATGCTTTTCTTTGAACTTTTCGTAAAACTTTTCTACTCATAATGAGATTGGTTGGTTCTGGCGAAGATGGTAAATTTGGTTCTATAACTTGATTTTCTTGCAATTTTTTGTGAGGTGCTACTTCTATAGGCACTTTAACATCCAATACACGTGATATCAGACTTGTAAATGATGCATTAACCTAAAAATTAAAAATAATGTATATCTAGAAGATAAAGATCTGTTGTAACTACCATAGTTACAACAGATAGGTCAACGTTAAATGTCGTGACACACCACACGTTCACAAATTGTTATATAAATTAGAATTTGTAGCCATAAATTGAAAATAGCTATAACCAAGTGAACCATATCAGTAATAAAATGACTCTATATATCCGTATAATATTAGAATTAATCTATAACAATTAGCAATGAAATACCATTTCTCCCGTTCTGGCTGATACTGTAAAGTTTTCCAAAAGATATTCTGATGCTAATTTTTGCACACCAGACAATCTGACTGCTCTTTGGTGTTCCAAATCCGATTTGTTCCCGAATAAAGCCATCAACGGTTTTTTCGTTTCATTTTCAAAAATATCTTGGACAGTATTTATCCATACATTTAATTTTTCGAAGCTTTGTAAATTCGTGAGATCGTAAACGTATATAATAACCTATAATACAAATTATTATTATTCAGCGATCCATAAATATATATAAACATAGAAAACAATTTAATTTTAACTCTGCTCAGAGTGGAGCAATTCACGTCGTGATTTATCTTACTAGACTGGGGGAACGTGCTTCGAAGAGTAATTGCATCTACTACCATATTCGGACACTAGATAAATCGCGCCACGATCTTGGCAGTGAATAATATGTACCTAACACAAAACCTAATACAGATAAATGTTAAGAGAAAATTAAACAAGCTAAAATTTGGTATGGAAAAGTGACCTTTCTTAAGAGACTGTATATACTGTGATTTTCCGATTTATTTATACCAACGAGAAAAAACTATATATTTACGTTTAGTCGATATTTGAAAACTAGAAATTTAAATAGTACAGAAACGGAAAAGTAGGTATAGTAAAATCCACGACAAATAAGCGTCAAGTGACGAATTTTATAAAATAGAACTAACATCAGAGGCGTACAAGTAATTTGGCAGCATAGATGTGTGCAGCGCAGCGCCTGCCACGTCGCACAACTGTATGGGAAAGTGTGACCACTGCGCCGCGAACACCTCCGCGCCTTGTGTGACGCCCGACCCGCTCCCGCCCAAGTACCGGTTACATATACTACTCTGTTGTAAAATGTTATATTTGTTCATAACATGAAAACAATTTGCTTAGATTGATATAGTGCTACTTATGTATGTATGCTACACATAAATATATATATTAAAAATATATTCTACAACATTATTATTCATTTTTATAATAATAACCAATAATAAGTATTAAATAATTAAAAATGGCAACAAAACTCTAATTAAGATACATACTATTTTGATTAAAATATTGTATTTATTGCCTGAGAAAAAAAAATGTAATGGAATAAAAATCCAAATAAAATATGCACGTATCCAACTAAGTCGTGCGACTGCATACCAGCAAGTTATAAAAAACAATAATTGCTCATTCTGTAAGAGCACGCAAATTGCATTTACTAATAAATAAAGTACTATATATACAATAGAACAGTTTTGTTTTACAAACATTTATGAACTCTACTACCTATACAGTTTTTAAAAGTATCTTTCTTTCAATTAATAATTGGTACTTGATAGTTCAAATTTGATCACAATTAAAATCACATAATATATAATGTAATGTATTACTTACCTTTCCAGTCTGAGGTTCTCCAACTAAAGAAATTTTCATACACTTTTGAATATTATCTTCTTCATCGGTATCCGACATATTTTTAGCAATTATTTATCACTTATTAATATCTACTAATCTGCCAATAATAACATTATCAAAAAAAAACTAGTTTTGTTTTTGCTTTAGTTGCCATGGTTATCTACCTATTGTTAGGTACAACAAATAACTTAATGTTAAATGTTAATTGAAAGTCTTTTTATATTGACCAAATCAAATTATTTTTACGTTATAGACTTTATTCTATTTCCAAGCGTTTATTGATATTTAATGCTATAAGGACATTTAATTTAGTGCATGACGGTAAAAAAAGAGCTTAGAGCTCCAATTTTGTCCCCAGTGAAAACAGAACTTGGCATCCTTGTAGATTTACGATTTCTAGTGTCGGCAAAGTCGAGAAAGACGCATTATTAACCTTTAACTCGGCTCTAATTTCACGTTTGTATTTTTGATGGAATGTTATTACTTTTTGTTTTAAAATAAAATATTACTTAAATAAGTAATATTATTTTAGTACTAGTACTATTACTAAAATAATAATAAAATCGCTTTATTTTCCTACTTTCTTTGATCTACCTGTTATTTTTTTTTTCTTTAATTAGTATTTGATATTCCCTACCAAAGTTGTTATTGTATAATAACAAATAATAATTACTCTTTATTACAGCCAAGGATGGGTGAGTACAATAAAGTACGTAAGTACAGTCAACAAATAAGAAACAAAAAAAAACAATGTTCAAAAGCAAAAAGTAGCGATCTCTGCAAGACAACCAATGTCATAAGGAATAGCAAATATGAATAGGCAGGGTATGTTAAATAATGAAATACATAAAATTAAATATATATAAATAGTAATGATAATACTTATATCTAAAGTACCAAAGATATGTATAATTACTTATCTTAGAACGAAATATCATGTTTTTACGTCATAAAGTCATCAAAAAACAATCTAACCTGATTTTTTAGATAAGTAAATGAGTCAGTCACGAAATCGCAAATTTTTAAACGTCAATATATCAATACATATTGTATACATTTTATTAGACGGAATTTGCTGACGATTGTTTTAGCTATCACACTTGTTAGTGAGGGTTTCCTATTTAAGTGGTGTTTTGTCCATTAGATTAATTAATTATAAGATGACATCGCGCAGGTGACATCGCGCAAAAGGGCAAGGCCCACCTTCACATAACAAGAATCAATTAAAAAAACAATAATAGAAGCAGCTACTGCTACTCCGTCAATACAAAATTTATATATACACCCCTCCCTGTCTGAAAGTCCAAAATCTTATCTTGATTCGGACAAAGATCATTTTATAGTGTATGTGTCGAGGAAAATTCCAGACTCAGCTGCTGGGACTTCCATTAAAGCCATTAAGTTTGGGATGTTTTCATGGAGTGAGACAAAGTGACATGGGAGTGAAAGTAGGTACCTCGAATATAAATTGCTTGCTTTACGCAGATGATGCAGTGCTTATTGCATCATCAGAAAGCGAGTTGCAGGCATTGGTTACCACTCTGAAAGAAGGATGCGCGAATAATGTTTCAACAAACTAAGCCTGACTGCGAATAAGACGAAGGTTCTGGTATTTGAAAGAAATGAAGAAAGAACAGTTTGCAAGGTCAGTGTAAATGATAAGATATTAGAACAAGTGAATGAGGTAGTATATCTGGGAAGTGTGTTTAGCAGAGACGGTAGATACGAAATGGATGTGAAAAGGCCTATTGCTGCCGGTAACAGAGTTAACGGTGCCTTAGCTGCATTGTTGAGACGGCGAAACGTCAGCATAGCTGCGCGTTTGGCCGTACACAATGCAGTGTTGGTATCGACACTGTTATACGGCAGCGAAACGTGGGTATTACAGAAGAAGAATGTAAGAAAGATGATTGCTGTAGATTGTGCGATCTCTTCGTCGGATATGCGGAGTCAGTTTATCTGATCGTATATCCAATGAAGAAATACACAGAATGGCAGGTACTAGCGTGGATGTCACAGTGAGAATGAAGAAGAGCGTGCTCAAGTGGTTTGGGCACGTCGAGCGTATGAGTGAAGAAAGAATGGTAAAAAAGATTTATGAAGGAAAAGTGAGTGGTAAGAGAAGGAGGGGGAGACCTCGGTTGACCTTCGAAAACACAGTATCGACGATACTGGAGGAAGGTCACGTAAAAAGCATGAGGACCCCCGGAGGGCATGTATGAAGAGGTTGATGACAGTGGACGAGGCGAAAGAGGTATGCCGAGACCGTAGCGTTTGGTGCTCCGTTCTCTCTGCCTACCCCGCTAGGGATATAGCGTGAAGCTAAGTTAAGTTAAGTTTGGCCAATTTCTCCACAAAATAAAGCAAGTGACATCACCTGAGATGGTGTGGAAAATTTTGGTCGAAACAAAATTAACGTTGAAATCTCAACAGTTATTGCAACGAATGCACTTTTGTTCATTCCCATTCTAAGTCAATGTAAGTATGTGGCAGTTATCTCTACTTTTAATATAACTTGATTGAGTATTGTAAGAGATGTCCTAGTGGACCTTTCGCTGGATGAGTTTGTAAGCTCTTTGAAATTTCCTTCAGTGCTAATATGCAAGTGATGAAAGTAAGGCGGTTAAATAGAAAATGTGAAAGTGAGGGTGTGGCTACATGGGTTCCGACTTAGTCAGTTTTGGGGTCTTTTCTTACCATTCCTCTCTCTCGGTTGAACCTTATAACTATCCCACTATCCAGTGTTTAAACTGTTGCCGATTTGGACATATAAAATCAGTGCTGATGGAGGTCAAGGTGCTACAAGTGATCCCAGTCTCATAGTGGTGAAGCATGCGACACTAGCATGGAAAATTTTCTTTGTCTATACTGTGAAAGTAAACATTATGCTACTGAGAAGGACTGTCCTGAGTTTGCAAGGCAACAGTCCATTACAATTACAATATCTCAAAAGTTTTTATCCTATATAGAGGTTTCCGTAAGTTTTCCTCCTGTTTGCAGATCTATGCGAATTTGGCTAAGGATATATTCTCCCCGCCTATTTATGCAATTTCCTCTCCATTTAAAGTACCAGCCTCTGCTTCTTCTCCTAACAGATCTTACAAAAAGATTGTTTTCCAGTCTCCTTGTCCCCGCGCTCCTTTAGCAAAGGGATATAAAAGACAAATTCACGAAGCTTCAAATGCCGAAAATCCCTCGTCATTTCCTAATGGTTGCTCTTTAAATCAAGGTGTTGACAGTCCAATAGAATCTAGAAAAGATCCATAGGTTGCACTTACCCTTATAAGCATCTTTACAACCGATGATGAACTCCCTATACCATCCAACGTTACCCATAATTTACTAACAATCTTTAAATTATTTAACAATGGCAACACTTAACTTCCTACAGTGGAATAGAAAAAGGATTCGTGCCAAAAAGCACGAATTATTGAATGATATTTCTTCATACAATCTTGTCATTATTGTCATCTCGGAAACATGGCTGGTGTCTGATTCCCGCTTTAGGGTATCAGATTTCTCCTGATTAAGGGAGGACGGAAATGACAGGTGCTATTCTAATCCAGTACTCCTCTCCTTATTTTCTTATCCTTCTCCCCTCTCATAGCCAGTAGATTAATGCAGTTACTGTGACAGGTTTTAATATGTCCTTCCTATCAGTTTATATCCCTCATCCTTCTTCCTGTCTTCTCCTTGAGCTTAAGTCTATTATCACTCTGCTCCCTGGTCCTGTCTTGATCCTGGGTGATTTTAACACTCATCACTCTTTGTGGGAGTGTTCTTAATGTGAAGCATTGTCTCCTTTGTTGGTAGACATGGTTGACGATGAATCTCTATGCATTCTCCCGGCTCCGAAGGATTAATCTAAATCCGAATCCTAGGACTGCTATTGATCTTTTCCCATCTTCCCCTTTTCTTGCTTTCCAGCTATCAAGGTCTGTTCTACCTTCTACCCATGGTAGCGATCATTTCAATATTTACGGTTATTTCCCGAAACTTAATATAATCAATGTATAATAGACCTCATCCTTTTTCCTCTCTTAATTATTTTTTATTTTAATCTAAAACAAGCCAACTGGAATGAATACACCGACTCTGTGGATTGCATGTTGGGCAATCTTCCTGAGACCGCTTACTTTGAGAATATCATTCTTTGCCTATTCTCGTTTTGTCTCTACCATCTTTCCTGTCTTGGTCTGCCGCTAACTTACAAATCGCAGAAAAGACTTCATTCAGAATTGAATACATTTCAATCCTTGTCTGGGTGTGCCTGTACGCCATTTAAGGCTCTAGTACATCATCCTTCTGTCTGTTTAACATATTTATCAAATAAAAATTCCTTAATGTGTAACCATTTGTGCTCCTGATTTTAGCAATACAATAAAGAATATGTCAACATGATTATGCATCATGTAAGATAACAGCAAGAAAAGTAATAAACGCTATAGACCAAATTATCTAGCTAGCTATTTTAGAATTAATTAAGCTATTTTAGAATTTATTAGGATTGCCTATAAAAAGGACTAATATGCTCAAAAGTTTGGCAATTGGTACCTTGAGTAAACTTTATTTAGGCCATGTTCTGAGGCACTATAGATACTCGTTGTTTCAGCTTATCATGATAGGTATGGTGGACGGCAAAAGGCGTGCTGGATGACGACAAAAATCATGGTTGAATAACATCAGGGAGTGGACCAGAATTAAATCTGTAGAACAATTATCTGTCTAGCATTGGACAGAGCAGAGTTTGGGAAGCTAGCGGCCAACCTTCAGGATTGAAGAGGCACCCAAAGAAGAAGAAGAAGAGTAAACTTTAAAGATTCTAACTATATATTATTATTGTCTAACAATCAGAAATCCAATGCCACCTTTTTTACTAGAGCACGATTTTTTTAAAAATAATTCTCAGTTCAACTTACAATTATTAAGTGTGAAATTAAAGAAAATTACTAACTCTTATTAGCTTATTTAACTAAATTCAAACTGACAAGGACATAAGGAATAATACTAAGAATGATAATATACAGGGTTACCTAGCAGGATACAGGATTACCAGGCAGATTTATTTCCTACTTAGGGAATGAATTATATTAATTTCTTTGCTCTTGCTTGGTAACAAGACAAAGTGCAGTGTTAATCTCAGCTACTTAACACAAAGTCTCAACAATTAAGCAGAAAGTGAAAAAGAATTGTCTTTACATTAGTTAGTCTCTATCTGCTAAAAAAAAGTATATGTTCAGTCTATATGTCACTTCTCGTCAAACTCTTATGATTATTTTATAAAAAGAAAATTTTACTTACTACGTCTCAAAGCATTTTGAGCATCATTCGTCATGGCATCTGCTTCATCAAGTATAATAAGCTTTGGCCCAGCCTTAAATATAGTTCTAGTAGATGCAAAACTTAAAATTTGACCACGAACAATACCTATACCTCTGTCATCAGATGCGTTTAATTCTAGTACCTAATAAATAAAACAAATACACTATAAATGTTGTTAATATAACATTAGGATGTCATTGAATTAGTGAAATATTTAAATTTCTTTTTTCTGGTAGGAACATTGACACAGACAGGCATAAATGGCACATCTAAGGTGTTTAAAGTAAAGATGGAAAGTAGAGAACTGAGAGAGAAATTGATTGACCACTGGTCAATAGATTTGTCACAAGGCTTAACTAATCTAAAAACATTTTTCTCTATTGTATTTTAGCAACTTTTTTTCATAGTTATATATATGTTTTATTTGATTTGTATCATAAATAAAAAGTTTTATCAATATCAACATAAAGTATTTTGTTTGACAGATTGTTCCAGTATTTATTAAACAATGATATAGTTTAACATAGGCAAAGCCGCAAGAAGGCCGTTAGTAATCAATAGAATTCGGCAATAAGCTTACCATAGAATTAAATTGTTGTGGAGTGTACATTTGTTTGGCACATGCTAAAATAGTAGAAGTTTTCCCTGTGCCTGGCGGGCCATAAAATAATAGATGAGGCATCTGATTTTCTTTCATAAATTTACCAACTGTACAAAGAGATTTATAAATTAGTTTTTAAGATAAAAATTTAACATTATCAACTTATTTAATGAACAACAAAGTCAAACATGACATGATAAAAAAAATAAAAATAATCTTACTTGTTTTAATAATGTCATCATGGGATACAAGATCATCTAATTTCGATGGACGATACTTTTCCACCCTACCGGTAACAATTAAAAATAATTTAGTTTCGACTTAATGAATAAACAACATACAACCAAAATAAATAAACATACCATGGTAAATTTTTTCCCGTTTCTGACACAGTCATACTGATTAATTAAATGAAGAATTAAGTAATAAAGTTATTTTTAACAATTATAATTTCTTACTACAACAACTTTCTTTAACAAAATAAAATAATTAACCGCCAAAATTAAACCACTACTACGACAATTGACGTTTCAAGTTGACGTCCTTTATTTTAAAAACGTACTACCGACACGATACAAATTAAATTTTATATTTTTTTATTGGCTTTCTATTTAGTGTTAATAACATTATTACTTAATATTGAATAGTTTTTAGTTTAGACATCGTGTATAATATAAATAAATAACATAATAAGTTAGGCTTAGTGGATATTTGTAATTAGTTCAGCAGTCAAGTTATAAATTATTCGGGCTTACTGACATCCAGGCGGAAGAAGCGTCTAATTTTTATAATTTAACTGTGCTAGTTATCGAAGTTCATCACATATTACAATAATCTTTATTTATAAAAAATAAAGATATATTATTGGAAAATAATATTTAACGATTTTAACATCTTTCACTCCGGCGACATTTCATTATTTTCTAGTTTAGCTGGATGTAGCATGATTGTTGTTCCAAATCTACAATTTTTATATTTTATGGCAAAATGCTCTCCACACTCAATAATTCTTATTAAGACAGAATTTAATCTTTTCTTGTAGTAAACTAAAACTTGTAAGTTTTTTCTTGTAGTAAACTAAAACTATAAGCTGGACCGTTGTGATTGTTTATGAGATGTTCCAGATTTTCAATTTTAAAATGTAAATGCAAAATGCTCACCACGCTGAATTTTTTTAAGGCGGCGCTCAATTTATTTTATTAATTTATAGTTTATTTTAGCTGCTCTGTTACGGTTGTTCATTAGAAGTTCCAGATCTTTAATGACGCAAATATACGTACATGTTGTTGTTTCTTGTCGGAATCGAAATTATTATTATTTTAAGAATATACAATATAATACAGTAAACATTTATGGTAATATAAAAAATCCTGTAGATAATAATAATAATAATAATAATAAATTCTTTATTGTACACCCATAAAGAAAACAACAATGAAAAATATATCAGAAAAGTACAAGAGGCGACCTTATCGCTAAAACAGCGATCTCTCCCAGGCAACCTTAAGGCATAGGAAGTAAAGGGAAGAGAAGGGGTTAGGGTGTGAACAAATTATTATACACTTATACAGCAAACAGCATACATATATAAAATAAAATACACTTATATAAATATATATATCCATACATATAAATACATATACATACACATACATACAAATACACACATATATATACACATATACATACATATATACATATACATACACATACATACAAATACACACATATATATACAACAATACATTCAAAATACATATAGTAAAATATACAATGGCAATGTAAGAAATTACAAGAGGTTTAGAGGGCATGAAAATGTAGCTTTAAGAGTCGCTTAAAAATTGTTAGGGATTTTGCACGTCTGATATTCAGAGGTAAGGCATTCCATAGTCGACAAGATGTGATTGTAAAGGAATTGGTAAGGAAAGAAGACGTGTGTGAAGGAATTTTTAAGATTAAATTTTGATCAGAGCGCAGATGACGGGGATGAGAGCGCCCCAGAAATACAAAACGCTCTTTTAGGTATATTGGGGTTAATGGATCAAATAGTATACAGTAAAGAAGATGGAGAATATGAGTATTCCTGCGAAGACGGATTGGGAGCCACTTAAGCTTTTTACGGAAGTCGGAGACATGGTCGTATTTTTTTAATCCAAATATGAACCGAATAGCAAGATTTTGTAGTCGCTCAAGTTTATTTAGTTGCTCCTCTTTTAAATCAAGATAACAAGAATCTGCATAGTCAAGAATAGGGAAAAGGAGAGATTGTGCTAATAAAATTTTTGTTGGGATAGGTAGAAAGTTACGTAATCTCAAAAGGTATCCTACTGATGCAAACATCTTTCTGCTCACCTCACTCACCTGCGGATCCCAGGACATGTTATGGTCCATGATAATACCAAGATTTTTTACAGTTTTAGAATAAGGTATAGTTTGGCCATTTAAAACTATATGGGGTACACTAGCTATATTGATTTTTGACATAAGATTAGGGCTACCGAGAATAATAGCCTGAGTTTTGCTGGGATTTAGTTGTACTCCAAAGTCCGTGCACCATTTAGATATTTCCAATAAATTATTATTTATCATACTAATTGCAGATGGTAACTCAGAAGATTTAGACTTACAATAAATTTGAAGATCATCTGCATAGAGGTGGTAGAGAGAAGTAATATGTTGGGAAATATTATTTATAAACAGTGAAAATAAAAGAGGAGACAACACGCCACCCTGCGGGACGCCCGCATTGACTGAGGACCAATCCGAATATGAATCATCAATCCGTATACGTTGATGGCGTCCATGCAGGTAATTATGAAACCAGTCGACTACGTCAGGAGATATGTTCAGAGAAGCTAAAATGGCTAGCATTATGTCAAAGTCTACGGTGCCAAAAGCATTACTGAAATCCAATAACACCAATACTGTGACCTGTTGTATGTCCATACCCATACGGATATCATCAGTTATCTTAACAAGGGTAGTAGTTGTGCTGTGACCAGGACGGAAACCGGATTGCAAAGGATTAAGGAGATTATTTTCGGTAAGAAAACGTGTCAGCTGACTTTGCACAAGGCGTTCTAGGACTTTGGATAAGAAGGGAAGAATAGAAATTGGACGGTAATCACCATCACAAGTGGGATTGTTTTTTTTGGGTAAAGGAATGATTTGTGCTTCTTTCCATGATGAAGGGAATTCGCAGGAATCAATGGAGTAATTAAGTAAGGAAGTTACGATAGGACAAATGATATCAAGTATGGGGATGACCATTTTACGGCTGATGCAATCAGCACCAACAGCATCAGAGGTAATAGCCATAATATTTCTCCTAACATCACTTTCCGTAAAACGACTAAAGAAAAAAATAGGAATATTAGGAGAGGTAAAACTGGCGATTTGATCAAGTGTATTTAGTTTGGTAGTATTATTAATGTTACTAGAAAAAGAGAAATGCTTATTAAGATTATTAAGATTTATGTTCTGAGGATGCAAGTTCTGACGTGCTTTACCAACTCCCATAGATTTAAGAAATTTCCATACTCTGGAAGAATCGTCTTCTTCAAGTATAGATTTATGGATATGGCGTCGTTGATGGTCTCTACACACTCTATTACAATGATTTCGAGCTTTATTGTATTTAAGACGATTATGGTCAGTAGGATTTGAAATATAGCGTAACTTTGCCAAATTTTTCTTTTTTTGTAGTTTTTTTATATCCTCAGTGAGCCAAGGAGCAGGAAGATGTCTCATACGAACAGGACGCAATGGAGCGTGACGGTCATAAAGTTGCAATATTAATGAATTGAAGGCAGAAACTTGCTCATCAATTGTGGATTCACTTGAAATTTCGTGCCAGTTAGTTGCAGCTGCGTCATCCCGCAGTTTATTCCAGTCTATCCCAGCAAAATTTCGTCGCATTACAATTTTGGATTTTGCTTTTGGGGGTTTAATTTTATACGATAAGTAAATAATGTCATGATACGAAAAGGCCAGGGCGGGATATTGACCGTGTTTTTCAACATGGTAAAGAGACGAGACGAGAGCTAGATCCAGAAGTGAAGGTAGACAATTTGGAAAATTATGTGTAGCAGTGAAAGGAAGAACATGCAAGTTAGCACCAGTAACCACAGACTTTAAGCGAAAGGCACGATGGTCATCCTTTAATAGGCATGTGTTAAAATCGCCCATTAAAATTGTATGAGTGTATAACGGTTTCAGTCGCTCCAACAAGGTTTCAAAAGATGAAAAGTAGTCGACCGTAAGGTTTGGGCTGTAATAAACACCGAGCAGGACCCTTGTGTGTGAAAGAACCACTTCGATAAAAAGGTGTTCAGGGCCACCAACTGTTCGGCCTTGCGACTGGTCAACTACACTAAAAGCAATGTGCGAACGTAGATATATGGCAACTCCGCCACCAGAGCGACCAACACGATCATTACGAATCAGATGAAACCCTGGGAGCGAGTAAGAAGTCGATTGTAAACACGGCTTTAGCCATGACTCTGATACTAAGATTGCATGTATATTTTTATTATCGAAAGAAGCAAGAAGATCTGAGTAATGTGCAGGAATACTTTGAGCATTGATATGAATAATATTAAAATTTTTCGAGACGTCTGAGAAGTTTTTATCAATTGTTTCACTTAATGTGGGAATACTGAAGAAACTGTCTGTACTACCCGACCCATTGGAAGAGGGAGAAAAGGATAGGAACGAATCGTTAAGTTCATCATTATTATTTGCCATCCTAAATAGACACAATATACGTATGAAAGATAATACACTATAAATATATAATATACAAAATAATAAATATACTTATAAAATAAGATATAGAAAAATAAAATAAATAATAAAATAAATATAAATATATAAACAAGAAACTAAACCAAATAATTATTATAAAACTAAACAAATAGTTAAGTACCCGCCAGTTGCAAGGAAAGTTTACACATATGTACACTTAGGAAAAAATAATAATAATTAAAAAGTAAGCAAAAAAACTATTAAATTAATGTATAAAATCGGACAAAAACTATAATTAATAATAATAATATAGAATAACACAAGTACAAGCGAGTTAAAAAGTTAAGACAAAAAAAAAAAACTTATTATATAATAACAAACAAAACTTACAAACAAATGTACTGATATTCCTTATTTACATATAAATAAAAAACATAAAAAAAAAATAATTCAAAATAACAATAAAAAGATAAATAAGAACTAATATATATATATATATATACACATATATATATATATATATATATATATATATATATATATATATATATATATATATATATATATATATATATATATATATACATGTACCTGTAGAATATAGATAAATTCTACAGTTTAATTAATAGGTCAGAGCAAATCAAAAGGCTACCATCTAATGCAATCAGATCTAAAAAGTTAATAATCTGTGTGAAACGCCTCATAAATGTTGGCCACTATAACATTTAATTTGACAGATGGCTATGTAAATAAGTAAATAATAAACAAAGTAAAAATTAAATGAATGTTTAACTAGAATATACTAATTGTAAACAGAAAAATATGTATAAGTACTCGTATATGTAGAAAATCAACGTTAAATATTATACAAAAACAAAGAAATAAATAAAAATAAAAAGAAATTAAATAAAAGAAAAATCAAAAATCAAGCAGGCTATTTTTTGGTTATGCGCTTGCACCTCTGAACAATTACTTTGTTGTCTTTTTCGGAGCCCGTGGGAGCAGGTACAGTCTTATGCACCACTGGTGGTGAATTAGCTGGGGTGAAAGGTACAACCTGAAGATCTGACATACACTCCACTCGATGACGCGAGCCGTTTGGAGCGATTATGTTGATGAAGCCGTCCCGCGTCCAACATTTCCTCACACCAAAGCGTTGTCTGGCGACCATGAATACATCATGACGGTTTTTTGTCAGAAATTCAGATATTGTAATACCTGAACCTTTTAATTTGGATTTGGAAACCCAGATATTGTGACGCACCTGCGGTGTTATAAATTTTACGACTATTGGCCGCGGCCTCCCTTCATGCAAACGGCCAAGCCGATAAACTGACCTGATACATGAGCCCGAAAAGTTTGTAAGGTCAAGGTCATCTGTCACAAGATTGGTTATCACTTCACTAACATCTTCCAACTTATTCTCTCGTACACCATGAAACAGAAGGATTTTACGTCTTCTAGACATTTCCATTCGGTCGACCTCCAGTGCCAGAAGTTCAACTTGCTTTTGTAACGAACTTAATGCAGTGTGAATAAATTTTTTAAATGAATTAAAATCTGTACTAATTGTTGTTACTGTGATTGGTGAGGAAGTTTTGTTTAAGTCTTGCTGGAATTCACTCATCCTAGCATTAAACATGTCAGACATAGCAGCGATGGACTCCTTGATAGCCTCCATGGTTGAATATGTAGTTAAAATATTATTAATTATAAGATTACAATAGAGGAAAACACTAACGGCAGGTACTTAAAATCACTAGCACATTTGTAGCTTTAAAATACTCATAAATCAAAATAAATATACAAAAAGATAAAAGAGCTTTTTAAAAACAGTTGTTCACTTATTCGCGCCTACCCGCAAAAAAAAAAAATTGTGATTATTTTACAGTGTATATTTTTATTAAAATTATTTGTGTTAAAAAACGATGACAAATATAACAACAAGGCGACAAATTTTATTTATACTTAAATAATATATACCTGACCGACTAAATCCAGTTTTTATGAGACTAATGCTGAAAGATAAGTGCATAATGGCTGGACGCTATTTGAGTTACATCCAAGACCAGCTTCCATACCTGATCGCTATATGCCGATGACAAAGTACAAACTAACAAGATTAATTGATTTTGGAGCGTAAATTAAACCTCCGAAAGAGTACACTTGAAAACGAGGGCACTAAATGCATCGAAGACAGAGTACATGGCTTGCCTCCCGCAAGTCAGTGTGCCAAAACATTAGCCATATAGAAACCTGAATAAGCCGCTAGGTCGGAAAAGTTCAGGTATCTTAGATCCGTTATGCATGAGTCTGAAAATATCGATGACGAATTATAAGCGCTGCCTACTACAAATCGCGGAAGGTCACAATGTGGCGTGTGACTGCAGAATACTGACTAAATGCAAGAGGCTGCAAACAGGAGCATCATCCGACCAGTACTTTAACCGTTTTAGACCTTTTGAAGAATAAGAGCGTTGCCTATAATGGACCGACCACGTTGTGTGCCAGCCTTGGCCATTTCTATTTCATTTCATTTGAAGAACATGGGTTGGTATACAATGATAAGAAAAGTGAATGTCTAGTTTTTAAAGCTGGTAACAGACTGCCGGAAAATGTGCCATCAATAAAACTTAACGGAAAAAATCTTGTTAGAGTACACCAATTCAAGTATCTGGGCCACATTGTCAGAGAAGATCTAAAGGATGATTTAGCGATTTAGCGAGATATTAAGCGAGAGCGTAGGGCGTTGAAGACAAAGACAGTACAACCGTGCCTCTAAGTACTTTAAGTGGCAAATTGCCAGAGCAAGGTCCGAACACATCTCTAAAATCGGTGAGAAGCTTGAGAGCTATCTGTCCGGAACTAGCCAGTTTTGGGCCCTCTCAAAGGCTGCGCTTGGCAACTTTAGCCAGCCTTGGCTTCCGCCGCTACGCACAGAAAATGACATCCTGGTCTATACAGCGAAAGAGAAAGCCGATCTCCTGGGCGCTCTCTTTGCCTCAAACTCGACTAAGGATGACCGAGGAACACCGCTGCCGACCATCCCGCGGTGTCAGAGCTCAATGCCTGACGTTAAATTTAGTCAGAAAGCTGTTAGGTGAGCTCTTTCTTCCTTGGACATCCACAGGTCGAGTGGGCCGGATGGCATTTCTTCTCTTGTGCTCCATTCCTGAGCTGACACCGGTGCTAACGCGTCTATTTCAGCACTCTTACTCAGTCGGCGTAGTCCCAGATTCGTGATCTGAATCGGTGATACACTAAGAGCTAGCTGTTTATCCAATAAATAGCCAGCTCTTAGTGTATTTGGAGGATCACCGATTGATTAACGTTCGCCAATATGGCTTTCGTCAGGGTCGCTCAAGTGGTGATCTTCTGATATACCTAACCTACCGCTGGGCTGCGGCTATTGATAGCAAGGGAAAGGGCCTGGCAGTTAGTCTGGACTTGTTCGATCGTGTGTGGCACAAGGCGCTTCTTGCGAAACTTCCATCCTACGGGCTTCCCGAGAATTTGTGCAAGTGGATCGCTAGCTTCCTCGCTGGGCGCAGCATCAAGGTCACTGTCGACGGTTTTTGCTCTAAATATATGCCCGTGAACTCCGGCGACACCCAAGGCTGCGTGCTGTCCCCTACGCTGTTTCTTCTGCATATCAATGATATGTTGGAGGACTCTAACATACATTGTGATGCAGACGATAGCACTAAGGACGCTATATACTCCGGCCGCGCAAGTCTTTCTCGGGAAAACGTCGACCAGTGCCGAAATCAACTTTTCTTCCGTTGAGGCAACCCTCCAGAATGTTTCCGTATGGGGTGAAAAGAACCTGGTAAAATTTAACCTCCAGAAGACACAAGTCTGCACGTTAACCGCTAAAAAAATCCCATTTGTCGTATCACCAGTTTGCGAGAACATCCACTTAAAGCCGCGCCCAGCATCAGTATATTGGGCCTCAGCTTTTCGAACGACTGCCAGTATCACGATCATCTGGAAAGCAAGGCCAAATTGGCCTCGAAGAAATAGGGGGACATTAGCAGAGCGAGACAGTATTTCACGCCAAAACACCGTTTGGCCCTGTATTTGGCCTCATATGGAATACTGATCTCACCTGGGCTGGTGCATCCCAGTATCAGCTTGAACCATTTGATCGCATACGTGTGCGTTCTCTATCGTATTTATCACGGGGAGTGTTCTGGAGAGCTGTTTAGTCTGTTTGTTTGGTTCCTGCCGCCGAATTTTCCAATCAACACATTCCATATGACGTACAGTCATAAACTACAGTACCATCCACTCCATCTGGACACGTGGTACTTGCCTACTGTGTGATTGCGTAGGAACTTTCTTCCACGCGCCACGCATCTGTGGAACAGCCGCGGCAGTATTTCCAGGTCGATAAGACATGGGTACCTTCAAAAAGTGCGTCTACCTCCACCTTAAAGGCCGGCAACGCACCTGTAGCTCCCCTGGTGTTACACGGGGCCGTGGGCGAAGGTGATCACTCACCATCAGGTGACCCGTACGCTCGTTTGCCTTGTATTTTGCATTAAAAAAATGTATTTTTTAATATATTGCATGTATAGTAAAATATTTTTCTTGATTTTTTAGTCTTTGATTCTGATTGATTTCTTAAATTAGGTCCCGTATTTTTAATGCTTCAGATATGACTATATTTTTAATTGCTAACATCACTTGTAGAAAATAAAAATCTGGGTATAAGCTCACATAATTTCTGTATTTATTAAAACAAAAATAATAAGACATTTTTTTAATCATTTTAATACAGGTATCTGAATGACCAAATCTTAGTAAGTAATTCTAATTATTTATAATAGAGATGTTGATTACTTTTATTTTATGTAGGTTTGTGTTTTATATTAAATTATAATTAAAAAAATACTTCCAAGACCAAATATTCAATAGTGAATTTTAGTACAATTTTTTGTATATTTTCGCTCTGGTAACAAGCAGAGCACAGCGTTTAGTTTCGCCATTAAACACGCAATGCCTTGAGTGTCTTAACACTAAGTTTTTGCGTTATCTCTGCCTACCCTGCCATCTATGGTAAAAAAAAGCGTTCTCAAAAAAATATAATTAAGAAATTCATGTTTTTGGCTAAGCAAGTAAAAAATAAATAAATGTATTTTTTTTTGTATATATAAAATTCAAACATTCAACATCCCTGTTATAAGCATCCAGCTTATGTCCAAATTGTAATATTATACATAATATCTATATCAAAAACTAAGTACTATTATCGTAAAACAAAAAAAAGACGGTATAGTACAATTTTAATATTATAGACTCGCAAAAATATCAATTACTCTATCTATAACGTTACGATATTTCAAATTACATTTTTCTAAAACCTTTCAATTTTGTATCACAAGAGCGTCGACATTTTGATATAAAAAAGTAACAAATCATTAATTTATATTTGGATAGGAGAACAAATATTTAAAATTATATAGTTCACTCATATCTGTCCCTTAATATGTTCTTCCATGTGCAGCTTTGATATGATACCATCAGGAGTACCACGACCTTCAAATATGGCTGGGGACTTCCAATTCCAAATGACACGGTTCGTATAACCACTTATCATGTCCAATTTTGCTTTGTCGGGAATGACATAGACACTTTGGCCTTTTTTGTCTGGTCCCATGAAGTAGTAGTATTTAGAATTGTAAGTCTTAGATATCCGTGCAACCCAAGGTTCTGGAAAAAAATAAAGAAAAAAATAAAAATGTAAATGTGTACAAATATTTTTCTTTGGAGTTGTTAAAAACAAATATTTTATTTCTTTGAGTGGGGATCGAACCCTCGACCTGTCATAATTAAAGCCAGACGCTTGTGCCACTGCACCACGACAGGCCTCAAATTATATAAAAATATACTGAACAACCTTGATATAACTAAATACAAGTAATATAATTTTTGTAGATATAGTTTCAATAGCGGTGAAATAAAAGTGTAACAAAAAGAAGAAAACCTTTAACTTCTTTAATGAATAGCAGAGATGCAACTTCATAAAACATATCGTTTTTGTCCCCACGCTTGGGTATATCAATGGTCAAAGCTCTTGAAACTCTCTTCAGTTCTCGGTACTCCAAATTTGCGATGGCAGTTGAAAATGATTCCATATTGAAAAGCCTCTTGCACCTAATGGGCATGCATTCAGATACACCCGGTTTCTCCAGTGCGTTGCAAAATATGTTACACTGGTTAATCCTTTGAAAAAATTATATTTATGAATTATTACATAACATTTAGATTACTTTTTTAGATCACAACACAACAAAAAATACTATTCGTAATTTACTATTCGTAATTATAGCTTCACGCTGTATCCTGCACGTGGGGAGGTAGACAGAGGGAACTGGGAACCCAGTGTTACGGGACTCCGTTGCGTTCACCACTTTTTAAGGAATTTGTGGCATTGCGTGCTTGAATGGTGGGACTTAATGCCGCGCTTTGTCGCGTTACTAGAGAGAAGAAATGAAAATAAAAAAATATAAAATTTCCTCGAGTGGGAATCGAACTCACAACCGCTATCGCGTTTGCAGTCACACGCTCATACCCCTGCGCCACGACAAGCTTATTAGTAAAATGGTACGAATAGACAGCAACAACGATTGATTTAGTTGGTCAGAGCGTTTGGGCGGTTTCCAAAAGGCACGGGTTCAAATCCTGCTTCGTTCAAATTTTTATATGTTTTAGTATTAGATTGCAACAGATATTCAAGTTTTTTTAGGACTTAGCTGTGTATTTTTGTTAGTGTACAGAAATTGTATGGCCAATTATAATATTGCAGCTCAGAAGCTGTTCACAATCTAGTAGTAATGTAATTTAATGCGTTGTTCGTGTACGGTGCGGTGCACTAGCACACCTACTAACTACAGTTCATACAGAGAGATTTATAGTTAAAACATACTTATGCATTGACTGTATAGTGTATAATATTGTTGTATATAATAATCAATTTAAAGACAAACTTTCTGATGGGTCTATATTACTTTTCTTTGGATGGTTTAACTTGCTTTCCACAAATTAACACTTTCTATGTAGTGTCATCTTTAAAAGCTCGATAAAGAAATTACATTATAACTAAGTTAAAAGCAGAACTATCTAAGTTGTCAAAATAAATATAGCTGTGTTTTATTTTGTGTTATTTCACAACTTGATAGGTGTAAAAATCTGCTGTAATTTATTATAACACCCAAATAGACAAAAATTAAAATTAAAAATAATTATTTTTCGGCTCTATTGCTTTGATAAATTCGTCTAAAGATAGATTTCGTCATATATTAACCATACACAGACAGTAGTGACAGGTTACGTACAATGTGTATAGAATATATGTAGAATTAAATTAACATAAAAATAAATTTAAATACCTCTCAGTCAACGACAAAGAGGATATATCCGTACCACCGAGTACCATAGCGTCTATAATATGCAATGCTTTGCTGTGGTGTTGCCCTTTTCCTTGTCCTCGATACTCACGAGCAATCTATAAAAAATATACTTACTTCAACTTAAAAATTAATATATTTTCTATTTAAAATGAATCAAAGAAGAGACAAATTTTATAGAACTGAGAAATGTTCGTTATTATTTAAATTGCTAATTGTGTATATATATGGTCTCTGGTGTATAAAAAAAGACAAAAAATAATAACATAATAAATAAATTGTACGTTTAGAATAGAAATTTGTGTTCATAACAGTTTTAACAAGATCATACATACCTCACCATAGAGTAGTGTATTTGCAGGTAGTTTTATATTCAGACTGGCCACATTTTTCCAGTGGTCGCCTTCAAGTTGGCACACTTGTTTTCCTCCACATGCTTAAAAATATATTATTTATATATTGAATAAAGAAAACACAAACTTTAACTTAACATACAGTTCATAATACAAAAAAAGGTTTGTAAATATGTATTATATAATTTTTATTTCTACACAAACAATTATCCAACAACAATTCACGGTAGCTGTTAATTTCTTATAGATATAAGATACATGAGTCATAAGAGTTTCCATCCAATTTTCGAGACATTGAGTGATGAGACATTGCGCGGGGCGTGGTTCTACTTCTACGTTGCACTTCGACAACTATACCGATGAAATTAAAATAAACTTCAATCATCACACATCAAACTAGCCTCAATAATCTTTAAATTCAAATCAAACTAAAACTAGGCCTGTCGTGGCGGAAGGACACAAGTGTGTGAATGTAAGAGGGTCAGGTTGTGGGTTGGATCACGAAATATTTAATATTTTAAAATAAATATTTGACGTTTTTATTTTTTCGCTCTGGTAACAAGGCATTGTGCGGCGCTGAGTTCCGCCACTTAATGCGCAATGCTTTAAATTCGGCTGGAACTGAAGAAGCAACGGAGTATTAAACGTAGTACGGAAGTTTAAAACGTAGTGATAACCAATACGTTTTAAACTTCCCTCTGCCTACCCTGCCATGTGCGGGATACAGCGTGAAGCCGATAAAAAAAACTACAACTAAAAATGTACATACCTATAAAAATCCTCAAATCCGTACTTCCTTTGGGGTTACTCAAGAAAGTGAAATGCCAATCGAATACATTAGAAAACATCGCTCGCAGGTCGTCGGGCGAGACCAGCACGCGCGGCTCCTTATTTAACATCGTGCGCTTGAACGTGTGCGGGTCGTGAGTGATGTGGGCCAGGGACATCGTATGGCGGAATGTGTCCTCCGGTCTACGGGACTCTGGCTTTGTGCGCACTTTGTTTGGTAACTACAGATATAAAATATACTTTAAATGAAACCGAAATTTTTTTTATGGACAATACACGGCCAACAAGCATACTTGTCACCTGATGGTAAGTGATCACAGCCGCCCACGGCCCTGTATTACTTCAAGGGAGCTACGAGGCGGAGAGTTGCCGGTCTTTAAGGTGGATGGGCGCCGGGGCCCGGTATTACCTAATGTAAAACGCAATGGCCACGCTACTTAACGCCGTTTTTAAATAGCGGGAGTGGTAATAATCCGGTCGAGTCTGCCCATCCGTGATGCTATTGATGACAACGTGACTCTCCCACACGTCTTTTGTCGCCTCTTACGACACCATCAGTACCAGGGTGATCTTATTCCAACCCGGAATCACACGGCGGCGAATATAATCGCGTATATTACGTTGATTTTCACGATAGTAAATTTAACCGGATTAATCGAGAAACTATGAAAATAGTTGTAATTAGAGAACATCTTGGCACAGCGACTGTAAACACGACGGTTGTGGTGTTCAGATTTTCGGGGTTATTAATTATTTATCAGTAATGCTCTGGTAATAATATAAAGCGCTACGTTTATTTAAATTTATTTTTTGTTGATCTCGATCGTTTATGGAGAACCATAAATTTGAAATTACCTGAGACTGAATATAATTGACGTTGTACTTGCTGGCTTTAATAAATTTTGTTTTACGCTTTTTTATAATCGCTCAAAGTTATTCTACTACTAATTTTAACGTTACACGTTATCCTTTCCATTTTCCCGCCTAATATTAATTGCCCATTTTTTAATTTTCACACATTGAAACGAAAGACAACCGTCGCGTTTAAATTAACAACTATACTGCTATTTCAATGTTTTATTACTAACTTGCCACAACTCCAAACACTGTATTTTCATATCTGCTTGACTTTTCTCTCTTAAATTTTTATCCTTACTAAATTCGGCTATTTTTAACAGATTCTTAATTTGCTTTTCACCAATTCTGTAAAAAAGCAATTATTTTAAAATAATAAATAACAAATATATTTTATTAAAAAAATTTGGACCACAAACTATATAAAAATGGTCACATACACACAATTGCTCTTGTAGATGTACTCATAAAATTCTTTATCTTCTTGTATGACTGAAAATGGCACCAGTTCAGTTATATCTTCATTATTAGTACTACTGTTCCACAGTATGGAGTTGACGGAGAACAAGTGTTGTTCAGCTGATTCGGTACCATACTTCTTCCACTTGCATATTAAATATCTTTCAGAATTTGCAGGTCTCGAGGTAACAGGTTTGAAGATACAAACTGTAATATATATAGGAAATTACATTGTTCTACTGAAAAGTATTTTTTATTATAACAATAATGTTTGTTTTTTTATTCATATGTATAACCTTAGTAGAGTATAATTGTTTATTTTAAATATTATATTAAATAATCATTAAATATAAATACCTACCCTTTTCAAAACATCTATACATAATGTAAACAAGACTAACACTGAAATGGGTAAATATATCAAATAGCTTCACAACAAAATGGCCTCCAGTTTGCACCAACATCAAAGCAGCTAGGCATTGGCACAGATATAGTTGTTTAGATAATATTTCTTGAATTAATTCTTGACCCTCCACAGAGAAACCCTAAAATATGTCAAATAAATATAAACTATCTGTTTTTATAATGTTAGGTAAAATAATATACATTTCTAAGCAGCAGCAACTAGCAATATACTCGGCACCTTATGCCAGTCAGTAAAATGGTGGCATCTAAAGCCAAACTCTGTCTTGCCACAGCAAGTAATTGTAAATAATTTCCCTAAATGTGAATTGAACTTCGAACAGAAATGTATAAAAAAAATGTAAATACTTACTCCATCAGCCATAAGGAAGTGAACTCCCTTATCATCAGTTTGTTTCAAGACATAATCTTTCAGTGAATCCAAATTGGCCGGGTCAAATATATTGCCATCTTCCTTTACACCATAATATGGATTGAATGTATCCGATGGGCCAGCACAAAAGTCATCCAGCTTAAAGTCATTTGAAGCTTTTAAAGTGAATCCGAAACCTAAAACCATTTTGTCATAAGAGATTCAAAATATATCTCAGTTCATTCTGTAAAATAATTAAAAAAAAAAAACTAAAACTTTAGTAATTACCTTTTGCTTTCCATCCTTTTCTAAACATTACATATTCAGAAAAACCACCTGGCCCTGCGCACACGTCAGCAAAATACAACAAATCAGTTTTATCCAGTACTGGCTGACCATCTTGGTTTTTTGGATTTGTAAACATAAAGTCAAAAACTGCATCCATATTAGCCATTTTAACAGCTGCTCTATTTAGGAAAACCACTGAGCCTATTGTCTCGTATGGATTACTCCGTGTTCTCGCATTTCTCATATCCTCACCATCTAGATTATCGAAGATAGACTGCAAACATATTGCTATTAAATAATACGAAAGTCATGTACATTATGGCTTTAAAATATATTCAATAAAAATATTAATTACACATTATATGAAATGATAATATTAGGATCTGGTCCCATCAACAAGTTAATACCAAATGATTCAGACTATTACAATGTGTTAAGTGAGGTGATGATCATCCCACCTCTTCTTGTAATAAAATTCTAGAAATGCATTCTATATACAAACAATATAGAGAACTAATATTAAAGAATAAGCTCCTTATAATAAAGAAAACCTAACTATAATAAAGAAAACTAAATAATTGACAAAAATAACAATTGTTACTTGGAACTCCAATGAGTTGACAGAACGTCATCAAGAGTTTCAAACATTCCTTCAAATAAAAAAGGTTGAGTGTCCGAAACGAGATTCACGGAAAGGTCACATTTATTCACTGTATAATGATCATCATGACTATTTCCAGATGGGCGATTTCCTAATCACTGTAGAATTTACAAGACTGAATGTCAAACATTATGAAGTATTAAATTACTGCACAGATAAAATACAAGCTACATCAACAAAGATAGTGGTCCACCAAGACACAAGATAACTAATGATTATTACAACATTTTTCCTACATTGATGGCACATTTGTTTGTGGGGGAGGTTGGGGCACAAAATTTACTTATTGAGTCTATCTACGAAATAACCACTGTGGAAGACAATTCCACAGCATTATGCAAGATCAGACTAGATTGCACTACCTCACATGAACTAACATACTGGCCTACCAACATAAAGAACATTTCAGACTTCTGAGTCCTGCACAGATGTGTTCCATAATTGAGCGTCAAACAACAGCAGCTTATTGTTATGTATACAGATTGCTACAGTGCAGTAAAAGAAAATAAAGTTGTTTTTGTTCAAGTTGGTGCACATACTTAAGGATAGTTTTGATTTTATATTACAATTTTTGAAAAAATATGTCTTTAGTTCTCTCTCTGGAAGGGAGCCAAAGAAGCATAGTATTCATTTATATTGATAACTGTATCAATATAAAATTATAGAGTCTACCCGTGACCACGGACTACTGTAAAGTGTTCGAAACGTCGGGTTTCCCAAAAATGTTTACCATTCAATATACGCGATTAATCCGTTTAAAAGTGTTTCATTTAAAATATAAAAATCTTAATAAAGCCCTAAAGATAATATATATAAATATATAAAAAAAAATTAAAATACTCACTTTAGAATTTAATACTCCTTTTAATATATGGGGATCCACAAAATCAGTTTCATCTTCTATAGTTAATTTTTTCTCTCCTTTTTTCAGCCACTTTGTCAATATATCACCATACAGAGTCTCCTTAGGTGGGATCGGCATCCAATTCTACAAAAACAAAATAATCAATAATAAGTAACACATAATGTAAAGAATAAAACTATTATGTAAAACAGTTAGTAAATCAACCCTACACAGCAACACCGCATTTTCAAGGCATATAGAATGGTCATTAATTAAGTAGAGAAAATGAGAAATATTATTGTCATCTTTTTTTGAAAGTAAAAAACATGTCTCATGTTTGGTATATATGATATTTAGATAAGAAAACAACATAATAACTTAACAATTACATACTTAAATTACTTATTGATTGACTGATTTTAACCACATATTAGTCTTTATTGAAAATAAGTATGTTTTTAAAAATTATTTTATAATTGAATTATTTTATAAAATTTTATATAGATTGAACCTTTTCAAATTAAAAAACTAATAATATAAAGTGATTTAGACATGGAGAGTATACATAAACACGAATAACATTTTAGTGGTACACACATAGACTAGTGCACCCTTAAAGTGTATTTTAATTATGATAGTTTATAGAGTCAATATGATATGAAAAAGTGTACTAACAACTTCCTCTTTAGCTTCTGGAGTAGATTCATCAGGTGACCATTTAAAATTTTGAGGCACCTCTCCAACTATTGATGGTTTTAAACCTAATCCTCTACGACCTTTTTGTGTAGAAGCTTCAACAGGCTCTACTCGACCATGTTCAAATTTACCTAAACCTTTACCAGGTTTATGACCCATACTACTCATAAGCCGTTTAGACACTTCTGAATAATTAGTATTGTAATTTGATGATTCTTTGAAATTGTCTGATGTTTTATGGTAAAAAGCACTATCGTTGGACATTTGAAAGCTTGATCGAACAGTTTCGTCTTCATTTTCATTATCCTTAAATCCAGGGCGAAAGTCATCATATTGATGATCATTAGGAGATGAACAATTTTCACTCAAACTACTTCTACTTAATCTAGTAGCTCTTTCTGGACTGTTCTCGCTAAAACTATGTCTTATATTGAGTCGACTGTCAGTTTCAGTAGTTTGTCTTTCTGGTGAATCTTCATCAGAATCTTGTAAGCCTAAGATAAGTAAATTTATTATTAAATTCATATTGTATTTTGATTTATACATAGTAAATTTGTAAAAAAAAAACAAAATTATATAAATAGTTATTTATTATTTAATAAATATTTAATCTCACACTAACCCGAGCGGTGAGAAGAGGTTGAAGAAGCACCGTAAGTATCAGTACGTGGACGTTTAGACGGTACACAACTTTCATCACTGCTGGAATCATCGTCTGATGGATCTAGATATTATAAGTAAAATGTATTAAAACGTAACATATACAATAACAATCATCACTTCGACTAATGTTAGATAGAATTTGTTTACCAGAAAGATTCATTTTGATATTCCAACTATACTATATCTCTAGATAAATCGAAAGGTAACAATACTAATTATTAATAATATCTATTAATCTACAAAATAAATAAAATAACTAAATAGAGTATACAAAAATAAAACCGACTATCCAAAGTATTCGACAACAGCAAAGTAAACCTATATTGTAATTATTTTAATAGCAATATTATATGTTTTGGTGAAATCCCAAATTATCTGTGGTTCGGTATTGATAACAAGAATCGATTTGGTGTGTTAGATTAGGTTTTTATGTTTTGCAAATATTTCATATTATCAAAAAAAATGCTTGTTACCATAATATAGTAAAAATAACTTTGCTTAAAAATTAAAAGTAGAAGATTAAATATATTATTGTGAAACAAATAATGATAAATCGACATTTGTATTTAGTATTAGTGTAGAAATTTCATTGTCTTAAACAACGTTTCTTTATTGAAGGGTACCCCCTAACAAATATTGATTTACTGAATTATTTTTATTGTCTACTGTCGAAATTTAAACAAGTATTTCGTATTCGGTTACTCACTTAAAACAATATAGCAATCGATTATTAATTCATTAGTCCAGTTCTTCCCCCCAAAAATGATAAGCAGTAAAAATTTAATATTGTTGAACTACTTAAAAAAATATAGAGAACTATTTAATAAAATATAGAGAATAAATCTTATATTGTATAGGTACCACCTATAGAAATAAAATAAAAGGCTCTTAAGTTTACTATTTTTTAGTGTTATTCCACACTCAGGACAGAAAATACTAAACTGAAATTTAAAAAGCGTATAAAAATTTTGAACGACGGGATTTGAACCCGCGCCTCTTTCAAGCGCTCTGACCAACTAAGCCATCTTACCAAGCTCTGTCGAAATTCTTATACGCTGCAGCGTAGCAGGATGATTATTATTTACACATTCACATTGGCGTATAATCAGTCTAGCTCATGATCTTTGAACTGTATGTTCTTTGCTCAAGAGTACTTGCTGAACGATTTTGTTTTGCCTGGCATTATTAGGTATAAGAATTAAAATTGAAATATATTAATTAGATTCCATTAATTTCGTTTTGTAAAAATCCATGAGGTGCTTATGTACCTTTAGGCACAAACGTGTGACTGTAACCGACGGGTTGTGGGTTCGATCCCCACTCGAGGAAATGAAATATTTAATATTTTCAATTTAAATATTTAATGTTTTCATTTCTTCGCTCTGGTACAAGGCAAAATGCGGCGTTGAGTTCCGCCACTCAACACGCTATGCCTCAAAATTCGGCGGAAAGTGGGGAACGGAAGTGGAACGGAGTGTCTTAACACTAGGTTCCCAAGTTCCCTCTGCCTACTCTGCCATGTGCGGGATATACCGTGAAGCTGAGTGAGTGAGTGAGTGGGTTTTAGAAAAAGCCAAGGCCAATCTTTCGCCCAAATTGTATAGGAAAACAAAAGGTCCTAAGCATTTAGCATAGAGAACACCGATTTACTGAAAGTAATTAAACAATTAGAAAATGTTTTAAATCGTATATATAATCGTATAGTCGCACATATTTCCAACAAATTTTCTATTATTTTTTTAACTGGAGTGATAGAGTTGCCCCCTAAGAGTAGGAGTTCCCATGTAATCCTAGGCTCATTCTACACGTGTCCCCTGGGTGGTGCTAAACGAGCAATAATGCCGAGTAACGGGCGGAGGTATAATAACCTGTACTCATCCGGCACACCACATGCCAAGAGTAACTAAATACCCTCTAAAAGAATGGCAATAACACCCTGAATAAGTGTTATTAGAAAACTTTCCACTAATTTCTATGGTTAATGACAGATAAAGAGATTGATATGTCATGCGCTCCGGCTTACCTCCGGCGAGTGGACGACCAGGCCTATATGGCAGTGAATGCTACTGGCAGCAATAAGAAACTTGTACAACAAGCCTTCCACAGAAGCTTCTTCTTTACTAGGCCAAGAAGTTCTTTCCTCTGTAACATTAAAAACACCATCACATGTCAGAATTTAACCGATATTTCTAACACTAATCAAGAAGAGAACATGGCTCAACATAGACCACCAGATTGGCAAAGAATTCCTACGCTTAGACATCTCAAGCGAAGAAAACCTTTCACTGCATGTATACTAATAATAGATTCCACATTCTACCCGTAGAATCAGTTAATGAAAACGATAGCTCTGTTCAAGTTAAAAAAAATAAGCAAACCCCCACCTATTATCCTATGACATTTGACTGATAAAAACGGTACTAAAAGAACTACCCCCATAGTGCAATTGTATTTTTAACAAGCCTTTTTAACGCCATCATGAGAGTTGGCTACTTTCCTTTAATGTGGAAAGTTTCTCAGATTATCATGATCCTGAAACCAGAAAATCCAATTCATGACATAACTTCGTACCGCCCAATTAGTCCCGTCATTTCAAAAACATTTGAAAAAACCTTCCTGTTGAGGCTGCTCGAATCTATCAACTCAAGATCAATAATTGCCAAACACCAGTTTCGGTTAAAATCATAGCATGCCACAATAGAACAAATACACTGAGTTTGCAGTGTCATCCGAAATGCTTATGAGTGTAGGGAGTATTGCTCCTAAGCTTTCTTAGACGTTTATCAGGCTTTTGATTAGGATTGGCATATAGGGCTTCCTAATTGGCCTAGTGAACTCGACGAAATCGGAAAATGGTTAGAAAAATGGAGGATCAACGTCAACACTATAAAATCATCACATGTACCAATTACATTTAGAAAAGATAATCGCCCACCTGTTACTTTAAACAATCTTTCACTTCCGCACACAGATTCAGTCAAATAGTACTTGATTGCATGCACCTTGATCAAAATCAAAATATTCTTTAATCAATTAGGCCATTACAAGCACTTTTGAAACGTCAAGTTACATAGAAAGTGTAGTGTCTGTTGTGAAGAGCCGGCAAGAAACTCAACAGTTGCTCTTTTCAAAATATCAATTAAAGTAAATATGTAACATAGCTTCCGGAGTGAGTACCAACAGCAATTAATCCCACGCACTTTTATCATTGTAGTATTCTTAAATTGAATAATAAGCTTTGCCAATTGAATAATAAGTTTTTTTACTTTCACTTTAAATTTTTAAAGTGATAAATTTAAAATTACTTGTGAAATTTTATTATACATACATGTCCCATAAAATTTCATGACATCAATGACATGTATGTCCCATGTCACAAACTGATGACTCCTAGTTTTCTTAGAAAACTAGGAGTCATCATTCATCAGTTTGTTTTTACTTCTTGTATTGATATCATGTCTATCACTGTTCTTTGATAAATTGTGGCTATTTTTCCGAACAAGTATTATATTATCATATATGTACTGTGATACCATCGTAAGAATACCAGTTAATTTAAAAAGAATCTCTCTCTTCAACATCAACATTAGGTTTGACACAAATATCCTGATGTGTCAGGACGGCACAATGCCGTACCTTTGACAATATCTTTTGGATTCGAATAAATATCTGATTAAGGCTTTCCGGACTACAAAATAGCCATGATAGGGCCATTGGAGGGATGGCTGGAGAAAGGGAGTCTCAATTACTCTATGTTAAGAAATTGTGCATGGTGCACTAGTATCAAAGTAAACACTTATATCTTAGACTTGACTGTCTGGCAAAGCCAAAAGGGATGAATTTTATGTAAAATAAAAGTAAAGGTATGTCTTATTAGCAAAACACCAGATCACCTACGCAAGATGATTAATGATTTACCATCAAAAAGTACAAAAGCAGGATACAAAATAAAGCTGGAGAAAATAAAAATCATCACCAGTGGCAACAAAGATCCTATAGTCGTGGAACAGACTTAAATCTCCTGTTCAATGTCTCCAGGAGACAAAAAGTAAATAAGTCAAAAAAAGTGTTTTAAATAGCTGGAAAAAGTAAAAGTAATAATCAAAAACAAGAACTTACTGATCTCAACAAAAAGTAAATATTTACCATATGGGAGTGAAACATGGGCATTAACAAAAGACTTAACAAAACTCTCCCTTTGCCAAGATGCCATGGAAAGGATTAAGGCAGGGATCAAAAGAAAAGACAAAGTAGAACAGAATCAAGATCCAAGGACATAACAAATGTGGAAATGGGCTGGCCACATGATCTGAGGAAAGGAAAAATGGAGTAAGATAATCACATGGTGGTGCCTAAGGGAACAGTAAAGAAACAATGGTAACAAAGTCGCCAGAATAGAGAAGATTGAAGGAGGCGCTTGCCATCTGGCAAAAAATAGTGGGATAAAAGACATCAAATGCATCTTGATTTATTAAAGCAAATAAACTTCATGAACACCTTGATATCCCATTACTGAATGAGGAAATAGCTTTTTATTGTAATAACTATAATGTTTAAAAGGCATCCTAACCCATCATGGCCATTTAGGTAGGTAGCTAAGAATTCCTGAAACTATTCACCACCTTAAAACATGAGATATATTTGACTAGAATAGTAAGCATAAAATCTTACTAAATGAATAATAAATAATAAGAAACATATACTGTTATACATGCAACATGTATAAAGTCTGCTCTACTAACAGTAGAATGCAACAAGAGACTGGAGCCTTCAACACATCTGCTAGTGACCGACCGAAACAAGTTTTTCAGCCGAAGCCGAAACCGAACTTTCGGCCTCAGTCATAGTTTCGGCCGAAACCGAAACTAACCTATACATAATATTATTTTTTATTGCATACTGAAATCCAATGTATTGTAATTTGTAATGTTTTTGCACATATATTTGCATATTTTATTGATAGTTAAAATGAAATCAAAGTATTCTTTAATCAATTAGGCTATTATAAGCACTATTCAATTGTTAAGTTACATAGATATATCTGTAGTTTAAATTGATGAGAAGAGCCGGTAAGAAATTGAAAAGTTGCTCTTTTCAAAATATAACTAAAGTAAAGTAAATGTATAACATAAGTAGCTTCCTGATTGAGTATCAACAGCATGTAATCCAACGAACTCTTATCATGGTAATAGCCTTGAATTGAAGTGAAATTGAATTAGGCTTAGCCTAATAATTTATTTTTCACTTTTAATTATTGAAGTGGTAAACCTGAAACCACTTGTGGAATTTTATTACACATACGTGAACCTTGTCCCATAAAAGATTTACTAACTTTTTAAATTGTAAAACCAGGAGTGTTCAGCTTGTTTACTACTACTACTTACTTCTTGTATTAATACCATGTCTACTGATCCTTCCTTAAGTAATTGTAAATATTTTTTCGAACAAGTAATATATTATTTTATATGTACTTAAATGCAATCGTATGAACATATTACCAAGCACCCATGCTGTAAATGGAGCAAACTGCTCTTTTTTTACTTACAAATATAGGCCCTATATCTGCAGCATTGCCCCCATGTAATATTCCATAGGTCAATATGCTATAAAATAACTAAAATACACTAGCCGAGCAGTATCAACATCCGTAAGCTCAGTCTACCCGCAAGAAAAAAGAGATGGGGGCCTCATTGAAGTTTCGAATCTAGGGTTAGTCCCAAGAATACCGCGATGTCAGAAAATTATAATCGCGAACATGGATAAGTCGACAAATTTAATAGAATTTGTCACATTTTTTGTCCATATTATAGTTTATTGCAAATTAAAAACAGATTTTAAATATGAAAGAAGTGAACTACTCAAGTGGCGGCGCTCAGCCATGGTGGCTAAACACGATAATTGACAAATACTAGTTTCGGTTTGGCCGAAAGTTTCGGCTATTTTCTTGCCGAAACCGAAACTATGGCCGAAACCGAACTTTCGGTCGGTCACTAACATCTGGATGACCTAAAATGTTGAAGGTAAGCTATTAAACTACTATAGCTGACCACACAATATACAATATAATCTAAGGAAAAACATAACTTTAAGAAAAAACATCAGATGCATACATATTTTTTTTTTATTTTATATATATATAAATATAAATAACTTATAGTATGTATTCATAATTTTTTGAAATTATATATGATTCAAATAAATAAAACTTTTTTTTTGTGTTTAATATTTTATTAAAAAATATTCCATTTATCAATTTGGATATATCTGTACTGATATTGTCAAACCTAAACTTATAGGCTGTGAAAACTAAAAATGTGTGTTTTCAGTATTAATCACCAACTTACTAATCTTACAGTTAAGTTCGTCACAAATTATAACTAAGGTTATTTATATTAAAGCTTCTATCACTTGATTTCTTTTACATATGCATCAAGTTCTGCATCTAATTGTTCAGCTGTAGGAACAGCTCTTTTTCCACGGGGTGCTGCATTGCCACGGCCACCTCTTCTGGCACCACCTCCTCCACGAGCACCTCCACTTTGTGGCCTATTACCTCCCCCTGAAAGCCATATGATACACAATGTTTAGAAAAAGATCTTAAAGATAAAAGAAACTTTCTTCAAATTCTCTGATTTGAATATTTATATAAGATATCTTATTATTATTGGAAATCTAGTGCTAAATCTCAGATAGAATAATTTGAAATAAATAATATATATACCTCTATTTGAATTTCTTCGTACTGGTCCTCCTCCACCTATTGGCCTACTTCTCTCTTCATTTCTAAATGTACTTATTTCAGAAGTTGCTAGTTGTATATTCATTGCACGCCCATCCAGTGGTACACCATTATATTGTTTCATCGCTTTCAATGCATCTGCTCTTCTTTCGAATACTACATCTGCTGTACCTTTTTAAAATAAAAAAATACAATGAGTTACTAGATATACTGCATTTTATTTTTCATTATTTTATTTATACTTATTTAATTAGCAGATGAAATTTAATCTGCCACTTAACACACAATGCCATATAGAGAGGTTCTCTCTACCTCTTTAGCTACAACCATGATACAAAATAAATAATTAGTAGCATACATACCTAATGACCTTCCTGATCTGTCATAGTGCACTGCTGCACTTTTTAAAATGCCAAACTCTGAGAAAAGTTCCTGAATATCAGAATCTGAAACTCCAAAATCCAAGTTGGAAACAAGGAGTTTAGTTGGCCCAGTTGTGATTGGTGCACTCCTCTGTATCTTCCTATCATTGAAGTCATTGAACATGTCATGTTTCCATGTGCTGTTTACATCACCCTGAAATAGGTTGTCCTTCATAGATCATGCCAACTGCCCGCTGCAGCTTCTTTGAGTATACACTCAATTAGCAAACATAAGTTGTACATGTTCTATTCACAACATTTGAAACAATACAAAATTCTATTTAAAAATAGGATATATTTTATACATTAATACTCGATTACATATACAATGTTTTTTCATCACTGACACTGCACTTTTATACAATAAACACTGGTACATTATCCATTTTTCCATTATCATGAAAAGCCAAAAGTCCCCATTCCATAAACAGCCTCTTTTATTCATCAACACTAATATGGCGTACTGCTACTTCAAGAAGTATGTCGTACTATAGCCTTGCCGATCCATAATGTACGAAGGTGTTATTTGGCAAAGTGTCTTCTAAAATGATGGCGGTTGATGTAAAGGATTAAGCAGATCAGAAGAATCCGAATCCGATATACAAGGCATGTCCAGTCATAATAAAATTATAAATAACACCAAACGTCTTTGGTAATAGAACAAAGAAAAAAAAGTGACTATGTAGAAAGAATTTCTGACATATTTTAATTTCTTGTTCTAACGTTCGTCTAAAAATAAACTAAGATAGCGGTTGAACTGTGCCCGTGATTAACTATCTTTTATTTAGTTTACGAGGCAATATATGCACTTGATGCGTCATTTCACCACGTTGGTCCGCCATATTGCGAATTGTATAATCAATCAATTTATTATTTTTATTATTTTACCCTTGTGTAGTTAGCAGGTTTAGATACCCCTCCGCGGTTACGACCTCGTAACACACCACCTGAGCGGGCATTACGGAAACCACCTCCACCGCGACCAGATTTTTTTGCGTCAAATTTTCTCCCAGCTCCACCGCCTCCCGTTCTTCCTTTTTTACTTGCTTTGATAATATCGTCTAAAGCCATATCAATTCTGTCCACCATTTTCAATTACGGATATTAAAAAACAACTGATGAAATCGATTAGGTATTTAATACTGATTTATTTTATGTTATCACAAATATGTTATTACAAATATTCTAAATCGACGCGAACGCTAAACCGACTCCAACAAAATGGAGTTCGGTTGGAGAGCGTGAGAGTCTATGCTTATTTATCTATTATTGCTTATGGTTAAAAGTCCCCAAAATCATAAAGAACATAGTAAATTGTTGAAACAAATATATTGTTTCTAAAATTTTACTTCCTACTATCTAATATGTTATTAATATTCTTTAAATTAAAGAAGAACTTCAAGGTGTAATGAACTTCGAAGAATCTTAACAACAAATAGTATATTACTGTTATTCGGTATTCACGGTTTCACTATTGGGTTAATGTCTTGTCATGTTCTGTGAGTTTCACTCAAAGAGTAATGTAATTTGGTTTGGAACCAAAGTTGGAACCCGTAGGGTAATTGTGCTCTATGGTTGGAATGTAGCCTAAAGTTGTATTTTCGTCCTGCTCCTGTCATTGCTTCATGCTCTTTTTCATTGTCTATTGTCTATTCTATTAACCTTTAAAATATAAACAGATCAACATTCATTGAATTCTACTTCTTAAACAAAATTAAATTAATATTATAAATTTTATATGCTATTACCAGCTTAATACCTTTTCTAATAGTACGAATGTAAAGTTGTCCCAATATAAATATACTTATCATATTTTGTAGTGTAAAAATATTTAAACTAATATAACTGCCTTAAAAGTTTTTTTGATTTTTCTATATAATTCTACAAACATATCACACTATTTAACTATATCAAAATGGCACTGAATAAATATATGCATCCTCGTAATATATATAAAGAACCCCCTGATTTTTCAAAGTTAGCCCAACAGTTCAAGGATTTTTCGGACATAGCTAAAGTGGTAATTGTAATTTTTAAGTAAAATATTAATTTAGTTATTTAAAGTAAAATATTAGTTTAATATGATTATATAAGACTTACTATTTTTTTATTAGGATGTGACTGGAAAAGTTAGTATAGATTTTAAAGATCCGCAGGCACTTAGAATCCTAACAAAATGTCTATTAAAATCTGATTTTAACCTTGATGTTATTATTCCAAATGAAAAATTAGTGCCTACATTACCTTTAAGATTGAATTACATACTATGGATTGAAGACATAATGACAACCATTAATAGAACAGGTTTAATACAAGGCCTTGATATTGGTAAGTTTTAATTAAAATATTTTGCTAATATTGCATTATTTAATAATTTTAAAAATAGAATAGTTGTGGTCAGACAAGTACACTGTGGTTGTTTTGTATTTAGCATTTTTTTATATAATTAATGTATATAATTTTTATCTTATATTGGCTAGCTAAGTGTTAGGACATTGTGTGATTGCATGACTGACTGTAAACATGAGGGTTGTGGATTTGGTCTTTAAGCAGATCTCTTTGGGAGAAAGCATGATTTACATTTCCTCTATCTCTGACTAGACAAAGCACAGTTTTGTGTTACACCACACATCACAGAATGTTCTAATCCTAAATTCTTACTAAAGGTACAAGCAGAGTGTATAATTATTACTAGGCCCTCTTGAATAAATTCTTAAAATTAAAAGTATATATATTTACATTACTTATAGGGACAGGCGCATGTGCTATATATCCTTTGCTGGGTGCAGTAAAAAATAAATGGCATATGGTTGGCACAGAAACAGATGATCATAGTATATTGAAAGCAAATGATAATATAAACAGAAATAATTTACAAGATTTAATAAAATGTAAGTATTTGAGGTTTTGGATGCTGACAGTTTTGCAGACTGACAGTAGCACAGTAGTTTTGGTTTTTAATCTCATTTGATGAATTTAGTTACTTTTAATGTCTTTGCTTTCTTTGTTAATAAATAAAGTGTGACATTGACCACTCATTATGTAATTTGGCCCAATTTAATAAATTGGGTGACATGTGGAGAACAAAATATCAAAGCTTTAGTCACTGTAAAGAGCTTAAAAGAGCTTATACGGTGACTAAAGCAATTAATGATTTTGCCATTTAAGCAAAGTAACTATCAAATAATTACAAATAAAAAATTATATATGTTATGCTATCTATTTTAATTTTGTAGCATATATTATATTTGTACTGTTTATGATCTTTTTCTACTAAATAGAAAAAATAATAATGAAAGATCATAATATAAATATTGTAATACTTAGGGGCTTCATTTTATTAATTGGTTTTTAATATGTGTTTTTACTTTATTAGAACAAGAAGTTTTAGGTTATATTGAAATTCTTTTCTTAAATTAATTTTGATCAATTTACATTTCACAAGATTTTGTCTCACAATATTTGTAAAAGACAATAAATAAATATAGTTGCCTATCAAACTATTATTTATATGAATGCATGGTAATAAAAAATGTTATGTGTTATAGTTTAGTCCAATATTATTTATGTACAAAATTATATTTGATTCAGAAGGTAGCAATCATATGCGGGATACAGCATAAATCCAAAAAAATAATAATTTGTGTGTTTGATTTATAAACAGCTTTTTGAGCTTCTAATTTTGAATATTTTAAAATAGTCTATGTTTATGGTTATCAATAATGTTTAAAAGAAAAAAAAAATATTGAAAAAAATTCTAGAAAATAAAAAATATATCTGATACACAATCAATGAAAAAAAACATAATACATGTTTTGATTGGATTTTTTTATGTAATTAAATATTTATTATATTTAATTATATAAACCAATCCAACCAAAACATGATTAGCCAAAACATGTTTTGGTTGGAAACAATATTGTAATATTTTTACCGTTTTCAAAGTGTTATTCCACACTTAGGAAAGAAATATACTAAATTTAAAGAAGAGAATAGAGAGGTGTTGGTTCAGATCCTGCTACATTCAAATGATTATACATTTTTAAATTTAGATATTTTAATATTTGTACACAATAAAATCTGTTTTGGCAAGTCATTAATTTTTCAGTATCAAACAAAATGAAGAATTGTAATACTTGCAGTGAAAAAGAACACAACATCATCAGTCATAAAATATCTTTGGATGGAGGAAAATTCATTATCTTTTGATTTTTGTATGTGCAATCCACCATTTTACACCAATATTCAAGAACTTTGGGAATCCCGTAGTCCGGCAAGGTAATTTCAAATATCCTTGAAGTCATTCCTGTTAGTGTTGGAGTGTGCGATCTGATAAAAATGCGTAGGATTAAACTCTGGTACGCAGTCAGGAAGCTAATTATGTTATATATTTACTTTGATTGATATTTTGAAAAGAGCAACTGTTGAGTTTCTTACTCGCTCTTCTCAGCGTTTTACAAGCTGGTGGTAGTTTCCATTAGGACTGACACTACACACATTTCTATGTAAATTGACGATTCAAAAGTGCTTGCAATGGCCTATTTAAATAAAAAATACTTTGATTTTGAATGTGAACATTCCTTCAATAGTCATTTGAAAAAATGAAATTAAATTCATTCTGGTATCAAAACAAAAAGTAGTGTTAAGTTCCGCACCCCAACACGCAATACTTTAAATCCGGCGGGAAGTGTGGGACAGAATGGAAATATCTTAACACTAGGTTCCCATGTTTCCACTGCCTACCCTAAGTGCGGCATACAGCACGAAACTGATAAAAATCAGAGCGAAGTAATAAAAATATTACATATTTCATTTCCTCGGTTGGTTCTGTAATACTAATTGTGTAAAATATGTTTTTACATTGTAGACCTCCTCCTAAGAATGGCTTCACTGGGTCCCCACATGAATTAATCACAGAAGGAGGAGAATTACAATTCTGTAGAAAAATTATAGAGGAGAGTAAAGTTTGTAAAGATAAAATATTGTGAGTTTTTGTTTTCTATAATATTCAAATTGTTAAAAGACTTTATATCTATAGGTACCTACTTATAATTAATTTGTTGGAAGGATTTATTTTAGATTATTTTAGATTAAAAAAAAATATGTCTGTTTGTCTGTGCGTTTGTACGCGCTAATCTCAAAAATAGCTAAACAGATTTGAATGCGGTTTTACTATTATATTTTTATTTAAGCAACTTTCCTTCAACATTTCGTGTTTGTTTTATTTAAGTCGGTTAATAATAAGAAATGACATCAATTTAAAATATCTATTAATTCAACAAAAATTGCTACATTTTTTTATTACATCAGCTGATTTATTTATTTATTATGTATTAGGTATTGTCTTCAGAGTAATAACTTCATTAGACCAAGAAAGTAATTAGTAAATAAAATATGTAGTGGCCAAAGTCGCGGGAGGCTCGCTAGTTATTAATATTTTTAATTATTGTTACTTTATAGAATATATACAACTATGATTGGCCATAAATACAACTTAAAGGAACTAATAATTGACTTAAAGGCAGAGGGAATTAAGTATACAACAACAGAATTTTGTCAAGGCCGAGTTACACGGTGGGGATTAGCTTGGACTTATCAAGAATATAATTTTTCCACATTAGGTATGTTTGCAACTGTTTTGTTTAATATATACTTATAATAAATCTGTACCCGATCACTGTCCGTGTATGCAAGATATATATTTAAATTTAAAAAATCTTGTAGGGAACATTAATTACAGTTTACTACATTATATTTTGGCAACCTTTCTTCAACATTTAGTATTTTGTTTAAATTGGGTGATAAATAAAAAAGTTACGTTAATTTCAAATATTTAGTGCCACAAAATTAGTGGTAAATATTTTTATTCATTTAGCTGAAATTTTATTTGTAGGACGTATAATGCATAAATTTTGTTTTTAAAGTTAATCTTATGTTATTAGAACAAGAAAGTAATTGAAATTAGTAAATAAAATTGTGTAATTCAAGCTGGCGAAGACGCAGGCTGATCAGTGTTTAAAAAGATAATCCTAGTGGGTTCGATCCCCACTCGAGAAAATGAAATATTTAATATTTTCAATTTAAATATTTAATCTAATTTAATTAAAATTATTATTTCTTTGCTCTGGTACAAGACAAAGCACGGCTTTGAGTTCGGCGTTCGGCGGAAAGTAGGGTACAGAGTGTCTTAACATCAGGTTCCCAAGTTCTATCTTGCCTACCCTGCCATGTGCGGGATACACCGTGAAGCTGAGTTTAATATATACTTATAAAAAGTTTATTATTATCAAAATGTTAAAATTATTTCTAATATAATAAATTTAAGCAAGTCATGTCTATAAAGTAAGATAGTTCATTGAAGCACAATATATTTTTTATGTATATTTATTTAGTAGGTACTTGGAAATTATTTAAGAATATTATCTATTTTCAGTTTCACCAAAAGAGCAATTACGCAAAAAAAGCATACCAATAGTTTTTAAATTACCAAAGTTACCACACCAAAAAAATATAAATGAAAGCATAGAAAAGTTGAAAAACATTTTAGGGGACTTAAATATCAGTTCAGAAACTATAACAAAGAAAAAAAATGAATTAGTTTTGAATATTCTTGCATATTCTAATACATGGTCCAATCAACGACGGAAAAGGAGACTTCAAAAACGGTTATTAGATGAAAAAGCAAAACAACCCAAAATTGAATCAAAAAACAACACAAACACAGAAACAAATTATGGCGAATTTGTGGTAAAAGAGTCAGTGATTACTAGTGAAGAACCCAGTGACAGTGACTTGCCAAATAGAATTATGGATTCAGAGCAAAAAGATAAAACAAACAATGTTAACAATGTTGAAACTTTACCTGCATCTGAAAATCACAAAAAAGAAGTTGTAGTTCAAGGTATTATGAAAAGTTATATAAAAGACAATAATTTATTCATTGAAGTTGAATATTTAAATGGCACAGCTGGAAAGGAAGGAATGCATCAAATTGTCCAATATATTAAAAACAATTGGAAATAGATAATTATTTTATTTAAATCTATTTACTACCATAAAAATATAACAAGATGCAAATTAATTACTTAAAATGTGACAACAACATTTCATTATTTTCAAGCTTTTAATTCTATTTATTAGATATATAGTTCAGTCTCAGTGGATGTACCTATTTATTTTTTCTTTAAAGCACTCTTAACTTTTATTTAGGGCAGTCTTAGTCTTTTTCGTATTAATCTTACGATCATCAAATATTACTAGTTAAGTTATGTAGCTATCATAAAGTACCATATATTATTTTTTAAAATTGGGATAAAATAGGTACACAACAAAAATAAAATCTCATTTAAATCTGTTCAGGAATTCTGAAGATGTATAAATAAAGGCATAAATATTACTACATAAGTGGGCTATGGACCGTTTATCGATACTGATAATTCAAAATCATAGTAATATTATTAAAAAGTATTTTTAATGCCCTAATCTTGGTGAGTAACGGTCGAAAAAATGTTTTTGTTTAATAATTTTTTACACTCAAAAAACATTTTTAGGCTCTATAATTACTGTACCTGCGGTAAATTACAGTTGCTATAGAGCCTAGAAATATTTTTGTGTCACTATACGGGCAAAGCAGCAAAAAATATTGTGTCACTATATGGGCAAAGCAGCAAAAAATATTCTCGGTTGTATGATTACTTGGATTACTTTTCATTAATTGTAATTTTTTTTATAAAATTTTCAAGAGTCATTGCCTGCCATCTGTTATACCAATGTTACTCCCTTTTATTTTAAGAATTAGATTTTCTTCATAGCGATGACTTATTAACATTAAGTTTAAAATATGTCTGAATTGTATGTCGTTGCTTAAGCTGCTGTATTTTTTGTATACTTGAAGTTGATATTTTATAAAAAATAAAAGCTGGAGAAAGTTTAAAATTACTATCTCTATTACACTTAGATTTATCAGAAATTAGATTAGCGGTTTGGTAAGTACAATTATGATATGAGTTCATGAAAATCTGTAAATACATTTATTATAATATTTGGGGTGAAGAGATACATTAATGGACACTTTATAAAAAAGATAGGGTGAAAAGATACGTAATAGATACGATACGAACGATAGGTAAATAGAATGAGGAGACATTGTATAAAAAAATCTATAGTTAGGGTTGATACTGGCCTATATTTATATGTAGTTATAATGATAATACTTTTAGCAAATATTTTATCTACTTTTAGCAATATTTTAAAGATAAAAAGCACTATTTAAAATAATTTTGAAATAAAGTGGTACCAATTACTCAACACTTGTGTGGGCCACATAGCCCGCATTAATTCTAAGCCCATATTAATAGATCCTTCTCCTTTTAATTAAAATATCCCTTTTTTTAATATGACATATCTCAAAACTTTTTTTTCTGCCAAAGGTCTTAAACGTATTGTTTTTTACAATTAAATCAGTATCTCTTAGATAATTTCATATAATCCGAGTTCCTGTCTGGTTTTCGCAGCGGGCATAGCATAGTCACTACTTTGATCAAAGTATGTTACGATATTAAGCTAAACATGTTCAAGAAAATCTCATTATCATTGGTCTTATTGCAATATTTCAGTATCACTTTTAACATCGTTGATCATATCTTATTTGCTTAGTCTGTCGATTAAGAAACTTGGTATTATGTTAGACAACGCTCTATTTTGCGTTAACTATTTGCCACAATGGGGTCGTTTTAAGCATGGTAATATTTCCTACCCAATAGGAGTAAATCTGCTCTAGCTCTTGCGTTAGATTTATCTTTGGTATACGTAAATTTGATCGTGTATCTGATTATTGTCGTCAATCTCTCTTTAAATCTAACATCGGCAAAACTTCCACATACTTCTCTATTTTATCCTCCATAATTGTCTCTACCCTTAATCTCTACCTCTTTATAAAAAATCTATTCTTTTTCCTAGGTTCTAATTTCACTACACGTACACACAGCGATGAGCAACAAATGTGGACAGATTCGACCGCATTGTTACCCCCATACCCAAGGGATTTAAAATAAGCGTAAAGTAGTGGCTTCTACCGTTGCAATTCGCATTGGGCAATGCTGGACCTCGGTGCTATACCCGACCCTTCAATAGAGTACAATAGCAGCTCTGAAAATAAAACTAGCCTATGAGGGTACTTCCAGTACTGGAGGATTTCTCCCTGAGTCCAAAAAACTCTCGTCAATGCGGATTTCTGTAGCATTATTGGTCTATATTCCAATTTGAATGCTATCCATCTTCATCTTGAGAGGGCACGGCCGCATTTAAGGAGACTGTATGACCGAGTGACATTCCGTATCTTCAATAGCCCCGGCTACAAAATAGAGCAAAATATTATTACTCCCTGACAAATCCCCGTCGCGGAAGTCGAAATAAAATGGCAGTATTTTAGTTTATTTAGAGGAATCTGTCTAGTTTTAATATTGATAAATCATGCATAAATTTGATTAATTAAAAATTTCAAAAACATTGTTAAAAAAAATATTTTTATTTAAAAATAATATTTTAAAATTTAAATTATAAATTACTTCAGATCAGGATGCAGATTATAATTAAGTTAAGATGGATTACAATAATTTTGTTTAAACGGAAATTAAGTTTGTAATATAAAATAAAATAAACATGCCGACTGGCTTGCATCTCGCACTGGATCACGCGGTGAGGTCTGCATTTGACCTTGCTGTTCCAAATTGACAATCCCAAATAGTGGACTACATCCATGTGACAACCAAGCGTGGAAAATCACAATGCCTTCTTGTTGAATCTTCTGCTGACTTCACATCCGGAAAAGTGTCGAGTCACAGTGGATGCCCAACTGGTGTTCTGAGACTACAGCGTTTAACATACTATGTAGTACATACACGACGAGTTAAAGACTACCAGCGACCCGCCGTGTCTGTGATTACAAGTCAGCAGCACTCTTTTTATTCATGTTATCCCTGGATGCCGGTTCATTTTTCTTTAGAAAATCTTCGTGCCTGTGCCGTCGTGGTTCTGCAAAATGCTTTTTAAATCTGGGCTGAGGTACTCATCACTAAGGATACAAACATGAAAACTTTTGAAATAAAGTGGTACAAATTACTCAACACTTACTGTGTGGGTCACATAGCCCGCATTAATTTTTTAACAGCAGCACTCTTTTTATTCATGTTATCCCTGGATGCCGGTTCATTTTTCTTTAGAAATTCTTCGTGCCTGTGCCGTCGTGGTTCTGCAAAATGCTTTTTAAATCTGGGCTGAGGTACTCATCACTAAGGATACAAACATGAAAACCTTAAAAAAAAGTAGAAACACGAGCACCTTGCTCTCGTCTCTAGTCTGAGAGTCTAAAATTGATGAGAACGTTCTGGAAATCTGGAACTCTCTTTTAAGACCGGTCTAAACCAATACGCAGTGAATGACATCTTTGCCTAGAATTTGACTATGGATGACTGAGGACCAGCGCCGCCGACCATTCCGCGGTGTCAAAGCTCTTAGGCATTGAGCTCAGCCAAAAAGCTGTTATTCGAGCACTATCTACTTTGGACACCCACAATTCGAGTAGGCTCAGGTGGCGTCCGTTCATGTGGTCCTGAGCCGACAGTGGTAGTAATGCATTTGATTCAGCACTCCTACTCAATTGTCGTAGTCCTAGAGTCGTGGAAGAGCGACCTTGTCCAACCGATCCTAAAAAAGGCGATTGTTCCGATTTAACTATAGCATATTACTATTACTTACCTCTCTGCTTTTAAACTTACTGAGAACATGATGAAGAGCCAGCTCTGGGTTTATCTGAAGGACAGTGATTCAAGCCAAAACACCGATTGGTCCTTTATAGAGCCCAGGTTTCATATATTTCATTATATCGAAAACATTCACAACAAAAAGTTGTGGATGTTGTGGATGTTTTCGATATAATGAAATATTTAATATTTTCAAATTTAATATTATATCTTTCTTTAGTTATTTCTCTTTGAATTCCATTAGAGATACCGCATACAATTAAATTAAATTAAGTAGTTATATTTAATGTTTTCATTGCTTCGCTTTGTTAACAAAGCAAAGCGTTAACTTTCGCAACTTAACATGCCTCATCGCCTCAAATTCGACGAAAAGTGGGGAATGGAACGGAGTCACACACACACTTAACACTAAGTTCTCAGGTTCCCTCTGTCTACCCTATACTCATACGAGATACAATTGAAAAAAAACATTTGGGCTGGAAAAGTGGCTAACATAGTAAAACACATATTTTTGGTAAAAATCGATTTTCTAATTCAATATAGTCGATATTGCCTTCGAAGTCGATACAACGATGATGGTTAAACAATTTTTCGATGGTATATTTGTATCTTTCTCTTTAACCTTAAAGTAGACCTCAATTTTGGCGGTTACCTCTTAATAAGTGCAGATTTTTTTCTACGAGTATTCTTTTGTGGTCCACAAACAAACAGAACTTAACTTAGCTTCACGCTATATCCCTAGCGGGGTAGGCAGAGAGAACGGAGCGCCAAACGCTAATTAATTACAAACTGAAAAATGCCTCATTTCCTCTTACCGACGTCCACAGCGTACAATTTTCGCGAATTTGATTGGTTTGGTGCAGAGTCCGAATAATGTTTATCAAGCCAAGTTTGGCGTCAACAGTATTTATTTTCATCATAAAATATTATTTATCAACACAAGAAGTTCTCGTATTACCAAAAAGCTTATCCTTGTATTAACAAAAATAAAAATTGCTTAACTAAATAATGTCTATCTCAAGAACAAATTGTGTAAAAGCTCTCAAAGTTTACACTTTTTACTGTGTGTATATGCACAAAAAGTATTAGTTAATTTTTCAATATCGATCTGTATATTTAAAGTTGAGAGCATTATTATAAGGCAACTTGGATAAATAAACCTTTTCAATCAACCCTATTTTAGAATTGCAAAATTAGTACTGACGGTGTGGTATCATTATATGTAAGCTGTGATTAAAAGTAATGCGTGATGCGTCCTGTCAATCCTTCGCGCCGTAGTACACCGGTATTGTAGAATTGACACAAGCCAAATAGCTTTTCATTTTAATTGTTTATCAGTAATTCTGCAGTATAATCTAACATTATGATTATGATACTTATTAGTTTAGTGATTTAAATGTAATATTATCTTTATTTTAGATGAAAGATGTCGTTAATCAAGTAAATAATATTTACAATAAATAAACACAATAGCCTATACGTTGTATCGATAGAATAAAAGGTACCTATGTTTAAATAAATTTCATGTAAAATAAACAATGTCCAATAACATACTCGTTCCTATATATAAATCGCTATCAATTTGATTGTTTTTTAACAAACTTGTTAAGTTCTCAACTATTAATTGAATCAGTTTCAGGTGGCATTACTTTAGCTAATTATGGACAGTCCTCGCATATTTAAAAATGAACAAAGTAAAGAAACAGGTAAATAAAATACTATTTATGTTCATGTTAAAAAAAAAGTTATATAGTATTTCAAAATCGTGAAATAATTAAATTTTAAAAATGATCTGTATTGTTTCAGTAAAACGAGGTGTAAAAGAAAAATTGAGGCCAGATAGTCGAGAAAATTCAAATAGCAGAAAAAAGTTAAAACCTAACACAAAACATGATGTGGATGATAACAGGTAAACAATAATGATATAAGCTAACAGATAAAAAATTTAACTTAATAATTCATAAACATTTTTTTTTACAGTAAGACACAAAAACGAAAATCAGTAGAATTAGAAACATGTCCATCCATATTACAAAGGCGCCAAAAACAAATTGACTATGGTAAAAACACAGTTGGATATCATAACTATATAAAGCAAGTGCCAATGTAAGTAATAGTATAAAATTACAAAAATGGTCTCATTTATATCATCATGGACAATTAACTTTTCATTCAAAGTATTAGTTAATAGTATTACTATGCCTGTATAACCATTGTGCCATTTTTCTCATTTGTCCAAGTTTTGTGCATGTTTCTTTTTTTTTTTTGTGTACATAAAACAAATAAATAGGAAGAAATGAAAATATATTTTCTATGTAAAATTAAAATGTTGAATGACATTAATATATCTACAAGAAAATGGCAAAAATTAAATAATATTAAATGGTCAATTTTTCTCATAGGGAAAAAAGAACAAAAGAAGATCCAAAAACACCTGATAAGTATACCAAATATAGTAGAAGATCATGGGATATGTTAATCAAAATGTGGAGAAAGAAACTACATGAATATGATACTGATCCCAACAAAAATGATACTTTTGATGTTTCAGAGGAGGACTCTGATTCATAACCTTATTTTTAATTAAACATTTTTTATTTATAATTTAAGTGACATTGTTGGTAACGCCTACCAAGTACTTCAATAATAATTAATACAGTCAAATAAATGAAAAAAAAATTTATGACCTCAGAATTTTATTGATCTATGTTAAACAGTAGGTAACTCAACTTTATTTAAAATATCTCTAGCTTGTTTTAAGAGAGGATTACTTTTTCCTTCCAAAACAAAGCTTTGCAATTTTTCCATATACTCATCAATATTTGTTTCGGAAGCACCCGCTGGTCCTCCTGCGGACAATAAACATATACCAGAAATGTGAATTACAATCATAACATAATATGTATAATAAGAAACAAATGATAATAATGTAACTTAAAGAAATTTTGTTATTGTACTTTTAACGCAAAGGCAAATTATACAATAAGTATATTAGAACCATTAGTTTCCTAAATGATCATTACCAACATTTAATTGTGGATTATATCTTCTTGCCGCAGGTAAACAAAACTGTGTGGCATTAAGTTCAAATTAATATGCAATATAATAAAAACAGAGTGGAGAACCTTAACACCAAGCTCTTACTTTGTCGTATAGGGAAAGTTATTCTTTTTATAATTTGAAAAAAAAAAAAAATACAAACAAACCTTGCAATGGCAAAACCACAGATTGTAAGGCTTGGGCCAAAGATGCAACCAAGGCTCTGCGATGAGCAACTAGAGCAGCAGTTCGTTCTGCCGCTGCTGCAGTTTCAGCATGCAGCCTTGATGTTGCAGCGCTTACTTCTTCTGCATGTCGTTGTAATATGGCATTCTATATATAACATGATAATTTATTACAAATTAAGTCAATCTTAATGAAATTGGAAATTTCATATTTCACATAGTATTTGTGGGTTCAAAGCCCATTATTTTCATTTCCTTGCTCGGGTAAGATACAATGCTTAGTCTTGAGTTGTGGCAAGGACTAATGTGACAGTTGACACTAGATACCCCTTGCCTCTCCTGCTAAATGCAGGATAGGTAGGATACAGTATAAAATAATAAAAAAAAGTCTTATATGTACATATATCATATAATCATTTTCATACTAAATATTGATATGGCCCTTGTCGCTAATGTGGCTTCAACTTCTGCTATGAAGAATCAATTATTTTTACTTCTTCCCTCTGGTACAAGAACATAATGCAACACTGACTTGTGCCACTGAACAAGCAATGTCTCGAAAATTAGGAGAAATGTATATAGTTGTAACGCTAGGTTCACTACTTATTTCCTGCTGATGGTGTACATTAAGCTAATAAACTTACCTGCTGCTCATAATCTGAATTTGCCTTCCTAAGCTGTCGTAATTCAGATTCCCTAAGTTTGTTGTGTTGCAAAAATTGATCAGTAAATATGGGAATATCAGTGTCCCCTGCCATCTCTTCACCCTGCATTTTTAATTGCTTTATTAAAGTAAAAATTTATAAGGAAAATAGAATAAAGGAAAATGTAACTAAATATTTTAAAGTTTTTTTTTTCAGCTTCACGCTGTATCCCGCACACGCCAGGGTAGTTAGAGGGAACTTGGGAACCTAGCGTTAAGACATTCCATTCTCTACTTTCCGCTGAATTTGAGGCAAGGCGTGTTAAGTGGCGGAACTCAACACCGCGTTTTGCCTTGTACCAGAGCGAAGAAATGAAAACATTAAATATATAAAATGAAAATACTAAATATTTCATTTCATCGAGTGGGGATCGAACCCAGAACCTGTCGGTTACAGCCACACGCTTGGGCCGCTACGCTATGACAGGCCTCAATATTTTAAAGTAATGTAACTATTTTATTTATCAACCAATTTAAATAAAACAAAAACTAAATGTTGAGCAAAAATATAATAGTAAAATCTGGTAAGACGTTTCTGAAATTAGCCAGTACAACACATCTCTATCTATACATAGATAAACTGACAAAAATTTAAAATTACTATTTTGGGCATTGTTACATTAACAAACATCACCTATAAGATTTTTTTTAATATAAGACATATTATATACAGACAGTTTAGTTTAGTTTCAGATTTATTATAAATATAGACAAAAAACGAAAAAAAATATTGTAAGGCCTTTGATAAAACATTTTTTAACAGAACTATAATTTATTTGTGTACTAAACTAAAATTTGTATTACTGTGAAAACAAATCAATTTGTAATTTGTTTAGTCAGTTATGTACTTACAGAAGCAGGAGTTATACATGGTCTAGGACGTGGCGGAGTTGGTTGTCTTGGAGCTGGTGGAGCTGGAGTTGTGGTAGTAGTTGTAGGGGTTAAATTTTGCTCAGTTGCTTGAGTGTTGACAGCACCTACAAAAATTTTTACACTGCCATACCATAGGCTGCCATAGTGCAACTACAGAACATAACAGTCTGACTGTAAATATGACATTTGTGAATTTGATTGTTATGAATGAGTTCTTATTTAATATCTTCATTTTCTCCATCTGGTGGGTTTCATAAGAAATTGAGTTGTTGCCCTATCAACAACCCAGGCAGGCAGCCTGTGATGGCTGCCTTTGCTGTTGTGACAAATTTATTTATTTATTTTAAAGTATTATATTCAAAGTAGTATTTATATTCAATTTTTAATAATTAAGCTATAAATTTACCGGTACTGCTTATATTATTTTCATTATTTGTATTAGGCTTCACTTTCTTAGTGGAAACATTGCTGTAATCCTTTTGTTCCATCTGTTGCTTTCTAAATTCTTTATATGCATCCGTTTTCTTATATTCAGTCCATTCTTTGATATACCTTAATAAAGAAATAAATATTATAAATATTTCAATTTCATAATAATCATGTAGTCGAAAGAAATGATTTGTTGTGGATAGGAATAGACCATTACTTGAAAATAATCTTTGTGAATGGCAAGTTTAACAGGGGACATTGAAAATTCAATAATAAATATAATATATGAATAGTATAATTAACTTTACAGCTTTACAACAATGATAAAGAACAGCATTGATAAATTTCATCTTGGCAAAAACTATTTTTAGACTTAGTAAACAGAAAAGAAGGAGTTTTTCTCTAAAAGGAGACAAAGAAAAATATAACATCAATTTATATATTATAAGCTTAAAACAATAACAGTTTGGTATATTCTGTACCTGTACCATTTTTTTATTTCTTTAAGTCTGTAGACTTATTTAAATTGTGTTTACAGAATCAAAGATGACTCTTTGATTCTGTAAACATAATTTAAATAAGTCTCAAAAAATTATACCTTAGTGTGTGTCACTTGATTTTAGTAAAAAATCAAAATGTATTATCAAAATTGAGATGTATGTTCACGCTTGTAGAAAGTGTTCAGGTCTTGATTACTTATATAAAAGTATGATTTATCAGTAAAGACACATGACATTGTAAGTGCCAGATGGAACTAATGAGGTAAGATTGAGATCAAAGGTGCAGTTGATTACATTAAACAATTAACCTGAGTTAATATGGCCTAAAACCTAACTTAATAAATGTACTAAGGAACAAAGGGAATTGGATCAAGACTTCCAGAGATAAGCACATTCTACTTTCTTCTTTTATTCAGCTCAGTATTAAATTATGGCATTTCCTGCATGCCAATGAAGCATAAAACCACATTCTCAATGATATGATATGGTTCTTTAATTAAAATGTACCGAGCGTGCCAGTTGAGAGAATATCACTTTGATAATGTCAATGGTATAGAAACTCTTTACTTGATTTATTATTTTAATATCTATATATTTAAATATACTTAAACATGTGAAGTGTAATAATAAAACAACAGAGAAAACAACTTGTATGTTCTACCTTTCTTTATCCTGATCAGCTGCATGCAAATACTGTTGTTTTTCTTCAGTGGGCAATTTACTCCATTCACTAGCCAGTTGTCGAGTTAGCTCAGCAAAGCCTAACTCTGGTTGTTCTGCACGCAACTGATCTCTTCTTTCATTAAGAAACCTTACATAGCCTGGGATATATATATATATAATTATTTATCACATATACATAAGTTAAATATAAAAAAAACATACATAATAAAGTACAAACCAGTGAGCGGCTGCCGTGGTGCAGTAACATCCCTTGGCATTTTGGGTTTACGCTTTTTCGGCTTTTTAGGTGATGGTTTCTGAGAATCTTTTGAGCTTACAGGGTTATTAATAGGTTCCGTATCATTTCCGTTAACAGGTGTCAAAATATTGGAGCTGAGCTCTTGTTCCACATTAGGCTTGGATACTTCTTCATTTTGAACAGATTGTTCAGTTATGCGGCCGTTTTCGGCTTCCATTGTTATAAATTAATTTAAAAGCACTGGTTTACTTTTCCGATAAAAAGTGTATATAGAATTATACACAACTAATTGAATAAATATTAAACTATGTCACAATATGAAGAATTCAATCATAAAACTATAATAAATTGTATTAAAAATATGTATTTTATCCATAGAAATCTTCTCGCTGATTCGTCTACCGGTCTAGCGGAGAAGGTGTTTCTAGATAAATATTTTTTAAGATTATGCCTCTAAATAGGTTAAGAATAATGTTTATAAGAAAAAAATAGAAATTAAATATGTTATTTCATATAGTATATAGTTATTTAAACTTAGATATTTTTTAATTTTTGACTTTTGCGTTTTGACATACTTATACCACAGATGACACAAAAGATTATCAATATAACTATAACTACACATGAATATGAAGCAACCGAAATCGCGTGATTGTGTGCTCAAATGAACTGAAGGGAAAAATATGATGGACTTATTCAAAGTTGATTAGCGTATTTGAGGTCAAATTATAAATATGAAAAGGGTTTTTGGTGCTAACTTGGAAAAATACCGAAATCTAGTCGTGTCGGCTAAAAGTTGTTTGTGGAAAAAATATTAACGCACGACATGAACCAGACAAGAAACCAACATCAACCTTCTTTGTAAATATAGAACCTAATGTGTTGACATTAGGCTGCAGTCAAAAAAATCACCTACATATTTAAGCGAAAAATTAAGATTAAGAGGATTCTCGGAAGTCAAAAATTATTGTGCAGTCCCACGTTGCCAGCGCTACGGTCAATCTATAAAAATAATTGCATGCGTCCATATAGGTGCGTTAAATGCAGTGAGGGCCACATAACCTCAGATTGCAAAAAGAAAGGCAGGAAAGGTCTACCCGTGACCACAGAGTACTGTAAAGTGTTCGAAACGTCGTGTTTCCAAAAAACATGTTTAACAATCAATATACGCTATTAATCCGGTTAAAAGTGTTTCATTTAAAATACAAAGAATATCTAGTATGATGAAGAAAAAAAATTAAACAATAAAATCTGCTCAACCCCCAATAGTTACAACTCAGCCGACAACTTTGACTGACACCGCTCCAACAGTATCAGAAAGAGATAAAGACACCATTAACCAACGAACATGTGCTGAAGTTGCCGATTGGAAGTATAAGCAACCAAGACAACAACCGACCAAAAACTGGAAGATATTTTACTGAAACAAAACCAGAAAATGGATTTTAATTCAAGAAATAGGCTCTTTGGTGATTCTTATTACCACACTCGTCTCTAAGCTATCATCCTTGCATATTGTGACATGGAACATCTATGGCCTAGTTCCCAACATAAATGAACTTGAGGTCCTCATAAAATCTATCAAGCTAGACAAACGTCTTATTTCTGAATCGCACACTACATCAAGGAGCCGAATATGTATTCCAGGATTTTTGGTATATTTTACCTGATGGCCATCCTGATGGCGGGGCGCATGCTGAAACGGCGGTTATCATCAAGAACAGTCTGAAGCATCATCTTCTAGAACATACAGCAATCCTTTATTTTCATGCCACGTATCTAAAGGTAGAATATAGAATATAAGTAGAATATAATACCCTCACGAAACACTGCAAAAGAACAAATGTTTAACGATTACTTTATATCATTGGGCAACCGCTTTTTTTCTGGTGGTGACTGGAATGCCAAGCATTCCTATTGGGGATCAAGACTAACAGTAATAATAGACTGAGTACGGAAAAGGAGCATACATGTCAACCATCATTTACCTCTGTCGATTGGAGAGCAAACGTACTGGCCTACTATATTAGATAGTAATAAAATAGCGGATCTCCTAGACTTTTTTGTTACAAAAGGTATCAGCGTACAGAATGTCATTATACAATCGGTTCTCGACGGCAGCTCTGATCACTCACCGGTTTTACTAACGGTTAGCCCAGTAGCCAAAGCCATACTCCAAGATACCAATAATGATTACGTTCACAATAACAAAACTGACTGGCATAATTTTCGAGAATACATGGATTTAAAAATAAACCTGAAAGTCTTGCTACGAACCGAGGATGATGTAGACGATGCCTGTATTTATATAACAAATCTGATCCAAGTCGCAGGTTGGTCAAATACTCCAGTACTAATGGGCTCCCCGCATGGGTTACCGTTTCCCCTAAAAATCAAAGAAAAATTAACCGAAAAACGACGGCTTAGCAGAATTTGGCTGGCAAACCACAGAACAAAGGATAAAACTAAGCTAAATCTCCTTGCGGATGTTGCGAACGAATCCGTTCAACAGAGTTTAGCAAAAATTTCTCCAAATTCTAAGGGGTCGTACAACCTCTGGAAGACAACGAAGCAAATTCTCAAGTAATGCTTGCCACTTCTAAAAATTGGAACACAAAGGCGAGGACTGACCAAGAAAAATCACAAACCTTTGCTGTGTACTTAGCTAGTGTTTTCAAACCAAATAACTCTAATATGTCAGAAATTGAACAATCTTGAAATAGATTACGTCTTAAAACAAGATCTTCAACTATGCCTGCCATCGAGTTCTACCACACCTAAAGAGATAACGGGGGAAATTTCCGAAATAAACTCTAATAAGGCACCTGGATTCGGAAGGAGTGCCACAGGGATCCGTGCTTGCTAATATTTACTTGATAATATTTTCACTTGCGACCTACCTCAGTCACCTGAAATTACCGTAGCAACTTTTACCGACGATGCAGCTTTCCTCAGTTGTACCTGCAATTCAAATAAAGCAACCCAAATAAAGCAAGCCAACTGTTGCAAACGCAGCTTAATGCCACCAATAACTGGCTAAATAAGTCGTGTGTAAAAGTAAGTGCGAAATCCTATTACATTACAGTCTTTCTTGGCACTATGTAAGAAGTTGAGGGTATATTGCTTCATAATTAAACCGATCTGGACATATGGCATTCAATTGTGGTCGATGGCCAACACACCTTGTTTGCAGAGAGCTCTAAAACATATTCTTAGGACATCTCTCATCAGCGCCGTGGTGTGCATTTAACTCTGAACTCCATGAGTATCTAGAAGTCCCAACAATCCCGGACGAAGTAAAGCAATACTCAACTAAAAGAACCGTCTGACAAACCACCTAAATCCTGTATCTAATTTGCACTTTGAATCATTGAGGGGAGTTGGAGCGATGAAACCATCGCTCCAACTCGTCAAAAATCACAATGTCTTACAACTCATCTGATTATAGTTATAAGACCGATCGCAGGTACCAGTCTTAGAAGGAAATAAAGTAGCGCCAAGTCGTGTGATCCCGGCTTCGAATATGATCACCCTGGTACTGATGGTGACGTAAGAGGCGACTAAAGTGCACGTGGTAGAGTCACGCTACTAGTAATGGCAACACGTATGGTCAGACTCGACCGGATTGTTACCATCCCCGGCATTTAAGACCGGCGTTAAGTAGGGGCTTTGGCCACTACGTTTCGCATTAGGTAATGCCGGGCCCCGGGGCCCATCCACCTTAAAAGACGGCAACGCTCCTGTAGCTCCTCTGGAGTTACGCGGGGCCGTGGGCGACGGTGATTACTTACCATCAGATGACTCGTACGCTCGTTTGCCGTCTCTGCCAAAAAAAAAAAAGCGCCAAGTTGGCCTGGTCCTTCAATTTATGTTTAGATAGTTAGTTGTCCCTGAAGAGCAATGTCCCACTTTGTCTTGTTACCAGAAGAAGAAATGAAGACATTAAATATACAATTTGCTCAATTGGGGATCGAACCTACAATGTCGCTTTTACAGTCAAACGCTTGTGCCCTTGCGCCACGGCAGGACTCCAAAAAAAATATTTATAACACTTTTATTTATACTGAAACAGCATGGACGTTATATAGTACAAAGACTTGAAGGAATAGAATCCGAAAGGACTTCAAGGACAACCAACTACAAACGGCAAGATTTAGACACTACGAAAATTTTCAGCCTTTACTGATTTAAACAACATATTTTATCTTGAGATTTAGGTAAACCGGTTGGAATGTCTCAAACCATTAAAACCATACAAGTAGAGTATCTCTATTATTTGCTGATTATTTAATTGAATATTTCATATGATGTATCAAATAATACACTATTAATTACAGTTAACTGAAAATAAATTTGATTTCATGTATTTCAGTGAATTAGATTACACTCTGAAGCGGTAACTTCATTTTTTCTTCCATCTTTGCCTGTAATGCCTAAAATTAAAAGATAAACATTTGGTAATTTTGTCACTTTGACAAATGACATTTTAATTGTGACATTTGTATTCGGTTAACTACTCATATGTTGATCCCTTACGGCTGAAAAAAGAGTAATTTTTGTCAATTTTTCTTTAAGTACTTATGATAATTTATACTATAAATACTTATATAAAAATATACTAAAATAAGTTTTGTTTGTTATCATTATGTAAATTTTGTTGATGCACACACAACACAGTCATGGTAAATAATTTTAATTTTAGTACTATCTAAGCTTGTTTATTTTCGTTTAATATTTTTTATTGTAATATAATATTTTTAATTCTCTACTGCTTTTATTTATAGACTGAAGTCGAGTTTAACGAGGCCCTGGCCTCGTTAGAAATGTTGATGTCAGAGTTCTTTGCGCCAACTACTAATAACTTTAGAAAGAGAGAAATAGAAAATATGCTTGAAAATTTTTCTAGTACAAGAGATTCCTGGAAGCATTGCCTATTATTTTTGCAAAAATCAGGAAACCAGTATGTCTTAATAGTCACACTTACTACATTAGAGGTAAATTTAAGAATATATAAGTATTTATACTAATTAAAAATATATTAACAATTAAATGTATAGTATATTTAAATTATTAATTTTAATTTTTTTTTAGAAAATAATAAATAGACAATGGATGCAACTATCAGATAGTGAAAAAACAGAAATAAGATTAACTTTGATGAATGAATTAATGACAAAACATGAGACAATGCTATATTTTATTAGAAATAAGCTAGCAGCTCTCTTGGTGTCCATTGCCCGTTATGATTGGCCACATTTATATCCTGATTTTTTTAGTAATATAGTTGAGGTAAATATACTGCATTACTGTTGTTTAAATTATCATAAGATAAATTTTATTTAAATCAAGTTAACAATATAATATTATTATGCTTGTAATGTTTAATATATTAAGCCATACTCAAAATAAATATTAAGATATTTAGCAATTATCCTAATCAAAAAAAACTGTTCTTTATATACAGTATAAATTCCATTTAATGTCACTCGATTTAGCGACAATTATCTATGGTGTTGAAATCATTTGGCTTAAGTTGGTTTAGCTTATATTCCATACAGTGATACACTCTACATAGCATTACACTCACTCTAAATAACGACAATAATTCAATAATAAAAAGTACCTTTTAAGTTGCGAAAATTAGTACCTGGGTTTAAATCAATTTAACGATATTATATTATTATGCTTGTAATGTTTAATATATTAAGCCATACTCAAAATAAATATTAAGATATTTAGCAATTATCCTAATCAAAACAAACTGTTCTTTATATACAGTATAAACTCCATTTAATGTCACTCGATTTAACGACAATTATCTATAGTGTTGAAATCATTTGGCTTAAGTTGGTTTAGCTTATATTCCATACAGTGATACACTCTACATAGCATTACACTCACTCTAAATAACGACAATAATTCAATAATAAAAAGTACCTTTTAAGTTGCGAAAATTAGTACCTGGGTACATTCTTTTGTCGCTTTATTATCCTAGCCCACAATAAACTTAACTGTCGGCATCATGCATACGGAACTTTCTAAGGAAATTGGGATTGATTAAGATACAAGATGCCTCAATATCACAAGATAACTGAATATATGCAATACATTCAAATAAGATTCTTTTTTATCTACATAACTACTAACACTAGACTGGAATAGACTTTTTCTCTTTCTAATTCAGATTTTTCTTCTCTCTATTTAATGACCTCTCTTTATAATGCCATAAAATGCACAGTTCCTTCAGTGTCATTATATAGAGTTTACATTGTATAATTAAAAAAAAATCATCATCATCATCATTCATCTGTTAATAATGATGCCAAATTAAAAAATATTATATTTTAATTGTGGAATTGATTGCATTCACCAGTAAAGTACAGACAACAGAAATAATATTTTAGTAGACAATTATAGTGCTTGGTCATAGTATACAAATGACTGTATCCTTAGTTTAAAAATATTCATTTTATTTATTTAATTTAAAAATTCACCATTGAGTAAAATAATATGTTGATATTTGATATTGAAGTTATATATAAGTTTTATAATCATAAAAATATATGTTTAAAATTTTTAATTATTAATTTTATTTACAAATTTATTTTTTATATAGTTATTAAAATGTGAGGGCCATCAATGTATTGTGGGATTGGTATTAGCTCAAGCTGCAAGTGAAGAGTTAGGTGCTGCTCGTGACACTGGTGTACTTCTTCCTTCAGTGAGAAAAAGTCAATTAGAGAGGCTCATGCTTAAAGGCATGCCACAAATGTTGTCAGCTTTAAATGGTTAGTTATATAATAGAATTCCCTTAATTGTAAACATAACATTTAATTAAATCAAATTAAAAAATATGTATGTTTGTAAAATATCAGCAAAGGTGATCTTTTTGTTACTAGCAATCTCTTTCAAATAGCCTTTGATAAAGAGGTCACTCTAACAAAAGGCAAGAAGACTAATGTTACATAATATTACAATAATTAGCCAACATAATTTTTTATATATATTTAAAGATATATACACATATATATATATATATATATATATATATATATATATATATATATATATATATATATATATATATATATATATATATATATATATATATATATATATATATATATATATATATATATATATATATATATATATATATATATATATATAAATATATATATATAATATATATATATATATATATATATATATATATATATATATATATATATATATATATATATATATATATATATATATATATATATATGTATTGTTAAGATTATCTCAGTATAGATAAAAAAACCGATTTTTTTTTATTTGTTATAAATAATTGTACTTATGTTTAATTAAAAAGTTAATTTTCAGCTATACTAGAAAAAAATGCTCAAAAAGAAGGTCAATCAAATCCACCACCGTCTCCAACAGGGGGATTGCCTCAAACGTCTGCACTGCCGGATTTATTAGCTAATGCCCATGATGTTCAATCAACAGATAAGTAAGAAAAAATAAAGTTCAAATTTCTACTCAAAATTAATAATCAGTAATGATTCTTAGTAATGTTTTAACAATATAACAGAATACTTGTTATTTTAATTATATAATTTTTTTTATAGAATGTAAACACCATTATGGCGTAGTAAGACAGTTGACGGTAAATGTGATAGTAGTAGGTTCAATTCCAATTTTTAGCAAAAATATTTTTTTTTTTTATGCTACTCCAGCAATACAATTCTTGGTTTTGTGTTCTGCCACTTAAAATGTATATATATAGATTTTAGGTTAAAAATGGAGATTACATGTGGCTTGACATTAAATTCTATGTATACATATATAGATATAATAAAACGTGGAACGTATTTTTTGTATAATTGATGATTTTCCTATGATTTATTTTCCAGAGCACTAAATATGGAGATAGTAGTTAAATGCTTAACTACACTTCAGCATTTATTTTCATGGTTGCCATTGTCATCACATGTGCCACCATCCCTTGTTACTACAGTGTTCTTCTGGGGCAGTGTTGCCACACAATCACAGGTACTCTATTGTTATATAAATAATGTAATATAATATAACATTGTAAGATAATATGAAACTAATAAATTTATTGATTTATATTAAACAATAAGTGAGGTTTTATCATAATAATTTTCTTACAATATTAAAAATATCTACTTTTGTGAAGACTTCTGAATGGCATTGATTATTAACAACATAGAAAAAGAACACTTGTAATAATCATAACTTTTTTTATATACTATAGACAGATTTAATTTTTGTACATTTACTTTCTATTTCTACTATAATAAATATATTCATTGGTTTCCATGTCAAGGAGAGGTGGCAATAATATAAATTAGTTGTAAAAAGTGTATAAAAAATACGACGTAGCTCCATAAAAGCGTAAATGGTTCAGTGGTCAAAGCGTTTTTGACAGTCTCCAAGAGGCGCGGGGCGAGATTCCACCTCGTTTAAATGTTTATACGTTTGTAAAGAAATATTTGAATGTTGTAAACAGAGTGCAGAAGCAGCGCTAGCGGGCTTGGGGGGTGTGTGTGAGCTGCTGTACCGGCGGTACGCGCCGCCCTCGTCCGCCGCCACCGCGCTGCGCCTGCACCACTGCGCGCTGCGCCTCTTGCGCTATCTCAACCACGCGCATCATATGCAGCGTGCGGATTACGAGTATGTTACTTTTTTAGCTTCACGCTGTATCCCGCATATGGCAGGGTAGGCGGAGGGAGGGAACTTTGGAACCTAGTTTTGAAAAATACTTCGTTTTTCTTCCGCCCCCCATTTTCCGCCGAATTTAAGGCATTGCGTGTTGCAACCTTTCGCGTTTACAGTTACGCTACGCTTGTGCTCATGCACCACGACAGGCTTCAAGAGTATTATACTAATTATAAATATTTTTTTTGTTTATTTTTCTAGCCTAGAAACTACTAACTGACTGAACTTGAGTCTTCTTGTCACAACGAGAAAAAAAGCGAATATTTTTATCGTACCCATAACCTTGTGTCACGACGGCCTTATACTGATCATTCTTGTCTGGTTTCGATTCTTTTTATTAATATTTTATTCACTAACTACATTTTCGATGATATAAACTTACCAACCATGCTCTATGCAGATTTATTAACGTATCCCAATTAACTAAATTAAGGTGATTTATGTTTGCTCAATTTATTGAAAATTCTGTGTGGTATTCACAAGCGGGAATTTATTATAAATAGTTAAAGTTTTTACGCTTGCAATCAGTAAATAGTAAACAAACGCCCTTTACCTCAAGACTATATTATCCTTAACACCCATCTAGTTATTGTTAATTTTTTTTTTGTAGAAAATCTTCAAAATGATTGGATTACATTACTATGATATATTTTCTACAAATGAAAGGAAAAAATAATTTTATAACGTAATTTATTAAAATCTAAACATTACAGTTATAAATGGTAAATATTTTTGTATTTAAATATTTGGTTACAGCTACCTGAACAAATTAGCTGAATTCCTAAAGCTCTTTGTATCGTTGCATTTTAAAAGACTTGAAGCCGAACCTGAATTTGATGCTATTGAATTCTTGTCGTACTTATTCCACTACACATTCCAGGTAAAGAAATTCTTATATTTTATATATTTGTACTTTTCCTGCATGTTCTCGCGCAGCAGGTAGACTTGTCTAATAAAATAACTGTTAAAGCAAGGAATGGCCTTGCTATTTCATCCAATTTTTGAAGTATTGCGTGTTAGCGGGAGGATCTTTACACGGCGTATTAACTATTAGAGCAAACAAATTAATATAATTAAAAATACACTAATCCCACAGCACTTCTTTTTAATTATATATTATTATTATTCCTCTGCCGATCGAACCCACAATCATTATGCTTGTCCCGCTGCGCCACGCCACGACAGCGTCAATACTCTGTAAATACAATTATAAATTGTTATTATTATACATAATGTTTTCTGTATTGTTTGTTTGATCATATTTGCAGTCATTGTTATGTAATAATTTCATATATTATACATAAATTTAAATATAATAGCATTTCTTTTTTAATGTAAGTGGCATATTTGATACAGGTGCCAACATGTGCTATATTTGTAAGCTGCTTAGATATATGGATTCAATTTATAGATGTGCTAAAACCTGAAGATACCCCAAAGTGAGTATACATAATACACATACTATGAAATATATAAGATAATTAAAATAGTGTTCTTTTTATTATTTTACTTTCATATATTTTGACTTCTGCCACAAAAAGGCGGGTGTTATAAGTTTTGCCTGTCTGTTTGTGATATAGTATAGTTCGCTATGAATTTTATTTTTGTATCTATTTTTATTACAAAAGTATCAGTTTGAATAATTTATATAACTACAAAAATGTATATATTTATCGTAAATTAGGTACTGGGAAGCTCTACAGGCATTGGTGAATGGGATACTAAACAAGATTCAGTTTCAGCACAACAAAGCCCAGCTGCAGCACCTCGATAACGACGTGTGTGATGACGATGTGAGTGATCATTATACTCAGTAGCCTGCTTTTATCAGCATATGTAGTTGAAGCTAGTGTTTAAATACGCCGTTCCTACTTCCTTTCTATTCCAATTTGAGATATTGCGGGTTGAGTGGGTTTATCTTATCAGAAAGGCGTTATTTCCGTTGAAATTCAACACTTTAGCGTGTTAAATGTCGGAATTCAATTTATCTTACTAGACTACACATCGAGTTTACAATCAAATAATGTGCCACGCTTGTTTTATGCTAAAGATAATTTTGTAACTTTGTTTGAAAAGTAAAGTGTTTTGCATATATTTATTTTCATATTTTTTCAGGGAGAAACAGAATGGCAGACATTTTTGAAACATTGCATAGAATGCATCGCACGAGTTGCTGATTTAGCGCCATTGGATGTTTTTTCTGCTGTGGTAAGACATACTTTTTTTACATTACTTTATCACCTATATTCATTCATATTCCTTCTATTAAATTAGTATTGTATTATTTAAGTACGTTTAATTTTCAAATAGAACAAAGTCTTTTAACACTATTTTCCCAAGTTCCTACTACCTGTCTACCTTGCTATATGCGAAAATAAAAAATCTCGAATTTGAAAATAATTGAACACAATTTTGCTCTATACACGGCTTTCTGACCACAGGAGATCACTTCCAGACAACCAATACCATATAAAGATCCAATAAATGAGTGTACGATGCGTGCAGATGGAGCGGTGGCAGGGGCTGGCGGGCGTGCACGCGCGCGCGGCCACGCGCGGCGGCGCGCGCGGCGAGGCGGAGCGCCTGCTGGCCGCGCTGCTCGACCTCGCCACGCTCACGCGCCTGCTGGGCCGCCTGGCGCCCGCGCTGCTCGCCGGCGCCGGCGCCGGTCAGTGACCCGTCTTGCTTTTATAACTTATTGTTAAACAAACGCAATACAATCGGCAATTCATAGCGAGCAGATTAAGAATAAATTAACTTGTAGTACACACTACAAGTTGTGTTAGTAGCCGAAGCATTTTTTTTATTAAAAAAAATCCGTTTTTTTTTTGAAAGAGCTTGTGCCAACGTTTTTAAACCGATACATTAGTATAAGTGACGTCCCTATAGGAATGTAGCTTTGCTGGAAACAGACGGTTGGAACCGGTAAAACTGTATTTGCGAGAATAGACTTCATAGCCAGTGTTTCATTAAGGATTTATTTTATTACACTGCATTTCATGCTGCTCGAACTCGCTTCGATGACGCGCCTACTCGAACACCTGGCGTTTGTCTGGTATTATATTACATGCTGGTTATCTTTTATTATTTATATCTCCTTATTTTATTTATTATATAGGGCATTCCACGTCAAACGGGCAGGCCAAAATATTTGATGTTTCCGATTTTAGTAATGTTTAAATATGTTATTGGTATATATATCCTCAAGCTAGATATACAATATTTTTGAAATATAATGTATAGTTAAGTTATAGGACATTGAAGTTTTAACTAACTATAACATAAACATACTTTTATAATCGAATAAACTAACTAATTAAAAAAATATGTAATGGACCTAATGAACTTCCTAATAGCGTTTTTGAAAATTTTAAAAAATATAAAAAAAATATATTTTTTTTTTATATTTTCAAAATTCTGGATTATGTTCTTACTCAGGGGATGTAAACTTTCTTGTAAATGTTCTTACTCGGGGGATGGGGTTAATTCTACTTATTCGCTGTCGTTACAAGACACAGCGCACGCAATTCTGAAAAATGGGTGGAAATTATAGAACGGAGTATTCTACTATGTTATATGAAACTATAATAAATATGTACAGTGCGAGGTTAAAGATAAATAAATTTGTTAGTAGAGTGTGAGGGTGGGGGGGTGTCGGGTGTGGCGGGTGTGTCGGGTGTGGCGGGGGCGGCGGGTGCGGGGCGCGCGCACGCGGCCGGCGCGGCGCTGGTGGAGCGCTGCGCGGGCGCGCTGGCGGGCGCGGCGCTCACGCGGCCGCACCGCACACAGGCCTCTGTTGCCATCGCCAGGGCACATATCATACTGTGAGGATATATCTTGCTATTACTGTACCGTATTGCCTCCTATACTGCATCGTGGTCGCCGTAGTATTCATTTATAAAGAAAATTACCAAAAATAAGAAAAGTGCCCGAAATTACTCAGCCGGTTCTGTCACAAAATATAATTAATTACTTAGGAAACTAAATACAAAGATTTACCTATTCTGGTCTTCCTGTTAAATATATATTTATACTATGAAATAAAATATATGTGTTATTAATGTAGTGTGCAACTTACAAAGTTTTTTGGCAAATCTATCAGCAAATTACATTGAGGGACAGCTTAAAGTAATATTATTATTCTGCAAAAAAATTACGATATATATTTGGATTAAATTATTTCAATGCTACAGTGACAATGACAATCTAAACCACTAGGATTGATTTTTTGTAATCATTTCTAATAATATTTTTGTTATATATTGCTTTGTGGCGACACTAACAGGCACGCGGAAATGTTCGCGTGCATGGGCGCGTGGTGTTGCTACGCGGGCGAGTGCGGCGTGCCCGTGCACACCATGGAGGGGCTCCTCGTCTCCGCACTACCGTTTCTAGTGCCACATGATGCACCGGTAAACGAGTTATTTGATTTGCATAAACTTTTTTACATTATAGACAAAAGTTTTTAATAGCCATATAGCCTTTAAAGTTATGCATTTTTTTTTATTTGTATAAGTCAGGAAGGTGGAATTTAAAGGAAGGAAGGAAGGCAAGTATTAAGATACCTTGTGACCCCATTTTCAATTTTCGAGACAATGTCTGTTGAGTGGCGGAAGACAACGCCGCGACTCGTCTCCTTTACGGAAAGCGTAAAAAATAATTATTTTTATTTTAGTCAAATGTGAATGGAGTTCACAACCACCACATTTACAGCCAGACGCCGTGCAGTAAAAATATGTGTGTTTGTATATTATAATATGTACACTAGGAACCCACACGAAGTTACGCTCGCTAAGAGTTATTGTTATATAGTAGCCATATTATATATTAAAGGCTATTGTTATATATATATATATATATATATATATATATATATATATATATATATATAATATATATATATATATATATATATATATATATATATATATATATATATATATATATATATATATATATATATATATATATATATATATATATATAATGATTTATATTATTATTATTATCCCTAGGAGCCGCCATTACTTTGTCACGCGGCAGCACATCTACTGCTCAGTATGTCTAAGAACGTCAAATTTGCAAATGACCCCATGATCATGCTGGGCGAGCTGTACAATCACGCGCATCGGTCTTTGCAATATTTGGAGCCTAAGGTAATATGATGTTTTAATTCATAATAATTTATAATCTCCCATTATGACGTAAAACCTCATTTTGCAGGCATTTTACTTTTTACATTTTTTGTTGAATCAAGGATATGTAATTAAATCAATTGCTCATTGACATGAGGTAGCCTGCGTTATGCTGGGTTTTATTTTCAACTTTACACTGTAACCCTCGTAGCAGAGTAGGCAGGGGGAAAATAGGACTCTAGTGTTAAGACATTCCAATTCGTACACCAATTTCCGCCGAAATTAAGGCTTTGCTTTGATACCAAAGCGAAGAAATTAAAACATGATATATTTAATCCGAAAATATTAAACATTTTATATTCTCCAGTGGGTACCCACAACTTGTAGCGTTTACAGTTACACGCTTGTGCCCCTGCACCACGACAAGCGACAGGCCACAGGCTTGATAATCTATAATGAAGATAATTTAAATATAAACTAAGCGTGACTCTTGACATATATAATAATAGTTTAGCCCTGAATTTAGGTTTTTGTGCTATTGTTTACTTGAGAAAGAATTACTTATAAGAAAGATTTTTTTAAATCAAATCAGTCCAGCTTACTTTCTTTTTAAGCAGCACACAGGCTTCTCCTGCAGGCTGCTCGCTTATCATATTGTACAACAGCGTACTTCTACGTATTAAAAATATTTTGCAATACAACTCAATATTCTAAATTTAAATAAAATCCTATTACATAAAAAAATACATCATTCCAAATTTAAACACAGACCGCAGGTGTAGTCCGCGAAGCTCTCATATCGCTGGCGCTGTCCCGCGGCGCGACGGGCGCGACGGGCGGGGCGGGTGTGGCGGGGGCGGCGGGCGCGGGGGGCGAGGCGGCGCGCGCGCTGCTGGCGGCGTGGGCGGCGGCGCTGCCGGACGCGGGCCCGGCTGTTGCCCTGCCACCGCTGACTGCGCTTCTCCATGCCTTTGCCGCTGCTCCCACTGCTGCTAAACGGGTATATCATTATTTTCTAACAAACTTTATCTTTACAATGTGCTTGTAGCTCTTACTCTATTAATCTGATTTTCATTAAACTACCGGAGATTAAAAAGATTGTCGAATTTAGATTTTTATTTTTTGATATATCTCATAAACAAAAACGAACAAAACTATATTCATAATATTGTATGAATACTATTGTGTTTTAACAATCTACTTACATTATACAAAACAGTTTTTTGCAACCTATAACATTACCATTTAATCACACTTATGTCTACGCATATTTTGCAGATAATTTCTTAATAATTGACATATACACTATAGATAATAGCGGAGGGCGTGTCGTCCGCGGCGCAGAGCGCGTTGCGAATGCTGTGCGAGCCCGCCTACGCCAACGCCGAGACACAAATCACGGACTTCTTCCTGGCGCTTTTTACAGCTTTGTTGCCACAACTGGGAACATTTGCCTATACTGCTATAGACGTTTTCCTTGAAGTAGCGCAAAGGTAAACTAATTAATTAACTTTTTTAGCTACTTACTAGTGTTATATCTAGTATTAAGATACTCTATATAACGTTTCCATCCCAACGCCTCGCTGTGACTTGTAAACAAAGCGTGGAAATAAAAATAATACTTGGTATCGAACTCACAACTTTTTCTTTTACAGTTAGGTAAAAGCAGGCACTAGGTGGGTCCATTGAAATTATTATAAAGTGTGGGAAAATTACTATTATAATAATAACTACTAAATTACTATTATAATAATTTCAAAGTACATATACCTATTATATATGAAACACTTTTAAACGGAATAATCGCGGACATTGGTTTCTAAACATTTTTGGGTAGTCTACCCGAAAATCAAAGATATTATTACGTGTACCTAGTAGAAATTTTATTGGTAGAAATTTAAGAAGCGTCTGTAAAAAAATTTCAAATTTATTGGAACACCTAATAGTGTATAAAACTATTCACGGAAAAAAATATTGAAATAAATTATATAATAAAACCAACAAAATAGTTTTTTTACAGCTACACGCTGTATCCCGTAGTCACTTCTCCGTTCGGTTACTCACTTTCCGCCGAATTTGAGTTATTGAGTGTTGAGTAGCGGAATTTAACTCCTCGCTTGGCTTGGCTTTGGCCAGAGTGAAGAAATGAAAATATTATATATTTCATTTCCTCGAGTAGAGATCGAACCCACAATCTGTCTTATTTACAGTCACACGCTTGTGCCGCTGCTCCACAACAGGCTTTATTTATTTTTCATTAAAAATGGTAGTTAAATTGAATATTGTGTAGTAATCGATATTATCGATCTCGATCGCTTCCAGAGACAGTGCGGAGGCGTCGGGCGGTGCGTGCGGTGCGGGCGGTGCGGGCGGGCTGGGCGGTCTGGAGCGGCTGGTGGAGTGCGTGCGGCTGGGCGTGGAGGCGGGCGGCGGCGGCGTGCGCGTGCGCGCCGTGCTCGCGCTGCTGCACGCGCACGTGCTGCCGCGCGCCGCCGCGCCCGCCCTCGCGCGCGCCGCGCACGACCTGCTCGCCAGGTGCCACTTTGTACTGTATACCAGAGCGGCGTATTGATACCTTTCAATGAAAATCCAAACCGTACAAGGTTTCATTTACGATCAGATACACTATATATAAAAATAACTTTTTTTTCCTCGTTCCCGTAGAAAGGTTGAGTAATATTATTTTTGTACATTTTCTAAAAATGTACTTATATGCCAGTGCCCAATTGTTTTCCCTATATTGCTTATTAGTTAGATAGTGACTGATTTATTTTATAGACCAGTAGGAATTTGATAACACAAATATTGAAATATACGAATGAAATGAAAATTCTTAATATATAATATATTGAGACTTTAGAATGACAAGAGCTTAATAAAAATAAGTTCAATTTAAATAAAAGGAAAACGTGGCGATGAATCCCGCCACTCAACACGCAATGCCTCAAATTCAGCGGAAAATGGCGAACACTAGGTTCTCAAGTTCCCTCTGCCTACCCTGCCATGTGTGGGGTACAGCGTGAAGCTGAGTTAGGAAATAGTAAAGTCAGGCGGACTTTAACGGCGACAGGTCACTTAGTACATAAAATATTACTTTGTGGCACAAAAATCAAATAAACGATAATGTTTCATAATAATAACAATATTTTAAAATTACATCAACAAATATGCACCTGTGAATCCTACATTATAAATTAAACAATAATATTTCCAGCATATTAATCCATCGTTGGCGGTACTTCTTCCCGCCGTCGTGCGAGGGCGCGGAGGGCGCGCGGCGGACGGCGGAGCTGCGCGGCGCGCTGGCGGCCCTGGGCGGCGCCTTGCTGGCCCACGACATTGAAATACTGAGAACAGCTCTCGCTACTATCGACACGTTGAATACTAAATGGAAATTATATCACAAGGTGATTTATTATCCTGTTTCAGTCAAGTGATGTCAGATTTATTTTGGTCTTAATTAAAATTGGCCCTTATGGGATATTCTGACGTCGAACATTTAATAGCAAAATAAATAGCACAGCTTGTCTTTATATTTAGTGGTGCAATTGTCTACCTACCTATTTGTATATGTATGTATCCTAAAAACATAAGATCGTACTTCTAGTGCTAATACATTTCGTTTGCCACTTTCCATCCATAACCTCTAAGGTTATGGATGGAAAGTGGCGTGTTCAGGTTCGATATGCAATGTCTCGTTTTATTTTCTTGATGGACTGAGAAATTAATTTATTCCTCCCTCCTAAGTGAAAATTGATCCCATAACACAGCCAAGCTACGAAAGATCTCAATTTTAAAATAATTAGATGTATAATGAAGTACATAATGTTTCCAGGCGATATTCCGAAGCGAGTTCATGGGCGAGTTCCTGTCGGTGCTGCTGTCGGGGCTGGCGGAGGGCGGCGCGCGCGCGCTGCTGCGCGACGAGGCGCTGGCGGCCGTGCACGCCATGGCCACCGTCGACTTCCCGGCCTTCCGCCACGCCTTCCTGCCGCACTACCTGTCGTCGCTGCCGGCCTTGGACCCGCCGCATGTTCAGCTCTTGTCGGACTTCCCGGCGGACACGGTACGCTCGGCTTCACGCTGTGTCTCGTACGTGGCGGGGGACGCAAAGGGGACATGGGAACATTCCATTCCACACTTTCCTCCGAATTTGTGATTGCGCGTGTTTAGTGTCGGAACTCAATGCCGCGCTTTGTCTTATTACCAGAGCGATGAAATGAATACATAAAATATTTAAATTGAAAATATTATATATTTAATTTTCTCGAGGGGGCGTCGAATCTGCAACCTGTCGTGTCTACAGTCACATGCTTGTGGCCCTACGCTACGACAAGCCTCGAATGTCTTATTCTTTTTTTGTATGAAAGTGGCACGAAGGTGGTGGCATTTTTATATGAAGTTATGATGAAGGTAATAACTTATTGATCAGAATCTGTATTTATCACTATGTGGTGCGCTGTGAATTGGTATAAAATATAGGAAAATGGGAGATATTTAAATATTAATATTTAGACCGTCGTCGTTAGAACAGCGTGTCACTGTAACCTCGATGATTGTGCGTTCGATTTCTACATTATATTTAATTACTGTTACTTCCCCGCTCTGGTACAGAAAGTGAGGTGTTGAGTTGTAAAACTTAACATTAAAAATAGTAGTCTGAACACTAGGTTCTCTCTACTAACCCTGTTATGGTCGGTAAAACATAAAACTACTTTTTTCTATTAATATTTCCACTAGTGAAGTTCGAATAATAATCCAAATTTATCCAAAATGTCATCTTTTTTTCAATTCATAATAAATAATTCCACTTTGCAAAAGCAACATTAATATCGTTACTTACATTTGTATACTGATGAATTTTATTATATAATACTATGTATAACAATAATTGCACATGAATTTTCAGGATTTACCAACATTCACACAGAATATCCAGCGACTTATGAACGACGTTAACTGTTACCGCGCATATCAATCTCTCACATGTAATGAAATGGGCCCCTAATGACACAACTTCCAAACTCACTAGTGCTGTGATACTGGCCATATAGCTAAGGTTTTTATTCTATGGAAGGGGTACACCATATAACTATTTTCCACTTAAGAATTACAAATGTATAAAAAAATATGTGAAAAAGAGTAATATTTTAATATGAAAATTGACAGTGATTGCCCACAGCAGCAAATATATTAGGTTTTCAAAAAAACTAGTCTCATTCATGCATACAAGAAAGTGATATATCTTTCACTCCAATGACGGCTTTTATTTTTATAAATTTTGCCAATATGTCAATTCTGATTTATACAATTATTGCCATTATTATTATAAAAGATAAAGTGTTTGGTTGAACATACTAGTCTCAGGAACTTTGAATTGGATAATTCTTTTTATATTGCTTTTGATTATTTTTATATATATGTTATAAATCATGTAATTTCAAAGTAAACTATGCCTGCGGTTAAAGTGGACTTGGAAATTTATTTTTTTTCGTTTAACTAAGATGCTGAAGCCGAATTCTTATACTGCAATTCTTCTACAACATTTCAATTCTTCTGCAACATAATCACAGAACTTAAATTATATAAAGTAAAGAAATTGTATAATTTTATTTGAGCAATCACTATCAGTAGTGGTAAACACTGGTTTACCTTATATCCACATGGAAGATGTTATTCTTATCATTGTAAAATTTTATATTTTAAAAAGAAAAGCATTTTGTATTTCTAGAAAAGGTGCATTTTTATATTGGATTAAATATAAGCTTATATATTATTTGAAAATAGTTTTTGCTTGGTTTATGATAATTCCAATTGTACTTTAGTTTAGTTTTTTTGACAATTAAAACGAATTTTATGTCTAGTTTATTATTATTAAGAACTGGTTATGCTTTGTTTATTTTATATGACTAGTCAAGTAGTAAAAATATTTTACGTATAGCTGTTTAATTTCGTGTAATAATAATATGAAAGTACTTAAAGCAATCAATACTTTAATAGTGTGGTATGGTACTATTATAAATATATACAACAACCATGGGACCAAATTTACTTTAAAGCCCAAGGTATTAAGTCACTGCTTTGCAAATGTAGAATTGACTAGTTGTAGAATGCTAATACATGTAAAACAATTTCAATATTCAAATTCTTTAATAGAACTTTGTATTTTGAGTATTTTTTTTTTTTTTGTGTTTTCACAATATGTCAATTTTAATAACTTAAGATATACATATTCCAGATATGTTAAAAAATAGTATAACATTGGTTATAATAATAAAAATAAAGTTCCTTAAAAAACTGTTTTATTTATCTTACTTAGTAATATTTTTATGTTTCATAAGTACGGCATTAACAATATCCTTGTGACTCGCATATAAATTCAAGTCAGATGTGGCATTGACCCACTGAACACCAACAGCATCATCGCCAGCTTGCAATTTTAATGCACCAACTATGTCACCTGTTTCGTCGTGGAAATTATAAGCTGTTGTCTCCATCCAAGCATTGTCTGTGTTTCTGGGATCATCAACATAACCACTGTATATCTCAATGCCGCCACTAAAGAATTTATTAAATTTATCTTTCCACTCTTTTTGGTCACCTATAAAAGACAAAGTTCTATAAAAGAAATAAACTATAAAGTTCTAAAATATTATAAAGTGTTGTTTGAGCAAGCATTAAGTTTTCAAGTAGATTTTTTTTAGCTTCAAGTCGTATCATGCACATAGCAAGTGCAGGCAGAGAGAACCTGGCAACCTACTGTTAAGACACTGTTTCTGATTTTATGCCATATTCCTGAGGCAATAGATGTTGAGAGGCAGATTTTATGGCATGTTTTGTCTAGTTACCAGGATGAGAAAATAAAAATATTAAATATGCATTCATTCCACTGAATAGCAATCAAACCACAATGCTCATTTTACATTCTTATTCCAGTATCACAGTAGCAATATTCTATAACTTACACAGATTAATAAAAGCAGTCTCAAACATAATATCACTATCTTTTGCAAAAAAAGAGAGTGCTAAGTAAGTGGTAGTAGAGTAAGATCATGTAAGTTTGGTAGACATAGTATTGGTAAGAATGTTTACTGTTTGGCTAAATCATATTAAAGTAATTCAGCTTAGGAAACTGTGATTATAAAACTGAAGAGAGATAGTAAATAAGAAGTATGTAGAACTCATACTATACTTGAGAATAATAATAAGTAGCCTTAAATAAAATTTATTTTCAATAGACAGGTGGTAAGTAGAATACCTGCAGAAGATTCAAGAGAGTTTAGAGCCTCCTCTTGAAATTCTCTTATGGCTGTTGCTGCTACTTTCTCACCAGGATCAACCATACCCCCAGGTAGTGCCCACTCTCCAGTATCTCTTCTTTTGATTGCTATAAATTGTAGTATTGATCTATAATTCAGAAAGAAAACTTAAATAATTATTTACTTAGATCAGTTGTATGCCACAGCAAACAAGATATATTGTAGGTTTGATCCCCACTCGCGGAAATGAAATTATTATTGTTTACACTTCTTGGATCTGGTAACAAGAATAGGATCACCCTGGTACTGATAGTGTCGTAAGAGGCGACTAAAGTGCGTGTGGCAGTCACGGTTGCCAGTAATGGCAACACGCATGGGCAGACTGGACCGGATTGTTACCACCCCCCGCATTTAAGACCGGCGTTAAGTAGTGGCTTTGGCCACTGCGTTTCGCATTAGGTAATGCCGGGCCCCGGTGCCCTTCCACCTTTAAAGACGGCAACGCTCCTGTAGCTCCTCTGGAGTTACACGGGGTCGTGGGCGACGGTGATCACTTATCATCAGGTGACCCGTACGCTCGTTTGCCGTCTCTTCCATTAAAAAAATAAAAAGGCAAATCTTTGTGCAGAATGCTGCTCCTCAACATGTAATGCCTTAAATTTACAACAAAGAGAACAGAGTGAAGTATATTAACACTTGGTTTCCAAGTTCTCTGTCTACTCTGACATGTGTGTGACATAGATATGAAGGTAAAGAAAAAATACTTAGCATTCTCATTTTTCTAATAACATACAGTATTCAGTTACCTACTTATTGTCAACTCTGCTCCACCTAGTAACTACAGGATCGGCTGCATGATTAGGACCCCATCTTCCAAGCACACCTCTGCCTTTAATACCAGTACGACCACAAGGGTTAAGAGGATATTCGTCCACAATTTCATATAATCCAGTGAAACTTTTTCTATTCACTTTACCATCAACATTGTTGTAATTTGGATTAAAATTGCTATCACCTATAAAATTTTAAAATAGTTGATGACTTTGTATTTCACAATATCAAACAAATATTTCGAATATTACCAATCTCTGGATCGGCCCATGGTTGACCATTTATTGAAGGCGCAGTGTATAATGGTGGCTCATATTCTGAATAAGGTACAGACCAGGGTACTTTATCGTCGGGTACTGGGAATCTCTTAATAGTAGATCTAGGATATATTGATGATCGGCATTTAACATGACTAGACATTGCAGCTATTACGTCTTTAATCATTAAAAAGAACAAAACTAAAATATTGAGAAAAATTTTATAATATAATGGTAAATACATTAATCTTGAATAAAAAGTAATTTGTTTCTTATTTAGTTTATTAAATTAAATATCATTCTGATTCATATTTTGACTTTTAATTGAGTGAGGTTGTCAGTGTCAATTGTCACTTGTAGCTGTAAAAGAAGAGAGGGTAGAGGTAAGGAGTAGAAGAAGTAATTTCAATAATAATGTTTCAAAAAACTTATACTAATGTGGCGCTGCCTTCACATTAGATGATTCTGCTTACCCCCAAGCTTCAGTTTTAACAAATTGAACGCTAAACATAAATATACCATAAAGATTTAAAATCAACTCATATCATCATATGGATATGTCCTGGACTAAACCTTGGGGATCTGTCAAAATCTTAGAAAGGCGGTCTTCGATATTTTTGTCCAAAAAAATACTGAATGGATATTATATCCACGATATGTCGTTTGCGCCTTGGACATACAGTTGTTACCTGTGCACCTAGCTAAGGTCAGGGTCACAACTATTTACTTTGTGAATGTGACCTGGACGATGATCTCTTTTCACCTGCTCTAAGTTTATTTACCCCTTACATGGATTCTTTCTCAGAAAGTTCCCGGTCCCCTTAATTTTCAATGTTTGTGTTTAGCCCTCTATGTAAACATTTCAGGTACTAACGAACTGTAAGTGGCTTTTTTAAAGTTCTTTGTTGTCAAATAGTTCGCTGTTGTGATAAAATTATTACTTGTAAGACAATACATATGCATATTAAAAACTAAAATTTCACATAAATTATTGAGAATATTGTAACAATTATGTTGAAATGAGGTTTTTTATTTATCATCTGATTTAAATAAAACGAAGTGTCGATCAACTACCCCCAATTTAGAGGTTGCATATAAATAATCTTGAAATGGCACCAGTCAATGTTAATAAAAAATATTATGCACAGACTTATGACGAAACACAAAAAACACAAAGAACAGGTACTCCCGGTAGCAACAGTGACCGGTGATCATCTGTGTAGGGTGGTAGTTAAGTACTCCATGACTACGGTTTACAATGGTTTGATATATAGTACTAACCGGTGGGTCCATCTTCCCTAAGCTGAGGCATCCCAGAGCGATTACCATTGTTGTAGACTGTTTTGTCTTCCTTCGTTTCATTTCTTCCTTGGTGTAGGTTCTTCCTTTCGTCGGCAAGTATTGCTATCGGAACCATACCTGCGTGTGATAACACAAGCCGCATTTTCCAAGACTGTACGAAAGGCAATGAGTACTCGAGTACTCGTAACGTACTGACTCTGTAAACTGAGGCAACAATCCACCGCGTGTCTTCTTTGTGTAGTGCATCATTTCATATTGGCGCCCAATACATAAGTACGTTGTTACTGCCGTTAATAGCCTCCTATAGTTTTGCCTGGGGCCCCCAATGTTGGGCATGAGCCAGGATAATTTAATTCTTTGGTCGAGCATTACTCCTATGGTATCGTATGGACGCTGAGTTATGATTTCACAATCACCTACATTGAGCTTCATGGTTTCCATAGATTTCCTTCTGGTGATTTGAAACGCTTTCGTTTTTTTGTTCAGCAAGTTCTAGTCCTACCGACTTCATCTACTGATTAATAGTTTAGAATGACCTTTGCCCATTTAATTTCTTCGAGGTATTTTGCCACGATTACTACCGCCAAGTCATCTGCGAATGCGACCAGTTTGGTTTCGCTGGGAAGGTCCTTCTTCAGAAGTCCATTGTGTGTGTGTGTGTGTGTGTGTGTGTGTGTGTGTATGTGTACTATAGCCACTGTTATCAGCAGCCTTAGAACTGATCGTTGGGGTACTCCTCCAGTGACTTTGTATTCATTGGTCCTTGTTGCATAGTGTATGTCAAAACCCTACCGGGTACATTTAACACTGCGAGTGCTTCCATGATGACCTTCCATTTGGCTGAGTTAAAGACATATTTGATATTCAACGTTGCTATTAAACAATATTTTATGGATCCTCTTTTCCATATCACCGCCAAAAATTGCTTGCTTCGCTATGTTGGCCACTTGTTCAAAGGCGTCTAGTGTAGGTCGGTAATAAGTGGAAAATTTGACATTTTTCTCGAGGTTGAAAGGCAGTTCTGGCTATTTAGGAAATATGCTGACGCTGACGACGTCGACTTTTTCAAGAATAACATGGCAAGTGGGTATTTATTTACGTTTTCTTAGTTTTTTAACGACTATCTGATAAAGCATATAAATAAGTGGAAAATTTGACATTTTTCTCGAGGTTGAAAGGCAGTTCTGGCTATTTAGGAAATATGCTGACGCTGACGATACGACTTTTTCAAGAATAACATGGCAAGTGGGTATTTCTTTACGTTTTCTTAGTTTTTTAACGACTATCTGATAAGGCTTGTGCCTCAGGGATCTCTTTCTACCCCTTCCAGCAGCTTTACTCAATTATGTATGTATGTATGAATGTATGTATATAAATATGTGTGAAATATATCACAAAAATTTCAATTGAATTAGGACTACACCAGTAAATTATTTAGGTTTAATAAAAAAAACCTGGGTTAATTCAGTATCACAAATATCGTTTTGTCAATTATAAATAAAGAAAAATATCAAATAGAATATTTATTTCATAGAAAAACATTAACATATCATAATCTTTTACGAGTTACTTTTCGCGAAGATGGTTTTTTGAACACTTCCTCTTTCTTTTGAAAATCTTCATCTTCTGTAAAAAAAAGTAAATATTATAAATATAAATTACTAACTCAATATAAATTTCATTATTGAATTTTATATTTGTAAGAAATCTTTAAGAGATTTGAACTTTTCTGGTTGCAGCCGATATTGCAGCGAAATAGATTTCGTTTTTTTATGATATGAGACATAAGAAACATAATCATATATATAAAACATGTATGTAAATGATTTCACTGGTCAAATAACAATAAAAATAATATCTCTTTAAATTAGATCAACCAATCGTAATTCTTCTATAATCAACAATTCGTTTCTTTTCGATCGCTTCCTTGCAAGCTCACGGCTGTAACTGCACACTATTGGTGTACATCTAATAGGTTATACAAAACTCAATACATTGTCTCTTTAAATCATCATAGCCAAACACGTTGTCAATAGTTACTACAAAAATACACTATTAATTATTTTATTACCAGATTCCTCTGAATCAATTGTTTTGTTCCTTTGGGTCACTTTTCTTCGTGATTTCCGTAACGTTTGTGGAGTAGCTTCTGTGTTAGGAGGTTCATGGTTCTGAAATATTCAGAAATAAAAATAAGTTGTATATTTTTTTCTTTCAATTTTATGAATGTAGATTCAGGCAGTAATAGTTAAACTAAAAAATATTAAAAAGATATTATAGAAGCTATTTTAAACTTTAAACGATCGTACTTTCCGTCGTATATTGTTTTAAATAACACAAAAAATAACGTTAAATCTCTAATTCGGCATCTAAAAATCTGTTCCACAATTTTAGGTACACAGATCCATAGTTACACAGATGGAGAAAAGCGTTATGAGACAGAGATAGACTGTATTTATTATCAAGTTTACTTCATCAGGGCTCGAGGAGGAGCGGCGTCGGTTCCGGCGCGGCGCGGGTCGTCGCCGAGGCGTGGCGCGCGGCTCCGGACGCGGCTCTTCGACGGCGCTCTCACCCTCGTCGCCCTCTTTGTCCTGCACCGCAAAACATTCCTCTATCTTGTCGCCTAGCTCCGTCACTAATGTCTGCAGACCGTAATATTATAGTAATTTATTACATATACATATTTATCTTTCGACTGCAATAAAATATTTTTCTTTATTATGTTTACAAAGTGGGGAAAGGAACAGAGTGTCTTAACACTAGGTTCCCAAGTTCCCTCTGCCTACCCTGTCATTTGCATACATATATTTTTTATTGGAAACAAATGAAATATTGTATTTGTACCATACATAATGCTTTATCCTACACTAGCAGGTACTCTATTACTAGTATTAAAACATTCTATTCTTCAAAACATACAGCATCTGTCATATTAAAAATGACAGTTTCAATCACTTACTTTTATTTCAGCTTTCGCCATCTTAGCGGTATTGTTCATGAGTACGCTGAACGATTCCATTACACCGGAACAGTGAAGCTTGTCTTTATAACAATCGAGATTTTCTATAAGTTTTCGAAGTGAACGTTCATTGTACGTGAACAAGGAGAGGCAGTACGCTAGATCACGCCACTGTCTTTCCTCTGTAGATAATTTGAAACGGTGGCATAGCTTTTCCACTAATGCTTCCATCTGCCTGTCCTTTTGTATGAGTGACGTTATGTATCTACGATTAAAGAATTATACTTAAGTAAATTATATACAAATATAATAGATATTTAAATAACTTATAAAGATTTTACTCAGAATTTATTTTTATGACTTTCACTTAACGCTGTATACTAAGTTAATCAATTCCACACTTTATTCCACCAAACGCTCACCTCTTAATCATAGAGGATATTTGTAACAATTTATAATTTGTTAAATAAATAAATATTATTATTCATCAATATTCTATCTAATTATTTCCAATGTCGTAACTAGTCTTGTTAACAGAGCGCGAAAATGATAATAATCTAAATTTAATCATATCTATATTAAATATTTTTTTCAACCATTGATGTAATACATATAAATTATAACAGCCATCTGCCTACCCAGCCTCGTGCGGGATACAGCGTGAAGCTAAAAAAAATAATTATAACAATCACTCACTTCATAATAACCCTATACTGATCTTCAGCAACATTGAGCTCAGGGTCGCTCAGGCGCGATATGATGTCCGGCATCACATTATACAGAGCATTCCCCTTTTGCGACAGTTGTTTAAAGAACAGACGTGTCATGGCGGCGATGCGGGGATCCTTGTCCGCGCAACACAGCGCCATGTCTGCGATCTGGCCTTTGACGCGTACCATTTCGTGTAGAACTAGGAATGATAACATTTTAACTGCACATTGGCGAACTTCTAGCTCTTCGTCGCTAAGTCTGTAAAACACAAAACTATTAATTTGGATTCTTTTCAGAAAATATAAAAGGATTAATATAGAAAATGCGTGACATGGAAACCGTCCATGTGACTTGACCACTAGAGCAAACATGATTTTTTCTACTGCAATAAGTTCTTTTCTTCTATCATGAGTGTCACTTGGGCGGCTAGTGATAAGACACTCCGTTCCGTACCTCACTTTCCGTTGAACTTGAGGCTTTGAGTGGCGGAACCCAACGCTACACTTGTTTAGTTAACAAGTTAGAGAAAATAATTCAATTCCGTGAGAGAGAAAATGAATAAACGACGTGTTAACAGTCAGTGCAATTCAATTAATGGGTCCAAAATAAACTAAAAATAGATAATACGTACATGTGATAAATATGTTGCGTCCACGGTTGTGTAAGATTGGGAAATCTCAATGTTAAATCAGCGAAAGCAATAGTGAGGTTAGTTCTCAGCGACACATTCTTGGATCTCTTCAACACTGTCACCATAAGTTGTAGACCTTCTTCGCACACGGAGCTCGACACTAACATGAATCTGTTGAATAAGACATTTTTAACATACGTATTTTAGAAAACGTATAATTAAAAACAGATTTCTATTTGCTTCATTTATATCATCGTAACAAAATTTTGCAATGATATTTTTATCTAGTTTTAGCAATCTTATGATAATACAATATTTTGACTATTCTTTACGCTAGGAATGCTTTTTATTTTTAACCTTCCTAGATAAAGAGAATATTTAATGCTTAAGATCTTCATTTGTTCTTAAGGACAAATGAAAAATTAAGATATATTGACTCATAATAGAAAAACAGTATAGTTATAAGAAAACATAATAAATAAGAAAACTTAAGAAAATCACACCCGCTGAACCGAAAGATAACACAGAAATAATTTGCAAAACATTTCTGATTTTCCAGTAAAATTTTAAAGTGGGTTTCTTTGTAATTAAAGTAAAGTAAAAAGGAAAAGAGTAAATTATGCTGTGTGACATATTATAAAAGTAAAAAAAATCTTAAAAATAAAATTTACAGCTTAGTTAAAGGCTGCTACCGTATTATAATAATAGATACATTTATTGTTAAAGTAACGTCTAAGCCAACCTAGTAAAGGTGATCGCAGCCGCGGCCTGCAGCGCTGGCGTGCAGCGCGCGGGCGCGGCCAGCAGCGTCCTCAGCAGCGGCAGGAAGCGCGCGAGCGCGGCGCCGGCGCCCACGATGTCGCGCTCGCACACGCTGCGCACGTACTCCGCGTCCGCGTCGTCCGCCACCGCGCCCTCCATGCCCGCCTCTTCCTCGGTCATCGTTGTGTTCGCCTATACCAAATGTTGGAAAAATATTTTATACTTTCCATTAACATTTCGAAAGCTTATATTTTTTGCGCCTTAATTTGTTTTTTGTACTTTAATGGTTGCCCATAAGGGATTATTGTTAGTAAAAGGCCTCTATTGCTCTTCATCGTAATCCGTTTAATAATATTTGCGTGAAAGAGTAACAAACATCCATAAATACATACTGACTTGGCATTTATATTAGTAGAATGAAGTATTATTAATATACAATATTATAACACATTATTATTTATGAGGCACTATAATCATTTCCAAAAAATAGTATCTTTCGTATGTTTAGACCCAAGAGGTAAAAGGCCAGCTAAATGTAAATAAAAACAAGCATGATACCGAATTAGGTTTATTAGACTGCACGCTGGCGGAGCGCTGCGCGCGCGAGGACGCGGAGGTGTTGCTGGCGTTCATGAGCGTCTGGCGGCGCAGGTCGTCCGCGCGGCCGCGGCGCGCCGGCGTCGCGAACATGCCTATTTTCTTCTTACGTTTCTCCTCTATTTTGCGTTCTTCTCTGACCTGTACAAAACAAATATTTAAAGCACTCTCAGGGTAGGCAGAGGGAAATTGGGAACCTCGTGAAAAGACACTCCGCTCCACTTCTGTTCCCCACTTTTCCCCAAATTTGAAGTATTGCAGTGCATTTTTAAAGCGTTATTAAATAACTAAAACTATGAATAATTTCGTTTTTGATGAGAAGTCTTATTACATTGTTCGAGGATCAATATTGTCTTGCAGAATCATTGTACTTTAAATATTGAAATTTTCTTTAATAATGTTAATAAAAATATTCAATTTAATATTGGAAAATGTATTTTTTTATAGTATAACTTGATTAATTTTTTTAAATCAATTTCAATGTAAAAAAAAACCTGAACATACCTGGTTTCGTCGTCTCAATTCACTATAAACACTAATATCCAAATAAATCAGCTGCTGCAAAGCAACATGTCCTAAGACAAATATAAATCTAGTAAGCAATTCCGATGGAAGACTGACTTCTTCTATGTTTTCCTTATCTTTTATCATTTTTTCTTCTATACGTTTGTACATATCTGCCAATATCTTCGAGCAAAGCACTTCAGGAGTATCACATACTCCATAAATAAAATCAATAGAATGTGCTGCTAATGACGAAAATTTGTTAAATTTCACAAAAGTTTCCATTATGCTTTCGTGTAAAGATATAAATATGTCGTGATCTGCTGGATATCTCTGATCTTTCTTAGAGAGACTTAAAAGTAATTCGGCACTCATTCTTCTTGTAGTATAGTCACCAGTGAGTCCGTGAGTCCGTATTACGTCTAGATTTGCGACCACCACCGAAGGTTTTGCTTTAGCTATCATCACCAGAAGTGATAGAGCAGCAGAACTGTCCATATCAGTAGTACCATCGATTTTCTTAATAAACATTTCCCAAAAGACCTGAAATATATAGTGATGATGATTAATATACATATATTAATATACTATTATACGCATATAACTTTTTTAAATATTATGTTATGCTTAGATTATCTCTCATATTTAAGATGTTTATAATTGATATAATAATGATGATGGCCTCGTGTGATGGTGTCTTCAAGTTAAATAGAAAGTGGAGGGATGATGGCCTCGATGACGAAGACGAATGGTGTAATGACAAAGTCAAAGATACTGTAGAGAAAAAAAATAAGCATAACATGATCATAAAGTTCACAGAAAGAAACAAATGGAAGATTAACAAACAACTCCCGGGAAAACTACAATAGTTGCAGGTTTCCACTTGGCCACGGTCGAGGCGCGCGCACAGTGCTGCCAACTTGCGCGCGATGTCGAAGGTCTAGTACACGTTACGTACTTGTATGATGGCCGGCGTGCCGTCCCCCTTGGCCGCCCACTTCCCCACCAGCAGGCACAGCGCGAGCGCGGCGCCGCGGTCGAGGCGCGCGCACAGTGCTACCAACTTGCGCGCGATGGCGAAAGTCTAGTGCACGTTACGTACTTGTATGATGGCCGGCGTGACATCCCCCTTGGCCGCCCACTTCTCCACCAGCAGGCACAGCGCGAGCGCGGCGCCGCGGTCGAGGCGCGCGCACAGTGCTACCAACTTGCGCGCGATGGCGAAGGTCTAGTGCACGTTACGTACTTGTATGATGGCCGGCGTGACGTCCCCCTTGGCCGCCCACTTCTCCACCAGCAGGCACAGCGCGAGCGCGGCGCCGCGGTCGAGGCGCGCGCACAGTGCTACCAACTTGCGCGCGATGGCGAAGGTCTAGTGCACGTTACGTACTTGTATGATGGCCGGCGTGACGTCCCCCTTGGCCGCCCACTTCTCCACCAGCAGGCACAGCGCGAGCGCGGCGCCGCGGTCGAGGCGCGCGCACAGTGCTACCAACTTGCGCGCGATGGCGAAGGTCTAGTGCACGTTACGTACTTGTATGATGGCCGGCGTGACGTCCCCCTTGGCCGCCCACTTCTCCACCAGCAGGCACAGCGCGAGCGCGGCGCCGCGGTCGAGGCGCGCGCACAGTGCTACCAACTTGCGCGCGATGGCGAAGGTCTAGTGCACGTTACGTACTTGTATGATGGCCGGCGTGACGTCCCCCTTGGCCGCCCACTTCTCCACCAGCAGGCACAGCGCGAGCGCGGCGCCGCGGTCGAGGCGCGCGCACAGTGCTACCAACTTGCGCGCGATGGCGAAGGTCTAGTGCACGTTACGTACTTGTATGATGGCCGGCGTGACGTCCCCCTTGGCCGCCCACTTCTCCACCAGCAGGCACAGCGCGAGCGCGGCGCCGCGGTCGAGGCGCGCGCACAGTGCTACCAACTTGCGCGCGATGGCGAAGGTCTAGTGCACGTTACGTACTTGTATGATGGCCGGCGTGACGTCCCCCTTGGCCGCCCACTTCTCCACCAGCAGGCACAGCGCGAGCGCGGCGCCGCGGTCGAGGCGCGCGCACAGTGCTACCAACTTGCGCGCGATGGCGAAGGTCTAGTGCACGTTACGTACTTGTATGATGGCCGGCGTGACGTCCCCCTTGGCCGCCCACTTCTCCACCAGCAGGCACAGCGCGAGCGCGGCGCCGCGGTCGAGGCGCGCGCACAGTGCTACCAACTTGCGCGCGATGGCGAAGGTCTAGTGCACGTTACGTACTTGTATGATGGCCGGCGTGACGTCCCCCTTGGCCGCCCACTTCTCCGCCCGATGGCACAGCGCGAGCGCGGCGCCGCGGTCGAGGCGCGCGCACAGTGCTACCAACTTGCGCGCGATGGCGAAGGCGCGCGCGCGCTCCTGTTTGATGTCGCACTCGAGGTACATATCGCGGTAGGCGCGCTCTACTGCTTCACGTTTTTCCTAGTAGATTGGTTTTGATTTAATTCAATTTAAATATTTATGTAACAACATTTATTATGGTAAATGTAATTACATTTATGAATAATATCTTAGTGGGTAAAAAGAAGATTACTTCTAGAAGTTAAAGTTCTAAAACAATTTTAAAAAATATCTTTCAGAAGTAATAAATTATAATTATAAAATAATTTATAATTCTAAAAGTTAAAAATAATGAATGAAAGACAGAAATCATTTTAATAACTTTAAACTTTTAGCTATACAGAAGAAAGGAAATTATTTTATAATTGTTACACAGCTACTATTGTTATGTTACTAATATTGTTTGGAAAAATCGAAAGAAAATACTAATATATAACTTCATTTCTAACATATACTCACTTGATCTGGCGACCAAACGAGCAAAAGCATATTAGTTACTCCCATTTTCGCAGATTCAATATTAAAATGATGTGCAGTAGTAAAGAAATCTATGGCCTCATTCACATCGCCGGCTTGTTTTGACATTAACAAGGAATTTATTAATGGTATGGCTTCAGAGATCATGCGACTGAACTGTACAGACTCCTGAAGAAAAGCAATGATATTTTCTTTTTCTTCTATTCTTTTGTAGAGTGCGAGATCTTGTTCGCATTGTTGTGTTAGAGACACGGAGTTTCGTCGTTCCGGTATAATAAATACGTTACGAAGCAGCGCTACGAAATAATCAACCTGAAATTTAAAAATATAAAATACATTTAGTAAAAAAAAAATACGCTAAACATTCTCGAAACAATAAGTTTTACTAACTGGTCGTTTACTATATATATAATCACTTGTGCCACATTGATCCAACATTAGTAACCCCTTAATTTATGTTAAGCATTACTTGCATTTGAAATTTTGATGGTGATATTTCTAAGCTCGAACTTAAGACAAAATCAATTTATAAAAAAACATTCAAATATAAAATTAACCTGGTCGCTCTTCTCCATTTCGCACCGCAGTAACTTCGCCTCCGGGTACTGTCTTTCAGTATGTTTTACAATCAAATAAGCTTTATAATAATCTTTTTCTCGAATACTCTTTCTAATTGCATCGTAGAGATTTTCGACTGTCGCTTGTGATAGTTCAGGCTCGTCTTGTGTTAACGTATCCATTTTTTCCAAGATTGTTTTCATGACATTTTTTTCGATTTTTTCCCACACTTTTATAAGCTCAGGATCAGGACCGGGATTTAGTTTCTCTTGAAGTTCTTCCAAAATTTTTTCTTCATTGGCTAATTGTTCTTCCAAAATGTCTAGTTTCAACTGTGCGGAAAATGGATTACATTCCAAGAATATCTGAAATTAAAGAAAATGGTAAAAAAATGTGGTCATTTTATAAACTGTATGTATTAAATATTATTATCGTATAAAGTGGATTTAATAGAGGCTCCTCTAGTAGTCATAAACTTAATTATGTATAGGTATCTATAGATTCAAAATTTTTTAGATAAAGCTTTTGGCTCTAATGAAAACATTTCATTATTTTAAGAAATTATATAAGAACAAATTATAGTAATAAAGGAAGAACGAATGGTAGAGTTAGAGTAATAACGATAAGACCAACTAAAATCGTTTTGTTTTGCATCATGTAGTGAAAATATTTAGAAATTGTTTAAAAGTTACAAAAAATATAGATCCACTCACAGCCTCTAGTCTCGTGCATTGATGTGAAGATAATAATCACCTTAAAAAATAGTTCTTAACACAATATCGTGGGAAACAATCCCAAGTTTCCTCTGCCTGCGTTATGTGCAGGAATACAAAAAAAAAATACAAAAAATTCTGTGAGTTTGTCCCTAGAAAACAGAGGTCATGGAGCAATATTTGAATAATTCATGCAAACCTTCTATTAGTATTTTTCATAGATTAGTGTAAATAGCAATCTCACTTTGAGTAGTTGTATGGCCGCTTTCCTGACGAGGGCAGCTTTGTCCTTTAAACGGCCAGTGGCTCTCTCAAGTATGGAGCGTTGACGGACTACTGGAACACAATTCTCTCGTTGTAGGCGACACCAAAATTGAAGGACCTAAAAAAATAATCACTACTAAATTAAAATAACAGTTATTATTAATAGAACACCTATTCTGCAGAACAACATTTAAAACCAAAGACTGAATGTCTTTGGTTGGTTGGTAAGAGCACTTAAGCCAATATATAATATAATGCCACTATAGTGTAGTGAGACAGTGTCTGAATATGAATGTAATCATTGTCAGTTTGATACCCACTCAGAGCAAAAATTTTGAATTATATCAGATTATTTGAAGAAATCAAAGTAGTAAAGCAAAATCCAGAAAATAGAAAATTGAGCGTCATAACATGTTTAATGGTTCTTACTTACTATGCTGATAAAACAGAAAATACTGAAAACAATTTATATATAACCTTATGTCGCACATATGCTGACATATCATGCATATGCTCATACAGGTCATCTAAAAAGTCGTCCCGCTGTGTACGCTGCTCATCCGTTAGGCCCTCGCCTGTTAGCTCCACGCTGAGCACCTCGCACATCATGCCCAGTACACTGATACGAATTGTGTAGGACTGTCAAAGAAAATTTTATCTAAATGTTATATGCCAGAAACTTATTTTGTATGAATTTTATTTTACTATGAAACCGAGCAGGCGAGACATCATTTAACCAAATTCGAAAATATGAAGAGGTTGATAACAATAGATGAGGCAAAAGCTCTACATAAAGACAAGTGTTTAGGGCTCCATCCTCTTCGCCTTAAAACAAATGACAAGTGGGGAATAAAGTCTTAACAACTACACTATTTTCTGGTAACCTGCTAAATGTAGGATGAACAGATCCTATTAATCCGACATATAGGCCAAAAATAAATTTTACAAATTCATAATAAAGAACATAAAAATACCTACTACAGACCTTAAACTGTCGAGGCACACAAGCGCGTGACAGAAAATGCGACAGGTTGTGGGTTTGATCTCCATTCGAGGAAATTTAATATTTAATATTTCTCCATTCTGGCAACAAGGCGAAGCGCGACGTGGAGTTCCGCCAGTCAACACGTAATGCTTCAACTTTGTTGGAAAGTAGGGAGGGAACAGAACAGAGTGTCTTAACATTAGGTTCCCAAGTTCCCTCTGCCTACCCTACTACGTGCGGGAACTAGCGTGAAGCTAAAAAAATTAAATTAAAATACCTCATCACTTTCCAAATAGGGTTGTATAGTTGCAATAGCATTGACCATTTCTTTAGGCAATTCTTTGGTAAGTTCAAGTAAAAATATTCCACAGTTTTTAGCTGCACCTTGTTCAGCACCCCCTCCATTTTCTTCCTCTGAAGTAGCTAGAGCCTCAGCTATCTCACGAACCTACAAATATAAGAAGATTTTATGTTTTGTAATTATTAAATTATTATAATGTTTTACTTAAAAAAGTATATCTATAACTGATCACTGTCTGTACGTGGAAGATATATTTCAAAATATATTATAGGGGATATTTATTAATGTGATAGTTGAGTGTGAGTGTGTGTACATGTTAATCTCAGAAACGGTTCACCAGAATTAAATTCTCTATTTTGGCAACCTTTCTCCATAGTATAGTGTTGGCTCTGTTTTATTTAAATGAGTTAATAAATTAAAAAGTTATGTCAAAAAAAAAAGTAATTGAGATTATTAAATAAAAACTGTTATTTAAGCTGGAAAGCCGCTGGTGGGTCATCAGTTATATTAATAATATCTATGTGATAAGTACATATGCATTTTGTATTTTACAATGTAATGCTTGAACATTAACATGTTTATATATTTGTTTGTTTTAAAAAAAAAATCTAAGCCACATTGATGGGTAATATTCAAAATATTTCAAAAGATAATTTATATAGCCGTGGTTTATGTGATAGTAACAAAAATAAAAATTTATTTTAAATACCATTTGTGGTCCAAATGTTGCAAGATCAAAATCTCTAGTTAATTGAACAACACCTGCACATATTGGAGATATTGAATGTTCCACTATTTTAAGTATCTGAAAAGTAAATTGACAGATTATATATATATGTATATTTAATTTAACTTAATTGGTATTGTAATAAATAGAAATAAGTGCTTAATTAGACATATATAACAAACTGTCATGGCACAAAGACTTGTTGTAGTGCAGGAGCTCAGGAGATAAGATGGTAAGGCTTAGTATTGAAAGTGCTTGAATATTTTCCAAGAGACACATGTTCAAATGACATGTCATGACACATCCACATTCAAAGTTTTATAATTTTTCTAAATAAACTTTTTTTTTTTCTAAGTTTGTTTTTAAAATCCTTTAAATAGTAATAAAAATAGGATATATGCGTCTCACCTGAACCAATTTTATGACACATGAAGTCCCATGGTTATACTTCTTTATAAGTACTCCTAATGTTTGAAAGACAATTTCTCTGACTATTTTAGTTTTTATTATTTGTTCTTCTAGAGCTTTATAACAAGGCTCTGCCACCATTCTAAAATGTATAATATAATATTATTCTATGTAATTTGTTTACATATTATTTCTATATGTTTAAAACAAAATGCACTTACGATACAAAATTGTCTTCAGCTAAAGGTGGATCCCATAAATGGGATAATGGCTGTTGTAGTATTAAATGCAAACATACCAGTGCAGCTTGTTTGTCTGCTTCAGTCCAACCACAGAATTCATCATCATCAGTTACCTTTTTTCCCTTCTTTCCCAATGTCAACTTAGTAGAATTCTAAGTATTGAAACAAAATGTGTAAGCCTTATCAATTCAATATAAAATTAAACTAAAATATAAGTTAAGTAAAGAAGAACATATTGGCACTTACATCTGCCGCTAGTTTGGAATCTTTTATTTTCATTATTTGTGTTAATAAATATAATGTCATTTTAACAATATTTAAATTTTTTACGCGAATATCCACTTCTATTTGTGACTGAAGTAACGCTTCCAAATGTCCACAAAGATTTTTTACAGTTCTTACTAAATGATCAAATCCTAAAAATAGCAAAAATGTTATTTTGCATACTAATATTATATTTTTTTGTAAAAATTAAATGCTACAAACCTTTGTTTATTATGTTCCACTCTAATTTTGTTCCATGAACAATTATTGAAAAGTATGTATCAAAATGTTCCAGTATATATTCAACACCATCAGAATTGTATGCTCGAGCAGCGTCTTAAAAGGTAAAAGCTTCATTTTATAGAACATGAATATAAATATATTATATTACATATAATATCTGTAATATAAACAAAGAACTATCATTATACCTTGAAGTTTAGACAACAATAATCTTGGTTGGACAACATCTTCTACATGATATTGACCAGCATGAGATTCTAAGAGTTCATCCTTTTGTAAAGGAATAGCAAATTCAAAATGAGCCATTCTCTGATATTTATATGATACTACTGAAGTTTCATTAACTATTTTATAGCTACACTAACGTTTACTAACGTTATTTCAAGTTTCAATTAACATTCTCAAAACCAACAAAAATATGTTTTTCGAATTCAAATAACCGATTTACAAATTATTGGTGCAGTCTTTTACCACAGAATACATATTATTGTTTATTATCTCCTCCACAGATTATTCATCAGTCTACACATAATATATTAATAACTCTTATTAGTTTATTTAGATACGGTACCTACCGTACCGCAAAATAATATAATACCGTAAAATTATAAATTTAGACATCAATCACTTTTGCCGATTTAATGTTCGCTGTCTTTATAGTTGACTGGGATTTAGTAAATAATAGTTGCGCCCTATTAACCGAAATTATCACTTCAAAGATTCAATAAAAATCATAATTCATCGATACAAACTGCCTATACATCGCACGGTAAGCAAGGGCCGAAGCCACCGCAGCTATTAGAATAAAACGGTATGTCATATGCTGCTGCATTCCGCGGCTCCTCGCACATCTAGCCGTGCCTCATTAAATAGAGTAAAAATACAATCAAATATGATTAAAAACATCAGTAATAAAATCTATGATATAACACGCCTTGTACCTTGTCTACAGTAGGCGCCGGCCCTTATTAATATATTCATCACATAATTATAACATGTATAAAATTATTAAAAAGGAGATTACAGTATGATTTATTTTTAAAATTTTATAGTACTGTATTTTTTGTTACGATTATAAACGGTACGGTAATTTAAACAAACGGCAATATTTAAATTTCAAAAGAGTATTAGTATATATGTATCTTGAAATTAATAATAAAAAATAAAGAAATCATCTATTTGCAACAATTAATGATTTTCATTGGCAAATAACAAAATATTCCATTAATCAGTTAAGAAAGAAGATATAACATTGTCGACTATTGACCCCAAGCTCTAACTCCAATATACACGCACAAAATTAATCTATGATTTAAATTTACGGGAATAAACTTTTTGACACGTTGTTTAGTACAATTGAAACGTCAAGTGATTTGTAAGTTAAACGTCATCGGCTATTCGATTTCCCTTGCCTTGTCAGCTGGAATCGTACACGTTTCATGAGACTTGTAGTTTAGTTGAGCTGTTTACTTTCTCCTGGTGTATACGCACAAATTTTAACATAACCACTACTTATTACGCTTTGTAATAAATAGAGAAGATGTCGGGGAAAGGAAATAAAGCATTTACAAAAGAAGAAGAATTACTTTTACAAGATTTTAGCAGGAATGTTTCAACGAAGTCATCAGCGTTATTCTATGGAAATGCTTTTATTGTTTCAGCTATTCCCATATGTAAGTACTATATCAATTTATCTTTGTCTTAGCATGTATCCCGCACTTGGCAGGGTAGGAAGAGGAATCTGGGAACCTAGTGATAAGACACTCCATTCCTTTTCTATTCCCCACTTTCCACCGAATTTAAGGCGTTGTGTGTTGATTAGCGGGACTTAACGCCGCGTTTTGCCTTGTAACCAGAGTGATGAAATGAAAATATTAAATATTTAATTAAAAAATACTAAATATTTCATTTCCTCGAGTGGGAATTGAACCTACAATCTGTCGTTTACAAAGTCACACGCTTGTTCCACTGTGTCACGACGCACAACACACGGATTTTCTCATCTTTTAGCATGTTAATTTTGTAATTACTTTTTTTTCTTTATTCTGTGCCATATCCTGCACAAAGTGGTGTAGGCAAAGGAAACTTGGGAACCTAGTATTTAGACAGCAGTACAATCCCTCCTTTCGCTGAATTTCAGGCATTGCATGTTGAATAACAGAACCCAACATCACATTTTGCCTTGTTACCAGAGCAAAGAAATGAAAATATGTAATATTTAATTTGAAAACATTAAGGTTTATATTTCCTGAAGTTGCGATTGGACACACAACCTTTTGTGTTTACAGTCACATCATTGTGCCCCTGCATCACTACAGGCCTCAACAGAATTGTAATTACTTAAATTTTACTTTATTTGGAAAAAGCTTGGAATAGAAACGTTAATTATGATGATTTATGTCAATTACAGGGTTATTCTGGAGAGTGCATGCTTTAGAAGTTAGCACTTCATTGGCTTGGTTTGCGCTGGTAACCATAGCTAGTACATGGTTACTTGCTTTGGCATATCGAAACACAAAATTTCAACTCAAGCACCGTGTTGCTGTACGTAGGGAAGATGCTGTAGCCCGAGAAATGGCACGGAAATTAGCTGATGAGAAGAAAATGAGCAGAAAAGAAAAAGATGAAAGGTAAATTTGCTTTTCACAATTTTTAATAAATGTAGTTCATTATTGCTTAGTAATAACAATTCAATACTTTTATTTTTAGAATCTTATGGAAAAAGAATGAAGTAGCAGACTATGAAGCAACTACTTTCTCAATTTTCTACAACAATGCATTGTTTTTGACAATTGTAATTCTCAGTAGCTTCTACTTGCTGCGCTCCTTTACTCCAACTGTGTATCCTTTTTAATTATTTTATCAGCTGATAATAGTACTCATTGAAGGTATTAGATAATAATATACATTGCTTTTGAATTTAGATGTTAATTGTTATCAAGTTAAAGAAACATTTAATTTATTTTGTTAGCCATTGCTATTCTGTTAATGAGGCATATGATAACAATGTCATCAAGATTCAAGGGCATCATTGATGGAAAACATAAATATTTGTGTTGCATTAAATGATTTTGATTGCTGTGTTTAATTAATTCCTACAGTGCTCAACTGGCACCCTCAAAATGCCATAATTAAAGAAATGAATGGATGAATTAATTAATCCCCACTCATAGGAAAAATATTTTTTATATTTCTGGTAGACAATGTGTAGCATAAATTTCTGTGTCCCTATTACAGTGTCCCTATTAGAGTGTTTTAACACTTATTATATACAGAAGAAAGTGAGAAGATAAAAAGGTGTTCATTTGTTTTTATTTAAATATAACTTAATTTTTATGTCAATGGTTCCTTAATATTTTTTTACCAGTAATTACATAGTATCTCTTTCAGTAGCATCTGGTCTCCTGGCTCTGCTGTCAACTGGTACTAAGTGAAAAGACTGAATTTGTGTTTGTGATGATAATATGAACACAATTTTGTACTGTAGTGTGTTTGTACTCAGATTATAAATTATTAATTAAAGTGCTAAAGTTGGTTCAGTTTTGTTTTAGAAGGAATTTATTACTATAGTCATTAAGAAATAAATACACATACATAATCTTTAGTTTTATTTACAACATTGTCATGTAATTAAACTTATGTTATCTAACTTAATTTTAGTTAATTTATATTTGATACTAGATAGTCTCAATACAAGGGTGGGTTTTATATAATTGTAGTCACATACTTATCTTAAATTCACATTTCTCAAGAACTAACAGTTTAAATATGAGAGAACAATTTTTTTTGTATAATTTTCAACAGAGCAAGTTTTGGTAAAAAGGCCCAATTTTTAGAATGGCATGCACATTTGCACACTTTAGTTTTACATAAAAAATCTTTAAATTTTTTCTAGATTAATATATTCTCTTTCTCACTATTGTTATTTTTTAAAATATTGACCTCTAATTACAAAGCTAACTTTGTTGCCAGTCCTAGTATTAACTGAATAATGAAAATTTCACATCTTTTTGCTTCTAGCATATAAATTACTTAATTTTATTTACACAAATAGCATAATTAAATGAACTATTATTCGAATATCTACATTAATAAAGTAGATCGGAACTTAAAACGGGTTCAGTTTACCAAATAGTGACTAGCAGTTGCACTGTCAAATCTCACTGTTCGCGCTGGAACGCTGGTTTGTCAGAGGCTCAGTACATCATGCCGACGTGCAACGGCTCTGTTCGTTGGAAATAGACGTTAGGGTTGCTGCTGAAGGTGGGCTCGACGCTCGTGTACACGTTGCCCTCCTCCGGACGCATCATCACGCCTGAAACAATATTTATTTGTCAGGTCCTATGCCAAGGTTGGTAGCAAATGAATTAAAAAAAATGACAATTTGCAAAATTTATCAACATTAAATTATTAAAGTAGTAAGTATAGACAACTGTAGTTTGCCTTAAGCTTATTGTTTTACGTATGCTGAAGCAGTGCAAAATTACCTGGTGGTAGAAGATAGTGATAGGGCGGATAATTGTAGTGGTAATGCGTTAGTGGGTGCAGGGGGTAGTGCGACGGAGGACACAAAGAACGTTCGTGCAGGTGCGAACCGGCAAACATAGCTCCATACGGATCTGCAAAATAACGTGGTGAACTGCAGTCAAATCCAGGTGCTGAAGCGCTAGTTCTTACTTAATAGCGCAGTTTAGATACTTAACTAACCGGCTGGCTGAGCAGGAAGCTCCTTGCGATCGAGAATAGGCGGTGGCGCTGGTACCGGAGCTGCTGCCGAAACCATACCATACTTGACTGGTTTAAAGTGAAAGAAAGAAGGAGAATATCCCGAAGCCCCTGCTCCAAGTGAACTCAATCCTTCTTCTCTGTCTGCATCCCATCGCCCTTCACGACCTAATGCGGCAAGTCGTCTGCCTTTTGGAGCAAACATTAATGCAAATACAACAGCAAATGTGCCGAGTAATCCAACAGCTACACATGCTTCACGGTGCTGCTCTGGCGCACCCAGTGCTGCCGCCACCCAACAAATCCAAACGACAGCAGTCGCACCACCTGCCCCCGCAATGTGTGTTGCTTCCCGATAATTATCGCGTATGCCACGGGATCTTAGAGCTATTATGCAAACAACTGCAATTAAAAATGCTGCGTAGCATAGTGATAGCAACAAATCAGACAACGGTGAGTCGCAGCGCATAGCTCCCACTGCTACTTTCGGAGGTGAACCCCCTAACCATTGCGCACCAATAGCCACTTGAATCATTACAGCAAAAAATAATAATAGTCCTTGATATGCAGCAGGTAAATATACACCACCATTTAAACTTAATAAAAATACACATTTGACAAGTAGTGATGCAAAGACGACCACATAGGCTACTCCAGTCCCGAAGCGCACAGCGCCACATGTAAAAGCACTTGGCGCAGCGGTAAATAATGCTGCGGTTGCTGCGCAAGTAAAAAGTCCAAAAAGTAAACTTTGTCCAAGCAAGAGGTGTCGCTGACTAGGAGCTTTTTTACTTGCTCCCCACACCACGAATGTTTCGAAGCCTGCTATGATTATCATGCTAGCACTAGATAGCGCTAAAATTGGCACCGCCCAAGATTCTGTTCTAAGTATACTCAACTTTGGGGACGGTATTATATGAACGGGTGTCACATTTAGGGGTTTTAGAGTTGACGCAGTAAATACTCTATAGGTTGAAGAGGTAGAAGGGGCCGACGACGGTTTTTCAGGAATAATAAAATATTCCGTGCTCATTTCTAATCGGTGAGCTTCTGTACGTGTAGGTCTTCGAGGTGGAGGCTTGGTCTCTATTGGTAATTCATCTTCTTCATAGTCTTGTTCATAAGCATCATATTCTTCATTACCGACGTAGTGTCGTGACGCAGGTGCACTGCGTGGTGCGTACGGCGCGGGTACTCGCGGAGCCAGACGGTCGCCGAAACGCGCCGCATCAGCTTCCGCAAGAGAGGCCGTGAAGGCCGTAACTAGCAGTGTGTACACCGCAATGTTCGCCATCAGGCCGGGCCGGCCCTCAGCTGCCCGTTCGTCGTTGTAGACTCATCCGCGCTCCTCGTTTTATCTCTGAAAATAAAAAAAAAAACGTCCCATCAGTCAAGTGACAACGTCGTAGGTCGCAACGTCCCGGTTTCGCAATAACCAAACAAAGAATTCCTCGGATAAACCGGTTTTCTGGTCGTGTTGCACCTCTAGGCACCCTAACTTGGCCAATTTGATTCTCTTTGTTTGATTCTTAAAGACAAAATATTTTTTATACTATTTTCAAGCAAGCATTTTAAAAATTAGTTTAGATGTTTTATATTTTTTTAATGCAATCATTTTTAAGTAATATTGTAAGTGTAAAGCGATCATAAGCACTTTTCTTATTATCATATTATTTATTACTATTTATTGAAATACGATTTAAAAGTAAGCCGTATGGGTAACAACAACATACTATCTCATCATGAATATGTCTTGTGAGTACAAAAATAGTAAAGTAGGCACAGGGCTACGATCGGTCGCACAAGGGCAACGAACGTATTAATTCTCATCCCTAAGGGACACAGCCTTGCAAGTGAGTGAGTTACCTGCGCCCGGTAACAACTTACTTGTTTCAAGAAAACGTCTTTTTATTGCTTAAAGTTCGAAGAAGGCAAAGGGAAAAACGTTTTATAAAATCTGTATTCCGAAATAACACAACTTAGCAATAAGTATAAATCATCTAATTGGATTTTATAAATAAAAACAATAGAAACTTCTAACACTTTTTATTTATTTGTTTCGACAAGAAGATTTACTGGCTTATTAAGTCATAAACAATAGCTTTTAGCTTCATTTCTTCTATTCATACTACAATATCTTAATAAATATATTTTTCGAGTCAACAATAGTTCGATGAAATTGAGTTAAGGATAAGTGTTGGTCGCAAATTGCGATAGACCTAATATGCATCGGTGCCATAAAAGGACGCTTCGAAGTCAGGCAGAGATTACGCAGACAGCTCTACGAACCGGATCGTGACTTTAAACTTCTTATCCGAATCAAAGTACGTACACGGAGCGTATTGTAGACAGATTTGGTGCTAAAGTAACGGTGTAGCCGTGGACCTCAGCACAGGCACTCGGTCTCAGTGCGCCGCGCCGGCGAATGATAGCCGCAACGGTATCGACTATCGAGTCGTGTTATCTAAATGATAAATCGCATCCAAATCTGAAGCTAAATCGTCGGTGTTCTCTTTTACTATAAAAGTTAAAGTACTTTCATTGAAATAAATAAATATACATTTTGGTTGAATTATAAAATTGCTACAAATTTGATATTAGTATAATTTTGTTATTTTAAATAAACATTAGGTATTTAAATATACATTTTACTAAAAATATGCTTCTATTATATTTGTGATCCAGTATAACGAAATCGACACAAGATACTGTTTGTAAATCGTGATCGTGATCTCTACAAAAAATATTACTTATCCGCAACGCTCGTGATACCACATTTGCGGCTATTTGGATTTCAACGAACTGACATTATTTGATTCGAACAAAACACGAGACTAATATCTACTACGAACGTAACAAATGAAAAAAAAAGCAAAAAATGAATTTATTAATCCCAGGCTACAAGGAATTATAAAACGTAACCGATAGAATTTCAATATGTTCTTAGTACCAACTTTAAAGTTTTATGTAATTTTTTAGGTTCGCGCTTAATTACGAATATGGCAGCGTAGGCTGAGGGAAGCTGGTAATCTACTGTTAAGACACTTCGTTCCTATTAGGACACTAGCATAAAGAGATTCTACGAACTCACAAGGCAGGCATTGGAGGTATTGGTGGAGTTTCGTCAATTAATAGAGTGGTGACAGACAGATTGTAGTTATTAAAATATTAAATATTTAATTCCCTCGAATGCTAATCTAACGATTGATTAGTAACACTTTATTAGAATTCTATGTCATCGCAAAAATATCCAATCCATAGCGAATACTAATGCATTTTTTGTAATTTATACAAAAAAGTATGTATTTGATCACATTAAAGCTTGCGGCAAATGTGCAAAATTCAAAGATTTCTATAAAACTAGGCATTAAATGACAATGAGACTCAAGGAAACAAACAGAGCGTTGTCATGTGCGGCCGCGCGTTGTAAAAGTAACAGCGTGAATACTCTGAGTGAAACTCGGCTGAACTGATTGCAAATACTGCCATGTCACATTCCGTACTTACTAACAATTATTTAACTTGATATTCAGCTTGCATCATCGATCTGGTCTTCTCGAGACAAGACCTCCTAAAAAAAATTAAATGTCATTCAATTCTATATCTTATTGCTCTCGAACTGTTGAATTGATATGTTGGCTTTTTGTTTAGAATTCTTTCTAATAACTGCTTTAGTTATCTGTACTAGTTGCAGTTAAAAAGACTAACAATAAATAAATATATAACTTCAATACGCCCAAAACATATGAGTTAGTCTTGAAGTTATAAATTTATTAAAAAAAAAAACTGGATTCATGTCTATAGAACTCTATTGTGAAAGAAGATAAGTATAGTTACAAGTTTAGACGACTATATGTTTCATAAGTGTCTTTTTTTTATGAAAAAGACAAAAAAGGCAAAAGAGCATATGTAGCTTACTTAGCATTATGTAAAAAAACATTTTAAGCAAACTTTGTACACAACATTTAATATATTACAAAGTTAATAACAAATTTTCTGTTTCTAATAACTTTCTTTAATATTATTTCATTAGTAGGTAAGCCATAAAACAATAAGTGTCTAATAATTTTCTATTAATGGGAAAGAATACTGTCGTACTCTACAGTATTCTTTCCCATTCGCCAAACAGGTGGCCCTATGTTCATCTGCATGGCATTGGCATTCCTGAGACACAGAGTGCCAAGTACCTAGGTGTCATGTCTAGATGAAAAGCTAGGCGAAAAGCGACTGTCTGTTTCGTGATCGTGTTCGCACACACTAGCTAGCTGAAGCCTAGTGGGCTCTTGTTGGTCAACATTCTTGTGCATTGCCACGGGAGCTTCCTAAAACATGCGCAACATTGATTTTCGCCGAGACGTCTGCGAAGAGTACTGCAGGAAACTGTCCAGTAGCTACTTTGAAAAAGCACCGACCCATCCAATCCCCAAAACTATGGTCTACCGTAGATGGCGTGGCATTCTATTTGACGAAACTGACCCTATAACCGTCGCAAACAATAACCGTCGCAAACAATGCCATACACCTAGATAGGGCTACACACAAACGCAAACGCACAATGTACACATACCGTCCGTGCCGGTGGAGACAAGGTCTCACATTTACTGCAATCCAAGTGCGCCTAGGCGCGGGAGGGTGCAATCTATAATCCTACCCAGAAGGCCTAGCTCGGGCCGAGCGAAGCAAAACCCCATCCCTACTAATGAAGTACGCTAGCTGAGGTCCGTATGTCTAAAAGGACGCACTTCTGAGTTACTCAATCTGGTGACCAGGCCAAGGTCTGAGCTCTTCTTCCTCTGCCTCTCGGCACAAACGCTGACGGTGACGCTGTATAAGTCATTAGGGCCAACAGCATACTACATATTCGAAAAAAAAAGATCAAAGGTAAAATGCTACTTCAAATTTTCATTAGCTCTACGAAACAATTATAAATATTAAAAAAATAATAATTTAAGTGTCAAAGGAAAAACATCTCACATACTTGTTATAGTCAACATGTAAAAAATATAATTTTTAAAAATTATAAAAGTAAAATTACATTGTAATTATTTTGTAATTAAGTATAATTAAACTAAAAATATATATATATATATACCGTAAAATTTCGATTAAAAAATCAGCTTTTTAAAATAACTTTCTGGATCATTTTGTTAAAGTATACCTACAATAAGTTTTACCTATCCACTTATTATAGTCATGCAATGTTGCGTTAGCTATAAACAATGCAATTTATGTGAAAATTCGAGAAAGCTAATTAAATCTTTTTTTTATTTTTTATTTTTACAATAAATGTGTGATTACAGGTAAGCTGATTTAATTACAAGAGTGGAGTATATATCAAGTCAAAATATATTTTTGAATACTGTATTGGAACTTTAAAAGGTAACATAACAGGTTACTACTTATGTATGTGATTGGCTTACGTGATTATGGAGGCTACTAATTTAACTATAAATATTTATTTAGCTCTGTTAGAGAATACGATACACATTTTAACTAGAGAAATTCTAAATAATAGAAAGATTTTTAAATTATTAGAAAAACTATAAGCTCGTCGCGCAGTGGGATATCGTTTGACTGATAACGCGAAAATTAATGTACCTACAGTGCTATCACTGTAAATTAATTTTATTCAATCCATATATAGATATATATTTCTAATTAATAACTACCTACTTACAGTTATATTCTTTTAAAATTTCGTATTTGGTATTTTATTTCGATCTTATTATCATTTATGTATTTTTTAGTTTTTATGGTTACGTATATACCCTTTGACCATCTGTCAAGTCTGACCATTTAACTCGAGATTGCGTGGAGGTATCTATGGTTCTTTGGAGTAAAAACCGTGGTGCATCGTTTAGCTTGTAAAGATTTGTCGCGTAATCCCAATATATATTACATTTATACATTAATAATAACTAGACACTACAAAAAACCACGTAAGTTTATCTTGAGTGCCGGATTCATACTCTTTCCCTAATGTATATTTAAATAATATTTTTTAAATATTTGATTAATATTTACGTTATTTATTTTTGTTCTTAAGTTATAATCTATGCTATTTATTAAGCAAGGAATTATGTATGCTCTGGTGCGCTGACCGTATTTATTATTTGCCGATAAAGTCACTAATTTATTTTGTGTCATGCTACGTGTTGTGATGTTATGAGACACTTTATGATGATAGTCAGCGTTAAAATAATTTTCTTTTAAAAGTAAGTATTTTATTTTGCTATAGAATGGAATAACTTCACAATGCTGAAAAAGAATATTCTCGTCAGATTCTGCCATTCGTTTGATATTTATAGGACAAATGTTCTTTAGTATCCTTAGTTGTAATTGATAAATATATCGTAAATATGTTTTATCAGTTCTGCCATAACTGCTAAGTCCATAGGACATAATGGAGTCAGCTAGTGCGTTGTAAAGCATTAATTTGGTTTTATATGTAAGAGTATTCTTTAAAATATACATCTGAGCTAAAAATGCTCTCAACTTATGACATACATAATTAATATGTGCGTGCCAATTAAACTTACTATCTATTACTAATCCTAAGTATCTATGCGATAATACAACTTCTATAGGGGGACAACCACATGGGTCTTTAGGGTTATGTAAGCAGATGTGACTATGAGCTATGACATTGCCGTTAATATTGCTATTTAATTTTAAATTTGGTGAATGGATGTGTATCAATTTTGTTTTGAGGGGATTTATCACTAAATTGTTATCATGACACCACTTGTTTAGGATGTCGAAATCTTCCTGCAGTAATATAATTCCCTCATTTACATCTTTAGCTGCCACAAGCATGCAAGTGTCATCTGCGTATTGATAAATTCGACAGTGACTGAATAATTCACTCATATTGTTCATATAGGCTATAAAGTGTAATGGGCCCAGTACTGAACCTTGAGCTGTGCCTTGAGAAACTTTCATGCTTGCGCTACTTTCGTTACCTATTTTCACGTAGTAGCTTCTATTTGTAAAGTAATTTTCACACCATTTTAGTAGTGGGCCACGGATCCCGGTAATTTCAAGTCTATTTATGAGCTTATTGTGATCTAAAGTATCGAACGCGCGAGAAAAATCAATAAATAAGGCTAAAACATTAAGCTTTTGATCTAACCACGAATTTATTTGATCAGTGAATGCTGATAATAACATATTAGTATTTTTCCCTGGCCGAAACCCGTATTGGCTATCATTTAAAATATTATTTTTATCATAAAAAGAATGAATTTGGTTAGAAATAAATTTTTCTGTGATTTTATTAACAACTGATGTTAATGTTATCGGTCTATAATTATTGACATCGTCTTGTTTACCTTTTTTAAAAACAGGCCGAACACAACCAGCTTTCAGTTCATCCGGATAAATCCCCATTTCAATACTATTATTTATGAATTTTGCAAGAGGTTTACAAATCCTTTTCGCAATTGCCTTAATTTCATATCCACTGATACCATCAAAACCTGGAGCTTTATCAACATTTAAATTATTAATTAATTTCAGAACGTCATCTTCCGATGCTTTTTTAAATTTAATACTGCATAATGATGAATTTTCGTTTATTTTTCTACAATTTAATATATTTTGTCTACAATTTGGTACAATTTTATTTACTGCGTCAGAAAATCCTAATGCAAACATGTCTGCAATTTTACTCGTTGATAAATTATAGGAATTAAAAGCCGACATTATTACATCATCTATCGATTTACATATTCTACCAGTAATTTTATTTAGAATAGTCCATAGTTTTTTAGTATTTTTGTAATTCAAACTTATTTTATTTTTATAATATAAATTTCTATAATATTCAATTACTTTGTGTACTTTATTTCTCGTCTTATTATATAATAACCTTAAATACGCATTGTTCGGATCGCGTCTCCATTTATTAAACAATCGATCCCGTTTTTTAGTCAAATTAATAATGTTTTTATTAATCCAGGGGGCTATACGACTTATTTTTTTAATTTTGCTGACATTTTTTGAAGCTTTTAAACGGGCAGTGTGAAATATATTGCTAATATGAGTATAAATTTCTGTAGGTGTGTTTAAATTATCGAAGCGCTCCTAGTCTCCAGTACATAATTCCTTTCTCAATGTTACAGAATCGCATACATTTACTTGTTTATTTAAATGACTGTTAATTACCGGTGATTCATATATATTACAAAGTGCAACGACGAGAAGCCGATGGTCCGCTAGTACGGTGTCGACTGCCGCAGTGCACGGACTAATTGTGCGTGACCTTATAAACATATGATCAATGCATGATTTTGTTATTGTGTTTAATCTTTTTTCAATACGTGTATATTCTGAAATACCACACATTAGTCCGTGCTCCGCCATTACATTGAGATACATATTTGTAATATTGGATGATACTTTTAGGTCTAGGTTCATATCTCCGGCTATTATGACATCTGACGACGAATTAATGTTATTTAATAAAAGTGAAAGTTCTGTTACAAAAAGTTGCTTATTAAACGAAGGGGGTCTGTAAACAGCACATATCGTTACAACTTGGTTGGATGGAGTTTTAATCGTTCCTGTTATTGATTCACACATATATGTATTATAGTTATAAGGTGTGAATTTTAGATAATCTTTTATATAAATAATAATACCACCACCTTTTCTATTACCGCGTAAATTCATTTGCGCTTTGTATCCAGGAATGCTAAATAAGCAACTGGTTTCTTTAGTTATTCCTACCTCCGTTAAAATTATAATATCAATGGGATGTATTGAGTTCTCCAAAACTTGTAATAATTTAGAAAAATTTTTTACAATCGATCGAATATTTATATGAATACATAAAAGGTTAATATGACACTTAGGTATTTTACTTATAAAACTATTGCAATCTATACAATTATTTAATTCCGTTATTTTGAATAAGTTTTTACTGCTATCCATATTAATAAAATTATTATATCAAGTACTATATCTAATAAGCGAAATATACGCAAGGAATAATTATTTTTAACTTTTTATGATTGTATCAATATCTAACAGAGATCTTATCAAGTATATTTTACTTACTTTTGTTTTCCTTGCGTATATTCTGCCTTGCTTACACCATACAAATTCAAAAGTAGAACTTAGCTGCTTTTTGCTACTATATAGTAGCATTTTATTATAGGGCGTTAGTGCTTCAAGAATGAAAATCGGAGTGTTTGCAAGTTCACGCGGTACACTTTGCACAACATCACCAACTGTAGTAGACCGTATCTGCTTAGCAGCCGTTATCCACTGATCCCTGGTGTGTTGGTTTTTCATTTCCACGATAAGAGATCCTGGTCGTTCCTTATGCGGTTTTATGACGCGTGTGCATTTTACTTCACCTCCATCCATTTTTAATTTTACAGCAACTGATTCTATAAGCTCCTGTGGTTTTTGTAGTGCGGTTTCTGGTAATCCTGATATTTCTGCGGAACTCCCTAGGGACCTTTGTTCTATCTCATGTAGTCTAAACTCTGCAGAGGCGATGCGAAGTTCTAGATTTTTATTATTATTTTGAAGTTCCGTATTTTTATTTTCTAACAGTTTTATTTTATTTTCTTATTTTGTAAACGATTCCTCGATGTTTGAAATTTGATGGCTTAAGAAATTAATTGAGACTTCAAATTCCTTCTTCAGGGACTCAAATTCCTTTTTGATAATTTTTTTCATTTCAGAGGATATGTCTCGAATTAATTTTGTATCAGCATTGCTGTTGGACACACGTTCGTCTTCCTCCTCATCATCGGATTCATCACCTTGTATCAAAATTGATGATCTATGCGAGGCATTACATAGACATTCTTCACAACTCCATTCCAGTCCGGGGGCATTACGAAGCGTTGCTAATTGCTTGTTTGAAAGTTTAGCGCATGAAGTATTGGCGTGGACATTTTTCTCACAGCGACTACATGTAATTCCAAGCTCTTTCTTTGTTATATTTTTTTTACATGAACAACATTTTGATATTGGCATTTTGAGGGTAGTTATTGCACAAATTAGGGTAACGTGTTTATAGTTCAAAAACTGACCAATGAATAAATATATATATATATATATATATATATATATATATATATATATATATATATATATATATATATATATATATATATATATATATATATATATATATATATATATATATATATATATATATATATATATATATATATATAAATATATATAAAAACGACGACGACGACGAAAAAACTAAAATCTCTTACTATAGCATTTGTTCTCTTGAATTGAAAAGATAAAAGCGAATATTTTTGAAGGGCCACAGGTTTGTTTTGCCTTATTCAAAATTTCTTAGAAAATAATAACAATTCTGACTATTCTCAGCACGTCGAATAACTCATGAGTCACTTAAAAAGTGCTGGATGTAATATAAACATCAAGTTACACTTTTTTCACGTCTGGACTATTTTCCAACCAATCTTGGGGATCTTAGCGAAGAACAGGGCGAGCGATTCCAACAGGACTTTCGTACGATGGAGGAACGCTATCAAGGTTACTGGATACATGATGGCCGACTGTTGTTGGAACATTTACTATAAATCTATGCCTTCAGCAAAGAAATCATATAAAAGAAAATTTCTTTCAACTTAAGAACCTAAAAACATAAAATAATCTTTTGTATTCATAGTTTATTACAAAAAGACAAGTATGTCATATATAGTCATATAGAGCTGATACAGGAATTTTAGTTACAGATTTGAAACTGTCATTTAAAATTGGACGAAAAACACGTATCAAAACCCAATCAACAAAAGTGCTGTTGTGCAGTGTTATCATTTAACATAAGTTGTCCATAAGTGAATACAAAAGAATCAAAGATTCTAATAAGATAATGTATGAAAACAGAAGTTGCTGTCAACCATCTTTCCTAGTATTCTTCGAAATCCTGAAGTCTTAGTACCAATGAGATATCCTAGACCTTAAATTTTATAATATCATTAGAAAACGATTATTACACTTAATTATTTTCTCACGGCAATTTTTTCATGGTAGCAAAGATTAATGTTTCTTAATATTTCAAAAAAGATCTAAATCCGTCCAGCAGTTTTTGCGTAAATGCTAATAGGAACGTCTGGGAAGCATCTGGGAGACGTTGAAAGAACAAGGAATTGAACAAAAATATATAAGACTAATTAGAAATGTGTACAGAAACAGCTCGGCATGCATACAGCTAGAAAAGAAAGGAGATTCATTTAAGATACAAAAAGGGGTAAGACAAGGAGATCCTCTCTCCCCAAAACTTTTCTCCGCTGTCTTGGAAATGATCTTCAGAAAGTTTGAATGGGAGAATTTGGGTCTTAACATCGGAGGCTGCATACTAACACACTTAAGGTTTGCGGATGACATTGTATTATTTGCAAAAACGCCCGGAGATCTCAACCGAATGTTAAACGAACTGGCGTCTGAGAGTGAGAAAGTAGGACTAAAACTAAATCCCGAAAAAACAAAAGTAATGACCAATGGACCTGTCAGCAGTATACAAGTAGGAGAGTCACAAATTGCTTATGTAGATAAATACATATACCTCGGTCAGCTGATATCACCTAAAGACAACTTAAGTAAAGAAATCGAAAGAAGGATAGCAAACAGTTGGAAAAGGTATTGGGGCCTGAAGGAAGTAATTAAAGACAAAAACCTACATATCAAAACCAAGACCAAGCTATTCAATGTGTGTATCTTACCAATTTTAATGTACGGAAGTCAAACATGGGCTATATCAAAAAATACAACCAGTAAAATTGCTATTTGCCAGCGAGCAATGGAGAGAAGTATGCTTGGAGTAAAGAAGAAAGATAGAATAGGAAACATCAACGTAAGGGAAAAGACCAAGGTACAAGACGTAATCATAAAAATAAAAAGGTTGAAATGGAAATGGTCGGGACACATGATCAGAGGAAAAGACAAATGGAGTAAAATAGTTACACAGTGGTATCCCAGGGAAGGTAATAGGAAAAGAGGTAGACAAAGAAAAAGATGAGATGGGAGTAGAGTGGCTAGAGAAAGATTAGAATGGAGTAGGTTGGAGGAGGCCTATGCCAACTGGCAAACGGACTTACAAAAACTAAAGAAACACGAAACACGCGAATAAGGTTAATTAAGTATCAACACTGTAATAATCTGTCAGTCTGAATAAAGGCTTTATTATTATTATTATTATTATTATTATAGGAACGTAACTCTTTTTTGTCTGAGTGAGATCAATATGTCGTCCCTCTGTCGATTATTCAAAATTATTTATTACAAGAACACGCGAAGGAATATAAGTAATTATGCATAAATATGCATCAAATCGTTTAGGAAAGGAAAAAAAATATATTGTATATTTGTAATTTTAGTTTTTTGAAGTGAAAACTTCTTTAGGAGACATGCTAATGATAATAGTATATCTATCGCTATGGAGACCCAGACTAGCGCACGCGCAGTAGCCTGTGTACACGTATACACTGTATCGACTATTTCTGACTGTATTATGTGCGCGTTGGACGATTTTTGGATAAGTATAATTTTGTAAGTCACGACAATGATGTAAATAATGAAAATAATGTTCAAACTTGAATTCATTGAAATTCGTGTAAATATAAATACTATGTATAATTAAGATAATTGTATATTAATTATTTTTTCAACCACTTTGTATTTATATTTTGTTCATGATTTGTTTAACCCATCATATGTAACTAATAAATAAAACACAAAAAATTTCATATAATTTTTGCATATAGTTTTAATTACTCTCAACTTAATAGTTCCGTTTTCACTTCTATCGGCAGTCCCACGACTGTTTTTTACAAAATTTGTGTATTTACCAGCAAACTTAAGATTGTTGATTTTAATCACTCTGTAATAAAAGCCGAAAGATAGTATATCTCGTAGACCTTATGAAATTATAAAACTTGGCAAAAAGTAAAAACTAGCATTTTTAAAGAGCCAATTTATATTCTTTATATAATAGATAAAAACTATTACAAACCTATATTTGTAGTTGATTTACGAATTTAGTGCAAACGCTAACAAGCTTAAGTTTTAAAATTTATAAAAATATCTCATACTTTCAGTTGACTTATAACTTTATATTTGTACGGAACGTTACTTGATATTTGTACGGAATCTCTTTCATGCGCTTTATGAATCTCACCTGGCCGGATTTTTTATAATTTTACAGGATTTTTTGTAACTGGTTTAAGTCCTTGTCAAGATTTATTATGCTATAATCGTATGAGGTATATACGAAATAATGAATATATAAAATATTCTAAAACAAATTTCCTTTTATGTTATAGCTAATATATGTAGCCAATATTAAAAGATTTTGCAGTTTTATACCCAATAGCCGACGCTATATGCTACAGTGGTACAGTTTATCGACATAAACTGTACATCGTAAACATATTGAAATATCGTAGTGCACATATTTTGTGGCTTGACACCTATTAAAGGGTTCATTACTCTGGACATCATACAGAATTTATGATGATAAAGTCGCAATAAGGAAGTGACTGAAGTTCACGTTAGTACTTTAATACTTTAGAAGATCTACCACAAATATAGAAAAACGTAAAATTATCATTTTATTTCAAGCTCTCATGGTTTATGTGTTTGTTCATTTTTATCATGATTGTATTCTGGTTTTACGATAGAACTTACAGTTATGACCAATAAATAAAGGGAATCTCTATTAGTTCCGATAATAGCTTGGAAATGTATGCAATAATATAGTTTGTTTGTTAGAAAGTAAGTAATTACTACGGTTTTATCATTTGAAACAATAGTCATTTTGCTTTTCTTTATGTATATGTAATTACAATACGTATTACCTGTCTCTATGTTAATTCCAAAGAGCTTTATATATCCGTCACCAATACATTTTTTAACAAATGTTTTGGTCAAAGATTCAAATTCAAATAATTCTTTATTAAATTACCACCGGTTCGAAATGCGGTTCTGCTGAGAAGAGCCGGCAAGAAACTAAACAGTTGATCTTTTCAGTATTGAATGTTACATTTCAATTCAATTCAAACATCTAAATTAAATACATTTTTATTGTTCAAATATTCTTGGACAGTGTAGAAGGCTTTCTTGGTTAACATTGCTTAAAAATTTACTTTAAATTTTTCCTTTGGCAAATTCAATATACAATGCGGAATACTGTTATAGAAACGATTACCAAGACCCATAAATAATTTATTTACATTTTCGAGACGATAACTGGGAGTCACAAGTTTGTCCTTGTAGTTCGTCCCTATCGTGTGTCTGTCACTGTTTTTGCTATAGCTTTGAATATGTTGCCGGACAAACAAGATATTGTAAAATATATTTTGAGAAGCGACCGTAAGAATATCTGTATCTTTAAAAACATCATCAACAGAGAATCTCGAGCTTTAAGATTACAAATAGATTTTACAGCTCTTTTACTCAATATAAATATTGAATTTATATCAGCGGCGCTGCCCCAAAGTAGCATCCCATAAGACAGAATACTATGAAAATAACTAAAATAAACAAATCGGGCAGCATTAACGTCCGTCATTACTTTACTTATTTAACTGCGAACGCGGCTTTGTTGAGTTTATCTGCGAGTGTTTCGAGATGGGGATTCCACTGAATCTTGGAATCTATAGTTATTCCTAAAAACACTGTTGGTTCCGTAACCTTGACAGTTTCACCCTTAATAACAGGACAAAATTTTTGTTTTTTAACATTAGGTAAAGTGAATTGAATACATTTCGTTTTTTATGCATTTAACAAAAGGTTATTGACGTCAAACCAACGAAGAATTTGAGACAATGCAGTATTCACTTCGTCAAAGTTAACTTTGTTTCTGTCAATCTTAAATATTAGAGAAGTATCATCAGCGGATAGTACAATGTCGTATAAATTCTTTGCATAAAAAGGTTGATCGTTTATATATAACAAAAATAAAAGGGGACCAGGAATAGAACCTTATGTAACGCCCATCTTTAGAGGAGATCCAGACGATTTTACATTATTTATATTAACCTTCTGGATTCTTTGAGTAAGATGCGAGGCAAGAAGATCAATAGCTGCGTCCTGTATGCCGTAGCGATAAAATTTTATTAACAAGGTTTCATGGTCTACACATTCAAAGTGACCTACGATAGATCGCAAAACACTCCAACTACATTTTGCGACCTCTCCCATGCGTCATTGATTTGCTTGAAAAGTGCAGCACCCGCATCCGTATCCGTGACTTGACTTTGGTGAAACCATATTGCTCACTAGTTATAGTTTAATTTATTTTGTAAAATAATTCGACAACGTGTTTGGACTTTAAACGTTATAAGGCCGAGATTAGCCTAGATAAACATAAATATTTAAAAAAAAAATCAAACACAAAATAATTCGCTAAAAACATAATAACGATATGAGGTCAACCTCATCGACGAGTGCCACTTAGTTTTATTTACAAATATTAAATAATGAGAGAAATAAACGACAATGTAAACATTAGGTAGTTACAATAATATATGCAATACTACAATTTTATTATAAAAATGTATTAAACCATTTTGTTTGATTAAAAAATATATTTTGAAAACTAGTAAATAGAAATACCACCAGGTGGCACTGCAATAGTTATGATGGTGATGATGTACTTTTAAATTTGAAGCGCAGAAAGAAAAAGGTCATATTGTTTTTGTATTTTATGCATTTAAGAGCTATATAACTATATAACTCTTCAAGTATAACACTAATTTGTCTTGAAAACAAATATAAATTCTGTAAAAGTCTTTAGGTGAATGGATTATATCACACTACCTTATAAGATAAATATTTTGCGCAAATAACAAAGCTTACATGTGATTTTTAAGTACTAAGGACATGAGGTTTAAAAACATACGACGTAATGTCATGTAAAAGAAAGTAATAGAGGTAAACAAATTGGTCCGCCATAAAATGACCAATTATAATCAATATAAACGTATTAATGTCCCGACAAAGCACTAATTAGTCAGTATCAATTGTACTAATTTGTTTTTTTTATTTTCTGTCATTAATTAGAGGTAAATGTTTAATCACTGCAATATAAAAACAAATGGTAACCATAATTATGGCTATCATTAGGTCAAGTCATTGGGTTTTCTTAATGTTAGTTTTCATGAGTTTGTGTGATCAATCTGTTAATAAGGAATCAAATGTGGAAGTAAAATTACAAGTAGTTTATTTGTATAATCAACAGACGATATTGGTAAAAATTGCTAGATAGAGGCACGAAAAAAATATTTACACTATTCCTGCTTAAACAATAACAAATATAAATTAAAGGAATATACTGTTAAGATACTTCGTTCCCCACTTTTTGAATTTTCGAGGTATGCATGTTGAGTAGTGGAGCGCCTCGCCCTGACTTAGTACCAAGGTAGGGAAATTAAAATATAAACAATTAATTCCGAGAGAATTGTCAATTCTCAATTCTCTCCCTCCCAAACGAATAAATGGTTTACATTATAAGTGTAAATGAATGTATGATACTATACTCGTACTCAGCTAACTCGTGCAACCACCCCAACGGACAAAGAAAGAGATATTGTTATAAAATATTATTCTTTAGTTTATAATAAATTAACGTTAGAGCTAACTTATACATTTATAATTTTTAAGTGTATAAGCTAGCTCTAAACTTAAGACCAAGTTACCATTCTCATCCTACATTTCAGAGATCGTTTACCCAATGCTATAATGATTTTGTAATAATACTTAAACTAAATTATACCTATAAGTTGTGCTTCAACTTTTTAACTATTAAAAGAGAATAAATTTAATTCTGTGGAAACATTTTGGTTTTGTTAAAAAATTATATATTCAAATTTTATCTAAATGTTTTAAATAAAAACATTCTCAAACTGCCATTATAAATTATGCAATCCATGCGAGAAACGTTATTAGCATTTCGATTATATAATTTATGAAGGCTTTTCACTAATTCGTTGACTAATATATCTACTTATATTTACGCATTATATATTACATGAAAATATTTGAATACTACCACCACTAACTAATAACAGAGATTATTGTAATATTTACTAACTCGAGATATTTATACGGTCTCTATGTAGAGCCAATTTTTTTTATTATATATATATATATATATATATATATATATATATATATATATATATATATATATATATATATATATATATATATATATATATATATATCGTAAAGAAAATATATAAAATAACACAAATGAATGAAATAATCTTGTATTTACTTACATGTAGTTTAAGTTTCGCCGTGATTTTTATGTTCCAAAGCGTTCATAATAGGTGTAAAGATTTCACTGGGAATTCATAGCCATTGCGCGAGAGATGGCGTGCGTACAAGTAGCACCACAGCTAAGGACAAACTAAAAGAATATCCGAGTGGCCGCTAAGCGTGACGGATGCACGTGCACGATGTGCGGACACATCTCTGGGAACACGCGCACGGGTGACTATCGAGCATCAGCGGGGCGTTCACCAGCCAATAAGAAGTTTCAGAATTAATATTTTTATATGACTTTATCTAAGAAACTTAAGTTTTTGGACGTATTTATTTTTTTGTATAAAGTACAACAATAAATGTCAATTGATTTTTCTACAATGTGAATATTAATTTCTATTTGGATCATTTCTCTATTTGTAAGTTTTAACTGCTTACCAAATTTATTCATTAGTAGATCTATGACAAACACTATGAAAATTTAAATTTGTGGGCGCATGTACTTTATTTTAGCGCATGTACTTTTTTTCATTACAGAAATAATAAAAAAAACTACAAATATAATTTTCTAATATTTTTTTAAATTTTAGCTTAAGTTACTTTTTTTCCTTTTAAAATATGTACGTCTAAATATTGTTGGAATGATACCGTAAAGATAGTAGAGTCTTTTGCTAGTTACAGACGCTATTAAGACATAATATAAGATATCCTACTGAAAGATGGCTGGGTGGTTACCTCAAAACTTAATTAATATAACATTAGATTTTATTCCTTTTTTGAACAAATATAGCGCACAATATTTATCAGTACAAGTTTATTAATAGCTGCAATATTAAAATTATCTAGTGTGCGTAGTATCTTACAGGGTCGTGGTCAACGAGCACGGTCGAAGCATCTTGACTCTCGATTCGAGTTTCGCGCTTTATTTTTTGATAATAGCAGGTTAGGTTGCGTCATATATATATATATATATATATATATATATATATATATATATATATATATATATATATATATATATATATATATATATATTCATAGTATAATTTTAATATTCACGTATTAAAAAGCATATATTTACCACGATTGGTAAATATATGCTTTTTTACATAAATTTTATACAAAGTTTATTTTAATGCAACATAGTAACATATAGTCTCAGATTCACGCTGTAACGCGCACATGGCAGGGTCGGCAGACTGAACTTGGGAACCTTATGTTAAGACACAAATATTTCATTTCCTCGAGTGGAATCAACGAACCCACAACCTGTTGTTTACAGTCACACGCTTGTGCCGCTGCGCCATGACGAGTAGACGATACCATTGACATATTTATAAAATGATGTAATTCACAACATTTATTAAAGAATAAATACAAGTAAATGTATATTTTTTATATTGATACCTATTTTTACGTAGTTCTGTAAAGATAATAATGACTTCTCATATATAAATAAATATACCTTATTGGGTTCTTAATGGCGTAGTACGTTATCTTTAATGAGTAATTACTATCATTATTACAGTAATAGTAGGTACCTACACAGTAGGCAATTCTATTTAAAACTGGAAACTATAAATAGTAGTTCTTGATTAGTGGTTATATGGAAGACGTAAGTACGAGAACTTTATGCTTATTAACTTTTTTCATTATGTGGAAAAAAATGTTTATCTCACCAGTCATTTCTTGAATAAACACGAGACTGACACAACTCGTTTTCGCTGACTTGACCAGTCGTAGCATCTACCACTAGGTTTGCGCAAGTGACTTAATCGATCCTATAAATAAATCTTAATATTAATTTAAATTTATCTGAATATTAAGCTATTCGACATTTGTTATTATCGGGGATAGATTAGGTTAGGTTCAGACGAAACTAAATCCTTACATAAAAAAATGTGTATAGGTATATATTTTAGATTTACTGTATACTATACTTATTTGCCTGTAACTTATCATCGGAAATACAACGACAAGTATGATAAATTTAATATTGCTTTATTTTATAGAACAACATTTTTTTTGTAAAACAAATAAAGTACTTAAATAAGTAATTTGGTTCGGTTTTTGTGATCACCATCAGCCTGTCCACTCTAATGGCACGCCACTGTTATAAAAGCAATAATTTTATTTTTGTCGTTGTATTTTTACAAAACACTTTTTCTTTGGTGTATAGGCATGCCCTTTATGATTTATTATATCCATTTGTCCTCCGTCCTTTTTATACATCTCTTCGATGGCTTTTATTTATTTTTATATGGCCCTCTTCTAAAAAAGAAGTATTTATTGAATGTAATGATTAACTATACAAATATTCTAAAAAGAATATAAACATTTTTAAATAGTTCTAAAGTGCTATTTACAAGTCAATTTTAACTTAATACCAACGAAAATATAAAATTCTGTCAAGAATAGTGCAATTTAGATAAATATGTAACGAATTAAGATGTCTATAAAGCCCAGGCTTGCAGTAAACAGTGCATGGAGCGTTGAAGTCTTTACTAAGAAGATGCGACTTTCGCGTTCCGCGTCGTCGAGCACAGTATAGTACGCACCATTAATCTTTTGATACGATGTATCTATACATTGTTTAATATGAATTTATAATATACTTAGATATGTCAACCATAATCTTACCAACGGAAAATCTTTATCAATTTAGCAATTTGTTATTACCAACTACGTAAAGAATAAATAACAAAACGTTTTGTTTTCGGACTTTTTCCTTTACGTTAGGCCACCTATTAGCCATGTGATTGATTATTATGTTTCTATATTTGCTCATTTATTTGCTTATTAAATTCTAGCATTAATTTTTAACTTATCATTGTAATAATAATAAATTTTCATTGTAAATGTATGTATGACACTTAAATTCTACGCTTAATTTTTGGCCTGTCATGGCGCAGGGGCTCAAGTGTGTGACTGTAAACGTGACATATTGTAGGTTCGATCCTATCTCACTCACTCACTCAGCTTCACGCTGTATCCCGCACTAGGCAGGGTAGGCAGAGAAAACCCGGGAACCTGTGTAAAGACACTCCGTTCCACTTCCGTTCCCCACTTTCCGTCGAATTTGAGGCATTGCGTGTTAAATGGCGGAACTCAACGCCGCGCTTTGCCTTATTACCAGAGCGAAGAAATGAAACATTAAATATTTAAATTGAAAATATTAAATATTTCATTTCCTCGACTGGGATCGAACCCAGAACCTGTCGGTTACAGTCTTGTGCCGCTGCGCCACGATAGGCCTCTCGATCCTATCTCAAGCAAATGAAATATTTATTAGTTGAATTTCTTCACACTAACAAAGCGTGGCGTTGAGTTTCACCACTCAACACTCAATGCCTCAAAATCTGTGAAAGGTGAGCAACGGAATGGAGTTTCTTATCACTAGGTTCCCAAGTTCCTTCTGTCTACCCAGTCACGAGGCGGAATACACGATAAAGCTGAAAAAAACCTTGTTTTATTTTTTTGTGTAATTAAACAAATATTTATATCTCAATAAATATAAATTTACAAGTAATCTTTAGACATTATAAATAAATACACATTAAAAAGGTTTAAAACATTATAAATACTCAGCCAGTAAAAAAAGTTATATTTATAACAAATGCATAGTTACTAAACTTTAAGTTAAATTTATTTTTTAAGTTTAGTACTTTCTGTCCTAAGTGTGGAATAACACTTTAAAAAATAGTAAAAATATGCACAGTTGTCCGATATTTGCTGATATAAGAGGGCGTATCGGTTTGTTACGGTTGACTGCACTCATGTAATTATGCATGCAAATAAGTGCGTCGCAAAGCAGTTTTTCTCTTTCCTCTACGTGAGATGCCTATATAGATGTATTGTATTATGTGCTTTTTAAATTGTAAGGTGTACTTGCGTTTTCTCTCCAGACGATTCACTTGTATTTAATATAATTTTATTATACTGTTATAGTACATGTAATTGATTTTTGTGTGGATATTATTGTATATGTCTCTATGTTACCGGAAATTTATATAATTCAGGTACTTTATACAATAGATTAAAAGTCTTAAGAAACCTGGGGTATCCAGGCAATATTTCCTCAGCTTATCGCTGTATTCCGCACCTGGCAGGGTAGGCAGAGGGAAATTAGGAACCTAGTGTTAAGACACACCGTTCCACTTCTGTTCCCCACTTTTCGCCGAATTTGAGGCACTGCGTGTTGGGTGGCGGAACTCAACGCCGCCTTTTGCCAGAGCGAAGAAATGACAACATTAAATTCAAAATATTAAATATTTTATTTCCTCGAGTGGAGATCGAACCCGCAACCTATCGGTCGGAGTCATGTGCTGCTGCTGCTGCGCCACGACAGGCCTCAATGCTTAAAAAATATTAATATTATCCATTTCATAATATTTACCTATGTAATGAATACAGTTCTCTGGAACAGTATAATATTTCTGCTCTTCCTTCGGCATTGTGAGAAATGAAACTTGCTTAATTATATTCTTACATCCAACCTACAGATTTAGCAGTTCCAAGGTGCAAGATAGTTTAGATTAATTTAGAAAGCTTTTTAACTTAAAAATAAGCTACCAATTATAACAGCTTGAAATGCTCACATGTAAACAAGTCGCAGCACTTTTATTGCCTGCCCGTCGGCACGTCCTCCCTTACATTGCTTTCGTTACATTACTGGAGTATAATGTTTTGTATAGAATACTTAAATAAATAATATTTCATACATTACCTACACCTTTTATGTAATCAATACATTATATATACTAATATAAACATCAACCGAGAACCTAGTATGTATGACTTTACCATTGGTTTCTTTCCCATAATTCTTATATGTATTTAGATAATTAAGATAATATTATTGAAGAGATAAATTAGAAGAATATTTACTCACATATTTTTATTAGTTACTATTTTTTGAAAATTGGACCAAAACAAAATTTCTACAGTTTATTCAGGTATTTAACAACTATCTGCATTTAATAGGTTAAAGTGGGGTATGATTGATTGTGTAATAACAATTGCAGTAGTGGGACAAAAGTAAAATTAGCTTTTATACACATATAAAGAAACTTTTAAAACAACTGGTACTTAGAAATAAAATTTCTAGCAAAATAATCAAATTTTCAGGTGAAGAAAGCAATCCTTCTCTGGAACTCTTTGGTACAGCAATTATTTACAATTCAATTATGGAGTACATTCAAACACCCTTTGAAGATAGAATGGTAAACATTCCCACTGTGGTTTAATTAAGAAGTCAAACAACGTACGTTCCTCCCTCTTCCGGTCGACAACGACCTACTAATGTAATTTTATCTAAGCAATCCCAGTCTTTTGCGAAACCTTGTGCAACTTCGATACATACATTAAGGCCCATCCGTCCAAGTCTTCTGTCAGACATACAAGCGAGGCGATGTGATAATATGGATGTAACGCAAGTTAAATTTTAATGTTCTGTGGTTGCGGTCTGTCGTCATCATCGCTGTGCTCCTCTTGTAATAATAAGCTATCTGGCGGCCCCCGAGATGGTGCTCTGGCGTTGCCACTACGTCGGGAACCACCGCGAGTAAACATGCGAGATAATTGCGCGAATTTCTTGCGGGACACTGAAAAAAAGAACAGTATAAACTGTTGTAAGGTTTTTAAAAATGCCTATTAAAATTATCCCGACAACAATAATATGCCGGTCCGAGCACGTTCATTTTACAAACAGACGAAAACTTTGTCTTAAAATGTATTATGGTATTAAAAAATATTTTTATCTACATATATTAACTGAAAATATTGCTCACTTTTTCCCATATTTTTCAGCCTTTCTTTAAACGCCGCTTCGTCATCGTGACATTTTGTTTTATTTCCTTGTTCGCTATCTAATGCTGCTATGAATTCTTGATTCCATCGGAGTTCGGCCATGAACTCCTCGTTTTGCAGAAACGTTGCGATGCGATCATCGTCCATGTCCAAGCTCAGGTCGATTCTTGCATCTGTACCAGGCGGTATACGAAGAAACATTGGAGGCAGAGGGCCTAATAGTCGAGGTACCCATTTTCTTCTTACTGACAATGGAACTGCGTCATCATCTCCTTTTCTGAAAATAGCAATGAAATTAAAATGTTATATATTAATTTTTTTCAAGTGAGATCGAAACTATAATCTGTCGAACTTTCAGCCGCACGGTGGTGCCCCCGCGCCACAATAGACCTTTAATCATATGTACCAACTACAGACTTAAATATAGTATTATATGTATCTGATGTGCAATATCTGCATTTAATTATTGATATAATTTTATTTATATCAATTCGTCATCGCTAAATAATATTTTAAATAATTTCAAAGGTACCGTTTAAAAAATAATGAAAAAATAAAACTGTTATCTTAAACAAGATAAACATTAGGGTATTCATAAAACCTTAAAAAAGTAAAATAAAAAAAATAAATATCTGAGTCCGTCGTGTCATTTATATCTAACAATAAATGCAACGCTAGTGGGATTTGTTTCCTCACTGGAGAATGCTTTCATTTTATAGCTTTGGAATGCGCTCCGCCACCCAACACGCAATGTCTAGAATACATCGGAGCTAGAGACCGTAGTGTTTGACCCTACCCTACTATATGTTGTATAAAGATTTAGACCGTTTCACACGCAGTTTCAAAGTGATAATAATTAAGATGCTAATAATTATAATGTCATACAATGTCACTTTCATTACAATATAGGTGAAAATAGCTCTAAGGTATATCAAAATGTAGCAAAAATATTAAATAAGGTGTAACTAACATGCACGAATATTAATCACGAAAGATTTCTAATAATTATTGCTACATTGCAAATAAATAGCTTTAAATTTCTTAACTGTTCAATTAAATTAATTTGTGGATAATATTATATTTAAAACAATTGAAAGTTACACTTAATTTATCGTTTTAAAGTTCACATTAGAACAACATATAATATTTGCATTGTAATAGGTATAAGTACTTAAAAAAAATATTAATATCAATTCGTTGCCGCTACATAATATATAGGTACTTAGTGTTTATTTTTAAGATTAAGAAATATATTTAAATAATAACAAGCAAAATAAAAATAATAAACCAAATATATGAATATATTTTTGATAAAAAAAGGAAAGAAAAAATAGAGAATTTATATATATTTTTATAAAGTTACAACTACAACTAATTAAATCATAAACTTACACAAGCGCTGTGGTGTCATTGTCGTCACCGTTTTCAGTACCCCTTGAAATTCTTTTTATTAAATCTTTGCGTCGGGACGGCGAACTGTTTTCAACTCTCTCCATTTCTAGGCGAAGTCTTTCATTTTGATTATCTGTACTCATAGCCAAGAGCTGGTCTATTGTGGCATCTACTGCGCCCTGGTTTGCACGTAGTACAGCTTCAATGACATCGTCGTCCATGTCAGGGAACATAGTTTTAAAGTCAGTCATCGCCTGCGTAAACTCGAGTTGCATGGTGGAGGCCATCGTGCCGGCCCTCGGAGGTGTGTTCCCGTCAAGAGACGTCACGAGCGCGCGACTCTCGCCGGCGACACAGCTGATATTTGACGTACGGCTACTGCAGCGTTGAGGAGCACCGGGGCCGGAGCCTGAGCCATCCTCGCGGCGCAGTGGTGACTGCGGTGACGGCCTCGTCCTCGCGCCTTTAATTACCAGCTTGTAATGACAAACAGCTATCACACTGCCCTGCGACGGACGATATCATGATGTGCAATTTTCACTTTCGGCGTTTCAGGTGCGCATTGCGCTTGCGTGAGTGCAGAGCAGCGGGGAAGTGAAGTCGTCGATATAAATAGAGGTAGAGAACGCACGACGACGGCGACGGCGCGCTAACTTGCTCCTTCGTACGCCGCGCATGTCCGTTGCATTGTTTGTAAATTGAGTTCATAACTTTGACCTTTCAATGTTGCAGCGCTGACTAATAGTACAAAATTGGCATGAACAGCCAATTACTTTATTAAGCTATGATTATATCTATATCTGCCTGTATATAAATATGACTTACCTATAATTAAATCATAATATTAGATGCTACAGCTGTATATGTATTTTTTATATGTAACAATAAGATAAATATTATACTAAAGACTTGCTTATTACTAAAACAAATTCCACTTCCAAACTTGTTACAGAATAAATTATTCTCTAGTAGACCGTGTGGATGGAGGAACAAATTCTTAAAATCACACTAAGATTCTCTCTATTATGATTGTTTTGGACTTTATGTTATACAAGCGACTCGCCCGCTTGAACTATAATACTATTTTATTTAATAATTTCAACTACTTTCTTGTTCTAATAACATTATTACTTTTAAGACAATATCAATACATTCAAAACTGAAATGCCTGCAAAATTGCAAAATTAATAAAAAAATTAGGAAGTCAAACTGATTTGACCAACAGAATATTTTTCTTCTGTTGGTCAAACAGTTAGAGTAGTACCTTTTGATGGTAAATAAAATCCAATAGAAAAGTTTACTATTCAATAGTAAACTAGAAAAGTTGTGAAATTACTAACATATTATTCTTATAACTAAAAAGTTATTTCAAATTTAACACTATCTAAGGAGGAGGCTCCTTAGTCAACAACTGAGCCCTCAGGACACTGTATCACGGTGAAGTTAGTGGAGGCTTTATTACTGTCTACACAATGTGACTAAACTGACTAAAAGCAAAGAAAGAAATATTAAAAAAGAACTTTATTTTTTGGATAGATCCAATGAAGATATTGTAACTCTTTTCGTTTGCTCTGCTGTAGTGACAGATAAATGAAGGTAAAATTAAAAAAAAAACATACAATATACTTATTTTTTTTACTATATCAGGTACTATCTTAACTCCTACCGACGTGTTCAAAAAATGGCAAATAAAATCCATAAGTCTAGTGAGCCGGGTGACTTGTCCTCCTTAGTTAACATTGGTGCTAACGCTTTTATCAGCGTACTTTTACTTTGTTGGATTAGTCCCAGACTCGTGGGAAAGCGCTCTTATTTAGTGGCTTCTACCACTGCGATTCGCATTAGGTAATGCCGGGCCCCGGTGCCCATTCAACTTTAAAGGCCGGCAACGCTCCTGTAGCTACTCTGGCCTTACACGGGGCCGCGGGCGACGGTGATCACTTACCATCAGGTACGCTCGTTTGCTGTCTTGCCCATAAAAAAAAATCTAGATGATATCACTGAATAATCAACGATGGCTTGTCTTGGTGGCTCAAATAATGAGCAAATGGTCTGGTGTTTTCATATCATTAGGTTCGTACGCACATATAAGCCTTGTCAATTTTGGAAACAAAATAAAATAAAACTCTCTAAAAGTTTGAACTTGCTCTGAAAAATTAACCACTAATACTCTAGACTTTTAGAGTAAGTTTAATGAGAAATTAAAAATGGATCCATTTTTCAAACATATTCACAACATATTGGATTCTTTAATTATTTGAGATGGTTTTTTTCGGTGGCTCTGCTCCGGTTTACAAATTCATTACACTTAAAAATTAATATTTAAAAAAATAACATAGTAAACTAGGAACTTTAAAGGCTTAAAAAATAAATAAAAACACATATACATTTAAACAAAATTTTTATTCTGATTAAAATATGTCCTACATTTATATTAATAATTTAGTGATTATACATATTATACATTAACTGACAAGATGTCTAATTTGTATATAATTCATTAAATAAGACATTACCACAAAAATACACGGTTTTTTACTGTGTAAAAGAATTTATTTGTAAATAAAACTCACACCAGTGGCTTATATACTTTAATTTCTATTACTATGTAAGTACATAACATTATTAATTATTTAAAATTGATATTTTTGTACATAGGCCATATATTGGGTTATCAGACTGTTGCTATCAAACTCTTAATAAAGCTCAAAAAATGTGTGTATGCCCCCTTGTAGTTAGATTTAAAACTAATATAACATTTTTTATGAAATAATAAAAAAAATGTTAAACTTCTATTCTATATTTCCAATGATTATTTTTATGTGGTACAAATGTACAAGACAACTAGATTACAGTACTAACTTGAAATATTGTACGGTTTCTATGCATCTAATTTCAAACAGTGAACTATTAAAAATCATTCAGTAAAGCTTTAAGCTTAATAAATTCGGAATAAGAGAATTGAATGGAGAAATTGTAAATATGAAATAAAGCACAATAAATTTAACTTCGTAAAAATGAAAGAAAATCACACTCAATTCATTTATATGAAGAAGTATTTATTGAAAAAGATCCAATGTGTGGACGGCACGATAGAATTGATTTTTTTATTATTATGATTATTTCCAAAACAATGAACAAAGTTAAGTATACACAGCTAAAATATATTTTTATGATTATTGGAATGTATCAAATAAAATGATTGGTGACCTTTGCATTACACAAAATTGATGATTTAATTGATTACTTAATGGTATAAAAAAATAAAATTTTAAAACAAAACAAAATGGCACTACACTAACAATCTAATAATTAAAAAAAATAATAATGATTTATGATTTTAGAAAGAACCTTTTAGCAAGATTGCAAAAATAACAATAATTTAGATATAGAATACCAACTTAATCTACGGATTGTATACCCAAAAAAAATATCCTTACAAATAATAAATAGAAGAAAAATATGCTTTGTATTGAGCGACTGTACTAAGATAACACTGACACAGTTCTAATTCATTCACAGTTCCAGTTCTTCAATTAGTTTGTTTTGAAAAGCTCAGAATAAATATATCAGTGATATTTTATTACAGGTAAAGCAAGAGATTCAGACGCGCGCCTGCGAGCCTTGCTGCGGCAACATCACCACTGTGTCAGTTGGTAGTGCGTTCTGCTCTACAGGGTGTTGCGGCTGTAACAATATATTTTAATATTATTTTTTAAGTATCACCCTATATTTGGCTTATAGCAGGGAAGGCAGAGGGAACTTACTGCTAAAATTTAGAACGTTACAGTGAGGCGGTTAGCAGCCCGTGTCAGTCTTAATATTACTTACATTAAATAATTCAAATTAAGCTAGAGTCTTTAATTATATATAAAACAAAAGGATAAAAACATGTACTTAATTTTCCAGCAACACCGCTAATCTGAGTAGTACCATGGTAACAGGCTGGAGTATAGTCATTTATATACTCACGGCAGCAGCAACGATGGTAGCAGTCTGAGCGGGGGCAGTGTCCTCATCGGGGGTGGGCGGGTGTGCGGGGGTCGCGGGGGTGGCGGGGGTCGCGAGCGTCGCGGCGCGGTACGAGGGCGGGGGGGACTGCTTGACCGCCTCCTCGTAGTCGGGCAGCAGGCTGGAGTAGGGCGCGGGGGCGGGGCAGTAGGGGGGCGCGGGGGTCACCACCCCGTCGGTCGAGATCACGAAGGGAGTGAGCGAGTGCAGCGCGTGGGTACGCATTGTGAGATATTTGTAGCATCGCCACACCACGCTGATGCAGTAGCCCTGTTAAGAAACACATTATTCAAATTCAAATTCTAAATATTCTTTATTCAAATAGACTTTAGCAAGCACTTTTGAATCGTCACGAACATAAAATTACCATAGGCTCGGAATGCGGATCCGCTGAAAAGAGCCGGCAAGAAACTCAACAGTTGCTCTTTTCAATATTGAATAAAGTTACAATTTCATTGTTTATTACATTAGTGACTATCCTGCATTAAATTCAAATGACCTTAATGAAATACATTTTTATCATTCAAATATTCTTGGACAGTGTAGTACTCTTTCTTAATTAACATTATTTTAACATTTACTTTAAACTTCTCTAGTGGTAAATTCAAAATACTCTGAGAAATACTATTATAGATACATATATCTTTTATTACTTTCTTATGCTTTTTTTAATACTTATTAACTATAAGTAAATATAGCTAGTAGCTAGTCGTTAATCGTACGTTACCCAGATAAATATTTATAAAGTAAAAGTGTTTTTCCTGCTATCCCTCAAACACTTTCTACCACCAAACAGTTTTTCTTAACATAAAAACTAAAAGATTCCGTCTGTGAAACATTTAAAGTTTCGCAATTAAACTAAAATATATTTAAGTCGTGACGTCGCCGCATTTACAGTCAGACTGTGTCTGACTGTAAATGCGGCGGTCGTGGGTTATTCATTTTTTTTTCTCGTTTCGCCCACACAAAGCACGTCATTAATTTGCATCACTCAACAATGACTTCTCAAAAGTGAGAAAGAAAGTTGTAAACATCCGGTTCTCCCTGCCTATTTGGGTAAATACAGTGTACTAAAGAATATAACCTTAAGCAACACAGCCAGGAGGAAGGTCGCAATGACTATGAAGGCGAGGGCGGGCGCGTGCAGCGCCAGCAGCTGCTCGCGCCACGGCACGCGCCGCGCCTCCTCCACCAGACGGTGTATGGAGCGGATGTAGCATAGATAGCCCGTTGCTGTTAACCTGTATATACATTAAACTTAGTTTTACTGCAGCATCCTGCTGCACGTGGCAGGATAGACAGATGCAATTTACGAACTAGGTACCCAATTGTTAAGACGCATTGTTTGTTGAGATGCGGAACTCAACGCCTTTTTATATGTAGTTAGTTGCAGCATTTAAAAAAAATGAAAACTAATCTTTTCGTAATAACCTTTATGTATCTGTATTATATTTATTTTCTATTATTTCACACTGAATCTGCCTACCCTGTCGGCAGAGGCAAAGCCACGGCTGTTACGCGTTAAGTTAGTGTCACTACGCCACGACAGGCCTCAGTATATAGGTACAACAATAAAATAATAAATAATCTATTAATTACTTACACAGTAATAGCAAAATCAAATATCTGCAGACAGAAGAACGGCAGCAGGTGCGCGGGCTTGCCTCTCGAGGCGCCATATATCAGCATCAGTGTGATGGCCAGTGTACACACTGTAACCAGCGCACCCACATCCACATCATCTACACACAGTTGTAGATCGGTTAACAATAACTAAAGTTTACACAAGCCCCCATGCATTTTGTCTCGCTTAGAAATAAAAAAGTACTCATACCTGAATTCGATATAACAGTTTCGGATTATTTGAGAAATGAGCGGACCTTTATATGGCATGTTTACCAAATTGCATTGTTTTTTATAACAATTTTAACAGGCCCCGTAGTCAGGGCTTGGCAAAATAAAAATGTAAAGTACGAAGTAACGATAAGTACAAATAGCTTTCAATAATAGGAAAATATTACTGTTACGAGAAATTAATATTATAAAGATTCTTTGAAAATTTTATTGCTAATAAACCTAATTTCTATGTAACAGAGATTACGCAAAAATTTTGCATATTTCAAAATAACTTCATATCTGACACCAAAGTCTAATAATATTCTGATTATTCCGAGGTCCGCCATGTTCTATTAATAACATTCTCTGGTCTCGAGGCCTCTAAATTATAATTAAAAGTTTCTTCAAACTCAATTAAATTGCTAAAAAATAAATTTAATATTGATTATTTCCATTGTTCTGTTTTTGGTGAAAAGCTACCGTTTTTACTAAGGACTTTTTATTTTTTATCTCATTAGGCCATTACAAACACAATTGTGAATATTCAAAATACGTGTAACAGCCTAGTTACATAGAAATGTCTGTAGTGTCTAGAGAGAGGTCTGCAGAAAAGAGCATGCTATAAAATCTGGCAACGCATCTTCAAACCTCGGTTTAAATAAATTCAAAACAAGAAGCTGCATTACGTATTATTTTTTTTATTATATGTATTTTTCTTTCAGTTCCACACCATATTCCACTCATGGAACGGAAGCCAGAGAGAACTTGGGAATAGTTTCAAGACAATCCGTTATCCACTTTCCGTGGTGGAAATTAACGACGCAATAATTACTATCTTTATACTGAATCAAATGACATTTTCTATACCTTATTACGGTTGTCTGTCTGAAATCGCTACTTAATCGATAAGGCGATAAGACCTTTTGTTTATTTGATTTTTATTTATTTTTAATGTTCAAATTCTTTAGGTATATAAAGTAATTATTATTTTCATCTATTTTATTTATAAATGCTTACTGGCATCAATAAGATAAAAATTGTCTATGCACACATTATTTATTATTAATTGTGTATTATAACATTATATTTACTCATATTTATAATAGTATAAATACGCTTTAAAATATAATGATTTAAATATTAAATATTATGTAGGGTGACTGTTTGTACAGTTGGTTTGTAAAGATGCATTTGCTGTACCTGTACATGAGAAATATATATACAGCTGAATAAGAAAAATAAAAGCGTTCAATCATTTGTTTTTTTTTAAATAATTCATTATAATTAAAATAAAAAAAAAATATCTAGAAACGTGTATGAAAGCTTTAAATTGAAAAAATCTAGCCATAAAGACGCAATAATCGCATATTCGTGATGTCAAAAGACATTAATTTAATTTATTTTTCCAAACATCTTTTAAAGAAACAATTTAGTGTCTAAGTTATCAGTTTTTTATTTATAAACTTTATTTGTAAAAGCAAAATTTAATTTTGGGTAACCTTTCCATATTAAAATTGTGTAATGTTTCCATATTTCTATAAAAAACTATATAGAAATAAGGAAACATTAAGCGATTCATGATTTCATTTGGTATTTCTTTGAGGAATGCATTACTGTGGTGATTGTGATACATTGATATTTTTATCTCCACAGAGACAGTCAAGAAATATTATCCCTACTTTTTCCTTGTTTGTGCCAAACCGAGATTTTACAATCATCAATTCCTTTAACAATGAAAAACACTGCAATTTGCTTTGGAACAACCTCTTCATTAATTCATTGATTTCATATTAAAAATAAGTTAAAAGACTTACGATATATCAGACTATGATCACGAGGATGACTTGGTGAATGCTGAGTGCCGGGGCGGGTCTCAACAATGGACAGTGGAGTTGATATGGCCCCTTTATCGCCCCAATCAGAAATCGGTGTTGATTCACGTTCTAATTCATCAAGCAAGTTTGGATCACGCACTATTGCCGCCAAAAATCCTAACGCTACCAAGTGGAGCAGCTATAAATAAAGAAATAGTTATTTCCTAATTATATATTGTGCCATCACGCCAAGAGGCTTCATATCTTTGAATATAATTTCATAATAAAAGAAAATTTACTAAATATATATAAATACTTAATATAACACAAGAAAATAAAATGATCCTATATTCTTTAACAATAGAAAATAGTCTGCATAAAATTGAAGCATGTAATTTATCAATATTACTCTCTTTGTAAATAACGCAAATTTGCATTTGTTTCCAGGAACTTTTGTAATACATATAATATATAAAGGCATCACCAATTTTGAAATATAACACCAACAGTTAAAACAATGCATGGTTATATTTTACCAGGCTTTGAAGCTTTCTATACTTGACTTATTTTGTGTTACTTTTTTATTGATATGTATGTTTAAATGTATATTTAATACTGAGGAGTCACCATTGAACATTGGTGGCATTGATATTTGTATTTCATCATCATATACTCTTTTTCTTATGCAAAAGACAAAACAAATTGAGCATATGTATTTTCAATACTCTTGTCTTGTTGCTTTTTTGTATGAAAAACATTGCATAAAAGGTTATATATTGTAAGCGTCATGTAGAACATGACCTATGGATAACCCTACTTTACACAGAAGGCAATAACCAAAGAGACAGTAGTGAAACAGTATGCATATACATGCATATACGCACTAGAATAAGGCAAAAGCTAAAAACCATATGCAAAAATGTCATTTGCCAAGAGCAGAATAATAATATATACCACAGCTATGCCTGGCTAATTTTTACATAATTTTTATGTTTTTTTTGTTTCTTATTCTAATAATCCTTTTTTATATTATAAAAACTAATTCTTAAAAAAAAAACAAAAAAACAAAACAAAAACAAATGACAAAACAAAAAATATTTTTTTTCTGAGAGAATAAATAAATATATATAATATATACAATAGAAACTTAATTCAATATAAAAAATATATCTTTATGTAGGGAATGAAAATATTTAATATGAAATACGAAATATGCATCAATTTTATGCAGATCTTAATATGATTAAAGGTAAATATTACTTAAAAATAATCATAACATACCAAATGCCATGTGCCCAACAAAATTGTCCCCGTCCGAACGTGGAGACAAAAACAACACCTCCATTCTTTACTGCGCTCAGTACCCAGCTTTGGCCGGAATCTTAACATTGCTATTAAAAAAAATATTTTCACAACTTCAGTCAGGGCCCTAATTAAATCTTATAAATAGTACATTTTTGAGATTATATAATAGGGAATCTAAGCTACTGTCAAATCTTATCAATAATATTTTTTCCTAAAATGGAAATAAGTAATTTTAGCAAATATCCTTTGAAACATATATTGATTATTGTGTGATAACTAATACTAACGTCATTTAACAAATATGGAAAAAAAAAATATTGTAGCTTGAATGAATAGAGGCTATCAAAAAATATTACTCTTCATTCATTTCTCCAAAATTTGTACTGAGAGATTTATTAATTTAAGCCAATATAACGTTCGGGAAAACCTTTATACCATGATCATAACAATTCACAAATTATTATCATAAATGCATATCTTTAAGAAAATTAATCTTCGTCGTTAATAATTCAAAATAAATAAGTGAAATGATGCTATAAACAGATGTGATGTGACATCTGTTTATAGCTCTACCTAATTTTCTAAATCTTGATTCCACTTTGACAACATATTGTTTTACGATCACGTATCGAATATACAACATTTTTGCGGCCACTACTCTATATTATAATAAGATCTCACCTGTTTGTTTTGATACCACAAAGTCAAATTTGCGCTATGTGTTTTTACAATAGCTAAAATAAGTTAGCCAAAATTACGACAATGAATAAATTTTTGAGAAATTCTTACATTAATGACAGATTTTGAGTGACAAGGATAGGTTAAATAATTAATTCCACAGATAACAACAAACAACATTTAAAACGAGGTATTGAGACTCCTTAAAATAACAAAAGAAATATTCTTACATTTTAATTTTCATTTTTACGATGCTTCTGATTTTATACAAAAAACAATCTATATAAGTGTATTAATATATTCACGGTAAAGTGTTTTTATATACTCATCATCTATTATAAAATTAAAAAAATAACTCATTTCTATTTAGACTATCTGTAGGGGTTAATAAATAGGGTGATTAGAAAATATTACTGTTTGGGTATGCGACTGTGTGATGTTATGGTTATTTACCCTGTTATTTCAATGTATAACATAACACAACATAACATAACTTGGGAACTGTGCTTCTTTGTTTTATAGATTAAAAAATAAATACCGTTTTCGTTAGGTTAATAGTTATTTAAATATATTTTTTGACATAGGGATTCACTTGATATGCAAATGTTTCTAAAAATGTAAAAATAAAATTTAGTTATTGGGCAACCGTGAGTATATACCGCAGTAAAGATAATTTATACGAACTGTACACTATGAAGCAGTGAAATCGTGACCCAAGCTTACGAAAGCGGATCAGTGTTTTCTCTAAGATATTTAAAAAGGTCTGCATTGAAGCTAAATCTATGTATATAAAAAATAAAATTATAAACTCTGAAAATAAAATAGGTACTACCTGGGACATAATATCTAGCACAACTAGTAAATTCAAAACTTATAATGAGTCGGTAGAATTAAAAGTAGATAATAAATTAATTAATGCAGATCTTGAAGTTGCAAATATTTTTGAGAATTATTTTGCAGAAATACCGACTAAAGTAACTTCTATTAAATTATATCTGTTAAGTTACTAAGCTCTATTATAACACTCATTGCACCAAACTTAACATTGATATCAAATAAATGTGTTGACAAAGGCCTTTTTCCCAATCTCATGAAAAACAGTAAAGTAGTACCATTGTTTAAGAACGAAAAAAAAATAGTGATCCTAGCTATTATATATCTGTATCTGTATTGCCATCGTTGAGTAGAATTTTTGAAAAAATAATTTTTAATCAATTATCTATGTATTTCAATAAAAATAATATTTTAAATAAAGCACAATATGGTTTTACTAAATGCAGACCAATAACAGATGCCAGAGTTGCCCTCCTTAATTGCATTTATAACGCTTGGGAAAACTCACAAAATGCGGTCGGAATGTTTTGCTATCTGTGTAAGGCTTTTGACTGTGAAGATCACGATACGTTATTACGCAAACTTAGCCATTATGGAGTCAAAGGCAGTGCTCGTGATCTAATTGCTTCGTACCTGAGGAACAGGATTCAGCACGTTACTGTAAATAAGTCTTTCGGTAGCTTTCTGCGGATGGATGTCCCTCAAGGATCGATTCTGGGGCCTCTTTTGTTTTTAATCTATATAAATGACCTCCCCTTTTGCGTTGATAATTTATGCGATGTGGTACTATTTGCTGATGGTCGATGATCCTCGTTATTTTTTAAAGAAAGATAGCTATGACGAAGTGAATAGTGCTTTGCTACTTTATTTCATAGCATATTGTCCTACGGAATATTACTCTGGGGCAAAACTGCAGATATCGAATCTGTATTTGTAATTCAAAAAGAATTCAAAAACTGCTCTTTACTCTTTTTGAATTTGTAATTCAAAAAGAGTAAAGAGCAGTTCGAGGCATTTATGGCATGGGAGCTCCCTGAGAGAATCCTTGAGATTTTTTTAAAAATTAACTGATATTCTTACGGTGGCATCACAGTACATATATGATAATATAGCACTTGTTCGGAAAAATAGCCACAATTTATTAAAGAACAATGACAGACATGATATCAATACAAGAAGTAAAAACAAGGTGATCACTAAGTTACCTAGTTTTCGTCTTCAAAAAGTTAGTAAGATGGTACACGTATGTATAATAAAATTCCACAAGTAATTTTTAATTGGCCACTTCAAAAATTTAAAGTGAAAGTTAAAAACATATTGTTAGGCAAAGCATATTATTCAATTTAAGAATACTACAATGATAAGAGGGCGTAGGATTAAATGCTGTTGGTACACACTCAGGAAGCTTTGTTATATATTTATTTTAATTGATATTTTGAAAAGAGCAACTGTTGAGTTTCTTGTCTGTTCTTCTCAACAGACCCGTCTTTCGAGCCAGTGGTAGCTCCCTGCAAGGACTGACACTACAGACACTTCTATGCAACTTGACGATTCAAAAGTGCTTTTAATGACCTAATTGAATAAAGAATATTTTGATAATGATTGATTTTGATTTTAAATGACATGTTGGATATAAGGCCTGTCGTAGCGCAGGGGCACAATGGGCATAAATGTGTGCCCCTGCGCTACGAAGGCAGGCATTGCAAATGTGTCAGTTTGTGGGATCGATCCCTACTCGAAGAAATGAAATATTTAATATTTTCAAATGATTTAATGTCTCCATTTCTTTGCTTCCATCACAAAGCAAAACGCGGCATTACCTCAATAATATTTTGCTTTTTAAAAAGTGTTAATTAATATGGAAAACGTAGAATGATTGACCAACCCTTATTAGTTAGGTAGTATTATCATGTTTTCTTATGTTTTTATTTTTAACCAGGGTCATCGGTTGAATTAGTTTTGTCCCAGCTTATTAAATTCTGATTTTCAACATTTTCAGTTTGCTATAATATTAATATTCACATTTTTAATGAACATTGTTGAAACTGCTGCTACCAGATGCAGTAAAATTTTATACTAATATATTATTATTTATAGTATTTTTGATATATTATAACAAGTAATATTTATTTGTTAACAGAAATACATAACGACACACTACAGTAACAAAACGTTTGGTATAGATGTCGACGGGTGATTTATCAATGAGTCAAACGTCAGTGTAATATTTTGACAAACGACATTTATCAGGAATTTGGGTACGATTAAATAAATAAATTTATATATTTGATAAATTTTGTTATTGGTCTCCTTTTAAACATTTCAGTTATAATGGAAAAAAATCCAGACCAATTAGGTTTTTTGGTCCTAACGGAGGACGGTGCAGTCCTAGAATCTGGTGGAGAGCTGGAAAACGACGAACGTGTTGCAACAATCGTAATTGATTTGATCAGTTTATCAAATAGGTTTGTAAACTGGAAGAAAATACTATAAAAAATCAGTAAAGTATTCATGAATTTTTACTTTTTGTCTAGTTTGTAATTATTGTTTTACTTTCAGCATAGATCCAGTTGCATTTGGTCCAGAAGAAAAATTTAAAAAAGTATCTATAACTTATGATGATCATTGGTTTGTTATTTGTATATCTAACAAAAAAATATATGTTGTAAAGCGAAGCATACAAGCATCACCTTCTGAAAGCATTGCTGTGAATGCTTGAATTTAAAAGAAGAAATTAAAGAAAATAAAAAAATGGGTCGTAATCTATTGATGAGCAGCTTAGAAAATGCATCATTCAATATATTGCTTCAAATATTATTTAGATGTGTAACTTTTGTAATTAATGCTTGGGTCATTAGAAATGTTGGGCATGAAGTTATTGGTATAATGAATGTGAGACTATTACTACTTGAAAGCACTATAATTTTTCTGAGTAGAGAACCTTTCTATCGGGCATGTATAGGTCAGAAAGATGACATTCAGTGGTCTCAGATTATAAACCAAATTTGGCTGTCTGTTCCTATAAGTTGTGTTTTGTCATGCATTTTTGTCTATATTTGGTTATATATTCTACCTCTTGGACATCCTGAACATGCTTTCCAATATGAATTTGGGTGCTGGAGTGTGGCACTGTCTTGTATTATAGAGCTTTGTTCTGCAAATGTGTGTTTAGTTGCACAGCTGTTTTGCTTTGTTAAACTAAAAGTGGTTTTAGATACTTTGCATATATTTGTAAGGACAGTATTGTTTTTATCTATTATTTTATATGACAGGTCTTTAGCTCTTATAGCATTTTCAGTTGCACAAGTTGGGAGTGTTGTTGTTATTGTAGTATCTTATTACTTATTTTTCTATTGGTATATTAAATATAAGCCACTTTATGCCAAAAACTCGCTCAAGGTTAAATTCCTCCCAAACAGTATTCTTGAAACACTGTATGATAACATGGATGACTTTCATTTTACTTCACTACTAGATTTCTTTCCAAAATATTTAGGGACAATCCACACAAGTTTTAATAGAAAATTAAGCACTTTAACTTTTAGCTTTGCAAAACAGGGTGTGCTGAAGCAATTATTGACTGAAGGTGAAAAGTATGTTATGTCAGTTAGTCCTGTAATGACATTTGCCCAGCAGGCCACATATGATGTTGTAAACAACTTAGGAAGTCTTACAGCTAGATTCATATTTCGACCAATAGAGGACAGCAGTTATTTCTATTTTACACAAATGGTTAATAGGGATTTGCCATTGCATAAGCAAGAACAACAAAAAATTCAAGAATCTTGCATAGTTTTATCGCAAGTGTGTAAAACTGTTAGTTCTATTGGCTTGGTGGTTTTAGTGTTTGGCTTAAGTTACTCCCATACATTGTTGACCTTGTATGGAGGTGAAGCTTTTGTGGCCAGTGGTCTGCCTGTATTACTTCTACGCAGTCACTGTTTGGCCATTGTGCTAATGGCTATTAATGGTGTAACTGAGTGTTACGCATTTGCAACAATGACTAGTGCACAACTAAACAGCTACAATTATTTAATGGTTTTCTTCTCAATAAGCTTTTTAATATTGTCATATCTTTTGACATACACTCTTGGGCCTGTGGGCTTTATCATTTCCAACTGTATAAATATGTTTGCTAGAATAATACACAGTGTACATTTCATTAATAATAAATATAAGGATACGGGCTATAAACCACTTAAAGGACTTTATGTTGGGAAGTATTTCCTAATCACTCTTTTTATTGCTGGATGTGTTTGTAAATTTTCCGAAAATCAATTTCTAAGTAATTCTTTAATCACACATATTGGAATAGGAATAGTATGTCTCATCTGTGTACTGCTGTCCTGGGGTTATGAAAACAAAGATCTTATTATAAAGGTATATAATAAAATTATGATAAAGGAAGAAAAGAAAATGGCAACTGATTAAGAATTTTTACATAATGTTTATAAAATGTATAGCATTGTATATAGAATTATTCTTTCAAAAATATAATATATGTTACCTTCAATGTTTTTTATTTTTATGTGGTATCCCACACATTGCAGCAGAGGGAATTTGGGACGAAATGTTAAGATACTCATCCTTTTACCCCACTCTCCATAGAATTTGAAACTTTGCGTGAGAGATGGAACTAAAGGCCGAGCTTTACTTCGATACCAGAACGAGGAAAATAAAAGCATTAAATTCTTTCCGCAATTGAAAATGGAACCCACACATGTTTATGTCTCTACGCCACAAGTTTAAGCCTCGGGGTATTATTTAGTGAAATCATATTTGTAATAATAAATAGTTTTATTTCATTATTTTAACAAAGATTAATAATTATCAATATAACATTTTTATATAGGATAAAAGAAGACTCCTTTCATTTGCTCTTCGCACATTCTCTTTACTTCATCTGAAAAAGAAAAAAACATCTAAAATCGATTTAAAAATAAGAGAAATTGAATCTTTTTATTTTAGTTTATAGGTATTATATTTAATACGTAGAACTCTCTTTTTTTGTATAATAAAAGTATGAATAAGTATGAATAATACCTGCTATGTCTTTTAAATTGGCATTTTTGTCTTGAATTACGACATAAAATTCTCTATCGTTAGATGATTTTCCTGCAATCCAGTAATCGTCTGGAGTTTTAATAATGACTTCACCATAGTTGCCTATGCTAAAATAATTAAAGAAAATATTATCTTTTATTGCGTGAATTATCATAAACTAGAATCGTAAATTTAGATTTAGGTTTAAAGAGAACTTTATTACCTATAAAAACACAAAGTCACTTTATGTGATAACATAGTTTAACTTAGCCTATCTCATTCTTAAAGTCGTCTATCGCCGTTGTTTAAAACAGATTAGTACGACAACACATTTTCAGACATTGTAAAAATAAATAAAAAGCAATAATTTACATTAGTAGGTACAAATTAATAATATTACTACACCAAATATAGACACAATGTATAGTGAAGATAAAAACATAATTCTGTAAAAAATAAAAATCACCATAAATATATGTTTCCACTTTCAAAAAATTACCAAACTCAAAATACAAAAAAAGCAGCTAACAATACAACAGAACAATAAAATAAAAAATATTTTTTGAATAAAAAAAATTATAAACGAAATGATATTAAGCTAATTTGTGAGTTGGTGGTGGCAGAGTGCATTTGGGAACATTTATGATTTCACTCTCCCACCATGGCGCGATAAAAAAACAAAACACTTTTTGACACTAAACAAAAGAGAATAATATAATTGTTAATAGCAGAATTACCTCTTTCTATCAGAATGAATACCAGCAATTAAACTTAGAACTTCTGGTTTTATTGTTGTGGATGGAGTAAGGGTTGAAGGTGGTGGCTGAAATAGAAAATGTTAAAGTATAAAAAGTACATAAAATTTTAATTGATCAACTGTAGTGGTAAATATATTTTAAAAGAGTTTTAGCTTATGGCTTCACTGGAATAGTCTCATGAAAAATAATTTACACTAAAACAACTAATGTGATGTAATTTAGTCAACATGTGGTGTGTCTTACTCAATATGTGGACTATCCAACAAAAAATAATTTAAATATTTTTAGGATTTGATGGAACAAATGCCAAAAAATTAATTCAATATATATATATATATATATATATATATATATATATATATATATATATATATATATATATATATATATATGTATATGTATATGTATATGTATATATATATATATATATATATATATATATATATATATATATATATATATATATATATATATATATATAAAACATGTTGATGCACATCTGGAGTACCTTTTGTCACGGATGTATCTAGAAATATTTTACAGGGACTTGGACTTATTCTCTGAAAAAATCCGTTTTTCAGATATAAAGTCCAAGTCCCTGTAAAATATAACCTGTAAAGGTTTTATTGTTTATCAAGGTAAATTTTTCCTTAAATTTCTAGAGTGGGGCACAAGACTATTCTATAGGTATAGGTAGGATGTCCACGTCCCCACACATTTTACGTGCATGCCTTTTGTATATAATGATGTAAGAAAGTATTTAATAATAATCATAAGTCAAGTCACTTACTGAAGACCTATAAGCCAAGTTAAGTCTGTTAAAGTATAGAAATTTATGATCAGAGGTAGCTAAGTTTGCATTTTGCAAGGCGTGCATTGTGCACTGTTCACTTATGGTAGATGCAATTGTTGATAAATGAGGTCCAATAAATGCATCTAAAGCCTTGAAAGTCTCCAATTGTAATGTTTTTGTTACTGCAACAAAATATTTTTAATATAAATTAGAAGGCCTAACACTAGGTTTTCAAGTTCACTCTGCCTACCATGTCATGTATGGTTTTTAATTGAAGCATCAAGCTATTTAATACCTGTTAAGGTTTGTTACACTACACTAAAATTATATTACATGTTGTATTTACATTTACATTAATGTAAACTTTTTTAAAATTTATTAGTATTAATTTAAAATTGATATTTTAAACAAAAAAAATAATAATTTACAATTATTATTTTAAATAACTATCTATAAACATATTACAAGTAAAATAAAATAAAAAAAAAACACAAAAATTAAAGGCTCTCACCATCTACTGTAAAACAAACTGTAGCACTCAGAGTTCTATATATAACAAGATAGTATTGCTTTGTTTCAGTATCATCTTCACACATTAAATACACTTTATGTAGTTTCAGTAAGTCTTCTGCATCACGAATGCCATCTGGTGGACTGATAAAGCGACCATGTCTTTGAGCAGCAGTTACAGCACCACCTTGAATTTCCTTCTCAACTTGTTTTGGAAGCAAGCTATGTATTAAATATTGGTAAAGTGTCAACATGTCATTTGTTGCCAGACCGTTCCTGCAATTTTTAATTTGCTTTTATAATATAATATTATTATTATTATAAAGATAATTGCTTAAGCATTTCTTAGATGCATATACAACATGTAAAGGTATGTTGTAAAGTCATATAAAACACACAAAACATTACTTAAACAAAAAAAGTAGTTTCATATATGTTCTTGATATTGCATGTTCAGTTGTGGAACTCAATGCTGTATTTTTATGTAACGCTGACTAAAAAAAAATATTTATTTTAAATGCTGAAGCTTTATTACATAAAGTATTTATATATAAAAAAAAACATTTCAATACAGATGTACAAAACAATTTCAAAATAACAAAATATAACTCACCATATAAGTTGGTCATTGTACACAAAAGAAACACATTTAAAATCTGGATAACTGATTTCAAGGAGGTCAATAAAACAAACAACTTTGAAAAATGAATTTTTTTCTAGAGGCAAATAGTTTATTCCTTGAATAATATTGCTTATATCGTTAGGAATATTCCTAGACATAATATACTGAAAAAATAAAAAATAAATAAATAAAGCATTCTAAGCTTCTTGATTTTCAAAAATATCAATTATATAAAAAATGTTAAATGCAAATGTTGAACTTACTGGTTTAAAGAATTGTTCACATTTATCATAAATCTCTTCTGGCGATATATCTTTTAATTGACCTACAAACATTCGAAACATTTTGTAAGCCGACACAAGCAAATCATACATGACAGATGGTTCTATCTGAAAAAAAAAATATAAAAATGATATAATTTTTTTATTATCACACATGATAGCAATATAAGGCTTAATATTGGTGTTATTTCAACTTATATATACATAATTATCTTTAATCGTAATGTACTCTTTGATACAATTAGTAAGAGAATTATTAAAAAAAAAAAAGTTTGCATTCTGAAGTAAAACAGACATTTTGAGTTAGTCATTTTATCACTTTAAAAGTAATTTAAAACTACTCATAACTTAAACAAATAATATATGCATTTACAATGTTTTACCCACATAATCTTTTTTATCTCCACCAGTGGAAGCACTCTTGGTTGCATATGGTATTCGTACAACCTGGAAATTTAACAGATCTATATTTTTCAAAATTTGTTTAAAATTTTATATAAAAATATATATTTACCAAGACCATCCAAAAATTTTTCTCTGGTTGGTAAAAAATATATCTTTTCGTTTGAGTTTGTAATGCTTCACACGGTTCTGATGAGAATGTTCTAAAAATTTTAATTAATTGTGTATGTAGATAATAAAAAGGATATGTTTTATTATAGAAACATGATAAATTTCAGAACTATTAAATACTATCATTAAAATTTCTACAAAAAAATGTAAAAAAGAAGGACGTAAATATAAACAACATACGTCATAAATTTTACAACCGCCTCGCATAAACCAACTTGCATTTTTCTGGCATCTGGCGATATTTGATTTGGGTGAAAGAATAGTATTCTCTTAAGTTCCTAAAAATTATAATATAATAATGTGATGATAATATAAGTATAATAGAAATTATGTTACATTATATTTTATATTTTGCCCTTGTGTTATGATATTTTTAGTAGGGCTACTTACTTCTCCTTCTTTCGGGCCAAAATTAGAATTGAATATGAAAAAAGAGTTTATTTTATTCTTTACATCAATCATACTGTATAATCTTATATATCCTCTTCCAATAGTAAAGCAAAAACAGTGTATACTATCTCTATTAAATTGTATTATTTATATATTCCTATTTATTTGTGATATTTCTATAATTACTTCTATAATGTGCACTTTCTTTAGTTTAATAACAAATTAAAGAAAACCACAAAGTTTAAATGTAATATTGTCATTTGTCAATGTCATCTAAGACATTAAGAAAAGTCTTTGTTTTCATTCTACGTGACATTGGCGAAATAAACTGTGCTCTACTGGCACGCCTAAAAGCCATAAAATGAATGGTAATAAGAGTCTTTGTTCAATTTTGAACATTGATAAAATGTACGAGGACTCGTCAAAAGTACTACATTATATCTGTCCTAAGTGTGGAATAACACTTTAAAACATAGTAAAAAAAGTACTACATACCTCATGGTTGTTATAATTAAATTATTTTATATTAAGACATTATATATAATATTAAGACTATTATATAATATATATATATATATATATATATATATATATATATATATATATATATATATATATATATATATATATATATATATATATATATATATATATATATATGTAAATTAAAAATGCATACTATTATTGTATTGTAAAATATCTAATATTTAATTAACTGATCGACATAATTTAAATTTTATATACCATAAGCACATATATTTTTTCAATAGATTACCGTACCGCACCTTTCGATAAAGTTAATTGTTACTATGGAAACAAAAATATTTTCAATTGATGTTGTTGCATTTTAGCTAACGTTATTTATAAAGCATTTATTTTCTAACATTTATTTAAATAAACGCGACAGTAAAATTTAAATATACATGGCGACACGCAACCCAAGGCTGCCGTTATTACCCGGCTATGGCACAAACCCAATGGTAATAAAAATATTTTTTTTTTTTTTTTTTTTCAGCTACATGCTGTATTCCACGTATGACAGAGTCGGCAGAAGGAACTTTAGAACTTAGTGTTGGGACATTCCCTACCGTTCCCCACTTTCCACCGAATTTGAGGATTTGCTTGTTGAATGGCGAAACTTAGCATCACGCTTTGTATTGTTACCACAGCAAAGAAATAAAAGCAGGATTAAATATTTGAACAAGCACTTCCTTGGGCGGCCGATAGACTTCACTTCATAGCAAGGCACTGGCATTCAACATAGTTCCTAGGTCGACGTGCAACATTGCCACACCAGCTCTGGCGAGGCTCATGGAGCTTATCCGTTACTGAATATGTTACGTATGCGGCCAGACCGCATTACGTCGCACATCTACATCAGCATATTAATTTCCTTGACTTGAAGCCTGACCTTGAGTGTGACGAGATAGCGCTGGTCAACATTCGCTGCCGTGTAAAAAAAAGACGGATGACGCTCTTGTATATCAGCCCATTGAGTTTGGGTTGTAATCTGCTGTCACAGAATACACCAGTGACGTCCCACAATTTGGCTCAGGCAGCATGTATACGGACATAGATGTTGTGATCGATACCTCCAGAGAGGTGTATGGCGGATCCGAGGTCCCTGTACTTTTTCAATTCCACATCTGGTTCAGTGTTTATATCGATAGTGCATAAGTCTGAGCTCCTGCAAGCTATGTACTTCTACATCACATTTTTTAAGACCGCCGTTCTTAAGCATAACCTTCCAGAGGTTCACTTTGGGCTATTAGTCGGCTCTTGTCACCGAGTGCTATGTTGTTGGCATACATCATCGGGCACGGAGGCTGGTCTTGGATTTGAGCCCAGAAAGTATTGAGCAGTACATTATATAAGAACGAACTAAGAGCCGAGGTGTGCCCTGGTGAACCCCTACTGTAATCTGAAACGGTTTGGTGTTCCCAAGAACAATCCTACCCAAAGAAGCCGAGGCATGGACATCTCTGATATTTTTTAATATAGGCTTCAGGGATCCAAAAAGAAAATGAATCTCCGTCGCAGTGCCCATCAGCAGTAGTTTATCTGTCTGATATTCGTTTATTTATTTATTTAAAAAAATGTTTATTATTTTCTTTTTGATTCAAATCGCAAGATATTTCTTATACCTCCATTTAATTAGAGTTTCTGTTATGGTGGGTATTCTAGATTATCTAATTAATTATTTAGTCGTATAAATAATTTGAAATTAAATTATATGTGGAATTTAAGCAAACATTTAACATAAATTTTATTCTACACTCCGTCGTTAGATATATTCAAAGATATTATACTGTTATTCTGGTTTAAAATTAAAAAGGATATACTATGGTATATTGTATGACATCATTATTAAGATATTGGCTCATACTTCTTTTATTGTGCAGTGGAACTTAAATCCGCTTCATCACGTGTGTTTTACCAGAGCAGAAAGTTAAGAAAATGTTTTTAAGGTTTGAACCCACAACCGACCTCTCTTATATTCAGACGCTGTCTACTTTAGGTGGAGTCATATTTTGTTCTGTGTTTTTTTTTTAATTTAAATCTTTGATTTTAGATTGGCAAAACTAACTTCGGCGTACGTCCCATATTTACTTCAATAGATAAAGTTAATATGTTAGTGGATAAATCAGAGGGCATAAATCGGGTACCTTCCTTATACTGTCGAAAACAAGCACCTGACCTCCCCCCTTGGATTATGTATGATAAAAACGTATGTTATGTTAAGAATTCATAATTGCAAACATAGCTACTTACATATTTATGTACCTATATGTTACGCTTACATTTGAAGGCCTAGCACTTCTAAGACCATAGCAGGATATATTAAGAAAGCTAGCGATTGAGAAACTCAACGTGAGTCTTACCATAGTAGTAAAGAGAATAATTAAAAATTATAATAATTATTATTTATTCTCACGAGTGAAAGGCGAATCCACAACCATAACGACTGTCCCGCTGTTGTAGGTACTTATAACATTTTTTCTGTAAATAATTAATCACAGGTAAAGAATTGTACTCGTACAATAAGCATTTTTTGTTGTTCAATTTCCAATAATTTTAAATAATGATTAGATACTGAGGTTCCAAGCGTTTTCAACAAACCTTACACGAAATGCGTTCTGGGGCTCGAATACTGCGGAAAGTTGAAATATTCTTTTTTCTTGAAGATGGTACTTTAAAAGTTATTGAACCTAAAACTGAGAATAGTGGATTGTCACAAGGTAATTAAAGGAATTATATGTTATGATTCCGAAGGATATTTCTTTTTTCATTAAATGTATTTTTATTAACTGTTAAGTATAAATCTAGGTACCCTTATATGTCGACAAAGAATAAAATTGCCATTTTCTGGGGACTTATATTATGACGTTCTTGATTTGAATATTGGGCGTGAAGTTACTTTTTATGGTAAAATATTTAAGGTAAATAAAACTTTTAAGTATTGTTTAAAAGCTTTTTATTATGTAAATTTAGATAGCTTAAAATAATTATTTATTATTTTTAATTTGTCATTTTCGATGCGCTTTAATTATTTATTATGATGTCAGATTATTAACTGTGACAATTTTACAAGAGTGTTCTTGAATCGCCTTGGAATTAACGTTCCTGACCCCATTCCTTGGCCTGATGCTATTGAGGTAAGTTGAGCTCTTTTTGTAGATATTGATTTGAAGTATATTTTAAATAGGTATTTTTTTTATCTATCATTCGATCAACCTATTGATCACTCTGTCGGTCACTCTGTCGGTCAAAAATCTTTGCCGTCCGATTAAGTTAAACATTTTACTTTTTGTAATTCCAGAGAACCCCAGACACCTTGAAACCTCCAAAACATCGACCTTTTCGCCAGTTTCTAGATTTTGATAGGCAAGTGTTAAGGTACGTACAGACATATTAATTATATCATATACCTATTTAGCTATATATATATATATATATATATATATATATATATATATATATATATATATATATATATATATAGACCTATTAGGTTTATATATATTACTTATATTAATGATTATGCAGCGCCTTAATTTAAGAACCTAATAAAGATTATTATTAGATTTATAATTTTTATGTAATGAAATGTATCTACAGTCAAAGTTAACAGCTTCTTAAAATGTGTCATATCATACGCAACTATTAAATATTTCCATTCAATCATGAGGGTGGAGTCAGAGGGTAAACGCTAACTAATATAGTACACAGGGTAATTCAGACTAGTTATGTTAGACAGTATCCTGTGGACGTTTAATAAACGCGTGACATTAAGTATCCGATACTAAACAAAGACTTAGACTTTAATAATTTGTGTTACTTTATAAGATTCAATGGTTATTGGGATGATCGGGATTCTGAGTTCGGGACAATACACCATTTAGAAATTCATTACTTTTTGGCTGATGACACCATGGAAATTAAAGAAGTGCTGCCACCAAATTCTGGAATGGAAGCTGGACCAATGTTTTTAAAAAGGATGAGATTACCACGGGTAAATAAAAGTATTCTAGATTGTCTATAGTTTTATTTTGGATATTTTAATAAACAAAAAACGTTTCGGAAATTCGTTTTAGACGTACAGTTTTAGGCTTTCTCTCTTTTGTTTTTGTTGCTTTTAGCTTCACGTTGTATCCTTTACATAACAGAGTAGACAAAGTAGTCTAGAATTAAGACAATCCATTCCCCTATTTCTATTGGCCGTATTCAATTTCATTTCTCCAAGTGGTATTGAATTCACAACCAACGCTTTTACAAATACTTTAAATTTTACAAAATTTCTAATGTTCGGCCATTGCGCAACGACATAATTTACTGGTACTTTTAATTTTCAATATTTTTACATTTGGTATATTAAATAATATTCACATTTGGTAGAAAATACCACCGCATATAGAAATGACCGGCGGACCAGCACACGCTTCTTACTCCCCAGCGGACTTGAGTATCGGCGCAGTTGTTAATGTTTACGGCCGTAAAGTCGTTCTTACTGATTGTGATCCATTTACCAAGGAATACTATCGTGTTTCATATGGATTGGGTATTAAGCTTATCTTTTCTTTCAAAAATTTCAGTTTTTGTAAGAATTCTGTACTATGAATTCTATACTATATCATAATTTGTTTTTAGTAAAAAAAAAAAGAAAAATTAAATAAATGCATGAGTATCTTTCAATTCGACACTTCTTCATTTTTCACTTATTCGTAAGACACTGTGTTCGTCAAATATTTTCACACTTCGCCACGTACAGACGCAAGTAAAAGTTGTCACTGAAGAAGTATTATTTTCCGTAAAAAAAAAAAAACGAAGTAGTATATTTTTAATTTTTTTTATTACAGATACATTTAATCCTTTATCTTTACCAAAAGACGAAAGTACAGAATGTATAACTACAAACATGGCTCAACGTCAATTACCGCCTTGGAATGGCTACGGTTCATACGAGGACTCCGCTGAAAACTGTAGGACCGTTGAGCCCAAAGCGCCACACAGGGATTTTGTAAAATTTTTGAATAAAGATAGGTAAGTATATATATCTTTTTAATTTACTCTCAATGGGAAAATGGGTAATTTTACCAAATTCCGAATAACATGTATATCTAATAACCTTAAAGTACCAACCTACCTACTAGTTGAATTTTACCAAAGCACGAATTACTGCTGCTATTGGTACATAAAGGAAATTATAGTAAGTTATATAGTAAGTTATCGTATTTGGAAATAATTAGAAACACCTGTTCTTCGGAATTACTAGAATGCTTATTACAATAACAAGCATTCTGGCAATTTAGATCTATGAATAAATAAATCTATTTATTTTGATCTGTGGATGAAATGTTTGTTTTAAAAATATATATATATATATATATGGAAGTAAATATATATATATATATATATATATATATATACATATATATATATATATATATATATATATATATATATATATGGAAGGGATTAAATATATAAAACATCTTTTAGAATCGGATTTGATTCTCATATCTTGCGGTTCGCGGCGAGGCTAATCAGTGACGATCCTATAAACGAGTGGCGCTATTTCATAGTAAAATATTTTTTATGTGATGACACTATTGGTATTTTTGAGCTTGGTGAACGAAATTCCGGATTTAGCGTAAGTTTTTCTACATTGATAAATTCAATGTATTTGTGAATTGTTGTAAATACACATGCAACAGTACTTGTACGTAATTATATGCCTTCTGGTTTAACAGGTTCAAATAATCTATAGTATAGATAGGTACCATTCGCGAGGCTTAAGCACCGCTTTGCATTAGTGTGTGTGATTATATAAAAGTAGAGTTAGAAAAAATGTTTGATTATAAATTTTATAAATAGAAATCAATAAGAATTACAACAAAATTATATAATTTTTTCTACGCAGGACGTTGCACCATCCTTATAAGTTTAACGGAGAGATTAGTTCAAATGGTATTGAAACTAATCTTTCCGTTATATGCCAAATTATTTCATCAGCACCAGCACTAAACATTTAATTTCCAATCAAATAACTAATTTTAATATAATAATAGGGAGGAAAATTCTATAGACGTGATAAAATGTATTTGCCAAACGTTGATTTTTTCGTTCCAAACGAGCCCCCATCGTATACGGACAAAGATATGTGGGTTGGTAACGAATTGGTGATAAACAAACATTGTTTTCGACTCATTGCAGCGGATGAATACGCTCTGAGGTATATGGAACTGCATTCAAACGAGGTAAGTAGTGTCGCATCGCCTAACTGAGCTAACGTTATCGTATTTGGAAATGATTAAGGACAAATCTATTATGACAATTATAATAAACTTCAGCAAACAATATTTTTTCTATTTAAACTATTAATAGTAAGTGATAAATGTAAAGATAAAATACAAGTTTTTGTTTGTATCATTTTTAACTTTAAACTTACAGAGATTTTTAGATTTGTAATTGGAAAATACAAGCTTAAAAACTCATTTTCAGTATCCCATGGCTAATGTAGCGTTGATAATGGACAAAATACGCCGAACTCTCGCTTCTCAAGAAAATGGCTATAAGAATTTTGTTGCAAAGTACATGGACGCCGTCTTGCCCAACAAAAAAGAGTTGATGTCTGTCAGATGCTTCAAGTAATATATCTGCATAATATATTTGTTTTTAAAATCTTACTAATATATTATATTATAAATGTTAAGGTTTGTAAGGCTGGACTATGGACGACGGATGGACAAGCGTGCGACTCTAAACATCACAGATTGTGACTTCGATTCCCATTTGAAGAAATGAAATATTAAATATTTTTATTTTCTCATTCTCGTAAAGAGGCAAAGCGCGGCGTTGAGTTACGCCATTCAACAGGCAATGTATCAAAAATTCGGTGGAATGTGGGGAACGGAAGTGTCTTAATGGGAACGATGTGGCCATTTTAAGCTTAACACTAGGTTCGTTTGTTCCTTTTGTGTGTAATGTGCGGGATATAGCGCGAAGAAAATATTTCTCAGATATTAAATTAGGCTTTTATGTACGGATTAGGTTAAGCTAATTATTTTTAAGCTTAAAAGTTTCTTACCTAACTTGCACTTTCGGTGGATCGGTGGTTTACCGCACCTATAGCTGGTGAGCTGCTAGTACATACTAAGTAAGTGTCCTTTTTTTACTATAAGAAAGTGTCTACAGTAATACCTAACGTTTCAACGCAATGAGCGTTTGCAACTTTTTGCATTTAACAATGTTATAATTTTCTTATATTTTGATTATATATTATTTTAATTAATGATAATATTTCCTTGTTCATCCCCCTGAGTATAAACTGAAGTCTCAACTATCGCGTTATCAATCATACGCTTATGCCACTGCGCAACTACACTCCCTCTACATTTATTTATTTAAATATTTTCTATTTATTACTGTATTTTAAGGCAAGCATTAAAAGAAATAATGTGTGAAAAAATGACTGAGCACGAATATTTAACGCTCATTCGACATTTCCGTGGGGATCCTGGAAAGGAAAAAAGTCCAAGACGTGAAATGATAAGGTACATTAAAATTTGTTATTTTGAATGAAAATTTGTTGTATTATTACTGTTATCACTAAGCAAACATAAATAATCTATTTCCTACCGACATATAAAATAACCAGAAATACCAAATTTTACTAATACTTCTTACTCTGCATATAGCGTGTAGGTAGATTTCTTTTAAAATATTGTTTTAACTATAGATACCTGCTGCACAAGAAACGTTTGATTCGTGCATATCATACATTAACACTATGAATTTTAATACAGATTGTTTTTGTATACTTTATTTGTCGATGTGTATAATATAATTATTAACATTTAACTCATTAGACAATCTTCTTCCTTTATCCAAATTTAAAATTATAAATATCGTAGCAATTATTCTTTATACTAAATTCAATATTGTATGTTTTTGGTAACGGAAATATATCCTTTTCGTTTTTCAGCATCACGCTGTATCCCGTAAATGGCAGGGTAGGTAGAGTGAACTTGGAAACCTAGTTTCTTTTCCTTACTTTCCGCCGAATTTCAGACATATTGTGTCGGTGAGTAAGGAAATGAAAATATTTAACTTGAAAATATGAAATATTTAATTTCTTCAAGTTGGAATCGAATCCACAGCCTGTCGGGTTTATAGTTGTGCCCTTACGCCACGACATACCACACCTTAGAAAATGTATTAATTGAACTTAATTGCGTGCAGATCGTTAGTATTCACGGAGCTCACCCGCGGACTGTGGGATGACAGGGAACGTCTCAGGGAAGGGCTTCTACACGCGGACTCGAAGGATTCAGGCGTTTTGTCTGTAGAGAGAATTCGTCAGATACTTAGAGCTCACAGACTGCCTATCAATCGTGATCTCATGGATTGTATGTTGGAAGTGTATGTATTGTACTGATTAAAATAGTAAAATTTTACAAATCTATGCTTTTTGATATTAAATTTACCAAAGTTGTTTACAATTTTCACGCTATATCGCGAACCTATCCGGGGTAACTAGTTTCAAGATACTCCAATCTTTGCTTTTTGACTAAACTCGAGATATTTAGTACTGTCAATAACAATTCAATATACAAAGGCTGCGCTTTTTTTTTTACCAGAGCACCTAAATTAAAATAATTTACGCCCCCCATTGGAAATCAAATTTTGAATTGGATTTATATTTATACACTGTCCCACCTTATAATTATTACACACGCCTTAGTAAAAAATATTGGAATGCCAAAAATATATTATAAAATGAATATTGAGTTATATGTTAATTTCTAAATGGTGCTCTCCATATCATAATATTATGTCATATATATTTTTGTGCAGTTAAGTAAAAGAAGAAAGTTTGTTTTTTTATATAATTGTGATATTATATTTTATATAGTCTGGAAAAAGACGAAGATTGCAACATTGTGTACGAGGATCTCATGTCTTTCCTTAACTTCCAAACGCAACCATTATTCAATCTTACTGAAGAAGATTATATTAGAATAGTCCGCCATGCATTGCCAGTGAAAGATACAGAGGTATTTAAAAATAATCATTTATTTATTTTGTCTTGCCTATGATGCGAAGTCACATTCGTCGTTATTTAGGGCATGTATAATTTAACAGGTCTATTATGCGACATTGCTTACGTAAATAAACAGTTTAACCGCTCAATATTGCCCAGGAATCTGATCAATTTTGTATTTTATTAGGCGTAGAGATGAAGAAAAATAAGAAAATATATAAATTCATCGGTGGTTATTTTAAAATAGTCTTGCTTGTTAATAATATTTAAATGAGTAGTGGTGTTTATGATTTCTATATTGTTTGGTTATTTTTACTTTAGTGCAAATTTTGGGTGGAAGCAGAGACTCTCATAAATGAAGGTTTTGTGAATTGGGACGCATTTTTATGTCAACTGAATCTGGAACATTTGGTTAAGGAGCAAACTAATTGACGTCAGAATATCAATTAATATTTGCAAATGAACAAGAGCCAGCCTAGCATATTTAAATACAATTTTTCTATGAACACAATTTTTTACTTATTTAATAAATAATGATTGTATAATATTTTTAGTTTCATTTAATTTACATATATTTACATTGTTGAGATGGCGTAACTAGTTTCGTCATCGCATATCATATTAAATATAATGGCAATGAATTTAAATCCCGTTTAGAGAAGTATTTATATTTTTGTTACAGATCACAGTTCTGACTAAAGAAAGTGTGGTGTTAATTTTAAAGGTTAAAGGTTTTTAATTGCCTATAATGGATTACAGAAAAACACATCTATCTATGTTTCAATTGGTATATTTTGGATCACAATAAATATTTTAAGACTATCACTTAACACCTAGTTACAAATAAATGTCAAATGGATGTGCAAAATATATATGTATACATTATCACTATTGCAAACACATTTTCACAACATTGAAAACGTACCGTGGACAAAACTAAGGAGTTTAGCATGTAACCTGTGGTAAACAATTAGAGGAATCGGCCGCTAGATTCTATGTTTGGCAACTATTACATAATAAATTACTTAATACTAATACAATATCACTAAATGACTTTCTATTACTAGTAAGTTTATTTTTGTACCAAGTTCGTTGAAGCTAGAATCGCTCCATATAATTTTCAACTGTATTAGTGTTTTTAGACATAAGTTAAAAATATATATTTAAAAATTCCGAATATTCTCTTCATGAATCTTCTTCACGCTTCACGCTGTTTCCCGCATATAGTAGTTATATTTAGTGTTAAATTAGACCATTCCCCATACACCGCTTAAAAGTCGATACAGACAGATGCTTCTATAGCGGAGATACTTATTTATTTTCTACTTGTGATTATTGAAGGTCACCGTTATTTACAAATGGCACAAAGTATTCACTTGTGTCGATATTATTTTTATTGTAAATCTAAACTTAAACTAAGTCAAAATACGAGGTACAAGACTTTTATCTATATATCCGTAACGCGACTCATGACACTGGACGGAAACAATTGTTTATAATTTAATTTGCTTAAAACTTATCTAGGTACATATTTACATTTTTCATTCTTATAAATAAATTTAATACATTAAAAATTGATATCACTTATATGGTACGATTTGATACGATAATACTATAGGTCTCTATTAAATTCTTTTACTTTTTAGGAGATCGGTATGTAAACGACTTTGATTAGAAATTTACAAACGCGTCTATGTTTTTCTATCCTCTTCTTCACCACATATCTTTTACTCGTTCCGTTGCAGGCATTTGGGGCCGATATCTGTCAACGATAGATATATTATTAAATAAATCAATATTATTAATAGATTTTTTATTACTTAACTAAAAATACAAATGTTTACCTCTGAGGAGACATTGCCAATGAGTTCGAGGGTGGACTGTTAACTAATGGTGACATTTTTATGCCGGGATTGTTGCCGTTTATACTTGATCCTAAGCTTGAAGCTGAATCAACGCTGAAATTTTTACAATCAACATACATATATATTTTTATAAGACAAGAAAATAATTAAATATTTATTTATTATTAAATACCGATCGATTTGTCGCCTAAATAGTGGATATCTCCATGGCGAGTTGGGTTTACGCTGGTCATGTTGAAATGCGGGGTTGTCGCGCCCGCCATTTTCATTTACTACCGACATTGATACTTCCCTCCCCGGATCCCGTGTCTTTGATGAAAGCCTCCTAAAATTGATTAGATTTTTTGTGTATTTTAAATTTTTTTAACAAAATGTATAACATTAAAATAAATGCATGGTCTTAATTCTCTTTCTATAAAAAATATTGAGACAAATAAGAAAATAGACAAAAGTAAATTAACGCTATAATGGTTAATGGTTTTTTTGCAAATTAAAATTTGTCAGAAATATAAATAAGCACATAAAATGTCCACAGTGAAAACGATGGCTATTAATGAAATATTTTCTCACCTTAGTATTCTAGAAGGCAGTGAGCTTTGAGTTTGAGGTCTGGCTCGCTGCCGGCTGTCTACTATAAGTACATGTCTATCATATGGTGTATCGTAATCCACCTCTAATACTGTCGAAAACTTATGCGGCCACACTAGATCCAGCGCAGCTATTAATAGTCCCACTACTACGCATATACAGCCTGAAATAAGCATGAATTGCAATGCATTATAATTGTTAAAGTTTGTAAGAATGGATGTTTCTTCCACTTTCAGAAAAAAATGGATTTAGAATTAAGTTAAGTTGTAGTAATGGATCTTATTAGTATAACGCATAGGCTAGAATTAATGTAAATATATTGTACATTTTGGCTAATAATTTTATAATATTTCAAAAATTTTAAGCGGGTGAAACCGCGTGTCGGTAGCTAGTATATAAAATTGAAATAAGTACGAAACAAAATTACCTGCTATTAACACTAGCCAAAAACACCAACCCAAGGAAAAAAATAGCATAGCTCCATCTATCCTGACTATGAGGGGTACATGAGGTAGTGAGGCCCAGTACCCTCCAGCTGCCGCACATAACGTAACACCTAGGGAAGCCATGGCGTACGCTCCATATCTTGGCACAACCACTAAGAGAAGATTCATCAACAGCCACAAAGCTAGAGCCGTCCTGGAACATTCCAATTAACTGATTACTTTCTTATTATCTGAGTTATTAGATTTGTAAATTTGAATCTGTGACGTTGTTATGTAAATAATTAAATATTATTGATTAAGGCTTAAAAAGCTCTGTAGACGAAAAATAGTATAATTCTAGTTGAAAGAAATTAAAGAAAAAATATGTATGTACAATTGTATTTGAACAAGCTTATATTGATTATAATACATACCAACGCCACAAATATATATTTTATTATTTAAAATATCATACCAAAGCAGTGTCGTTGTGGTGTATCCAGCTGCTCTGTACTTTGCACCCCATTCGAACCCTTCATGTTCAGCTGCAAAATGTTCGGCGACAGATAAGACGGGGTAGGGTAAGCCCCGTAAGAGACCAGCGCGGTACCACTCTTGTATCGCCCCCGCCTCTTCCCATCTAAATTGCTCATTGTAGTCCACACCAGGATCACCACTCGACAAGTTGCCCCACGATAACGCTATAATAGGGTTAACACTTCACAAAAAATCGTTGTCATTCGTTTGAATATTTTGAAAAACTAGTTGAATAAAATTGATTTTAGAGTTAAATTATGAAATCAAATTAATTTAAGCATTTCTGTAAAATGTATAAAGGGGTTTTGGTAATAAATAAAAAAAATAACAAAATAATCTAAATATACAGGATTGTTATCTAGACTTATAATACGGTCGGCAAGTCATGGCCGACTTGAATTAGACTTTCTGAATTTTGAATATACGCTTGGAAGGCACATAATTAAAATTATGACAAAAGTAAAAAAAAACCCAAAAATCTAATCTGCGCAGCCATCTACAGCTAACTTCAAGGCGGCCATGCTGTATAAAATTATAATTTCCTACCGGAGAGGGTAACATTGACATGACCCAAGCCAACGTGAACTGCAAGCCAACAGTCTAGGCGGTCCGTGGAAAACGCACGGTATGCGGCACGAGCCACACGGGCTCCTGCGACGTGCCACGATGACCCATGCTTACATACTGAAATATAAAAAGAAAATCGTCAATTTCAGTGTGACTATTTTTTAAATTACTTATATCTATTTATAACTATTTCTTTTATAATATATTCGCGAGGTTAAGAGATAGCCGGTTAATTATTTTTTAATTAGTCACATTAGTTAATGCGACGCAATTTCATGCTAACTTGGTGATCGGCATAGCTGAGAAGTACTTTTACTACGATTTATTTACTTTACAATAGTGAAAAGCCGTTGCTCTTAAAAGTACTTATTAAATTTGGAGCTATAGAAAATTTAATGATTTACAATTAACACCTTTTTATTAATGTAGGATGAAGCAGTGTAAACATTTTTTGCTTTATTGTTTCTACACATCAAAAATCCGCTTAGTTTTACCCCAATGTATCTATCTAGATTGGAAGCTACTAAAACATTCAGTGTTTGTATTAAGTGTTGTAAGTTTACAACATGTATTTTCATACATATATGCCTTTTCGAGTATATCAAATATTGTGATACTGATAGTTTCTCCATGTTGACCAAAATGTGTTTTTTTATCATATTATCTTATTTATTTCTTTCTGAAAATGTAACATAGACTTACCTAAAATCACAGTTCCTACAAACAAACTAAGCGTGACGATTGTGAAAGTGGAGAATCTCTGAAAAATAAATAAAAGTAAAGTTGTATACACAATAAAATATATTATTAACATAATAAAAAAATAACAATGCCAAGATATTTTATTTATCAATAGAATAATAATAGAAGAAAAAATAAATGGAAAAAAATGAATAAATCTTATTTTACAGTTTTCAAGATCTTTATTTCATCATATAACTAAATGTCTTGCAATAGAAAATGGAACCTTTACTTACTTCCTTTCTAATGCCTGGGAAGATGGCTAAGAACGCGAGGTATAAAGTGAAGGCAGCAACAAGTAGCGCGAGTGCCGGTACATCAGCAGCGACTGCTGTCCTGTTGTGGTACGCATAAAGGGTAGGCCCGCCTTCCTCGCGGAAAGCGTCAAACCACCCCCTCATCGCTTACCCAGCCTGAAAATTTCAATAGCAATCAAGTCAACTGAAACGAATAAAATAAGCACTTGTCAAAATATTTGTAATTACTTAATTTATATTTTTTTATTTACGAAAAATATATATATTTTTTGGTTCATATATTTTATTTGGCATAATATTTATTCGTTACTTTCAATATTCGATGGATACGCTAGTTAGAGCGAAACTTGTTTTCATTTGCGATACACAGTATAGTTCTGTATATATTTTTTAATCAGAAAAATAGCTAAATTTAGTTCTTGAAAGAACTTTCTAATATCGGTTAAAAATTTAATCTAAAATATTTCCAAGAATATTTCGTACTTGACATAATTTCTTGCTATGTAATGTTAAACTTCAATTTACGACGCTGTTTTTATTGTTATTTATATTAATTACAAATTAGTTTCAATCAAATTCTGATTAAGGGGTTTTGCAACGTTAGCAATCTACTTGCCTTGGAATTATCTGAGTCTTTGATTCATTAATGGTATTTACACTTGTTACTTGTTGTGAACAATAGGTATAACAGAATTATAAAAGGTAAAGACATCTATCTTTTTTATATATTGTCCACATACAAAAAAATAAATAAATATAATATATGTATGCTGTTTAGTTTCGAATATAAAAAATATATTAAAGAGTAATCAGTAATAATTCTCGACCTTAGTCAGCGAGTTCTTGACATAAATACTTTAAAATGCGCTGGCGGTAGGTATAGGAAACAATTTTGTATGTTTGTGTCTAACATTTTATTGGCATCCGGAAGACCACGTGCGTTAGATCATTCGAGGTTATAACACGTTCCTAGTTTTAATGCATAGTTACGTCAGTCATTAGTACATACACAATTCCACGCTGACCTTTCAAGCGTAAAATGTTAAACCTATTGTATATTTTTAATATACAATAGCTTTAACAATTTACATACCCATTTTAGTCGTTAAAAAATTGAATAAACTTAATAGTTAGTGCATAGTAATTATATGTTAGTTGACTCTTCTGAGTGTGTGAATATAACTTAACACACACATACACACACACACATATGTGTGTATAAGTAATATGTAGAAGTAGATATGTTATCACACAAGTTAAGCTGTACGTATAATTAAACCTGTTACTTTATAACTCAATATTATATATTAATCAAAACCTGCCGTTGCGCAGGGGCACGTGTAACTGAAAACGACATTTTGTGGGTTCGATCCCCGCTCGAGAAAATAAAGTTTTGAATATTTTTTAATAAAATTTTAATGCTGTTCATTTCTTCGCTCTGGTAACTGAGTTTTAATATTTTCAATTTTAATATTTAATGTCTTAATTTTTTCGCTCTAGTCACAAGGCAAAGCGCGCTATGCCTCAAATTCGGCGGTAAGTGGTGAACGGAGTTTCTTACACTAGATTTTGCACTAGATTTCCAAGATCCTTTTGTTTGCCCTGCCATATGCGAACAGTACCTACAGCGAGAAGCGGGAAATAATAATCAGTAATCCGATTTAACAATTGTTTTTTCTTTATATAATACACAGAAAGTAATGTAAAAAAGATTGTACCAATGGTCATGAACTTTACTACTAACCTAACTTTTAAATGTCCAGAAGCAGTAGCTAAAGGTATTGTATTATTAAGTATTAAACATATAAGTAATCACTTAGTGACACTATATATATATATTTTTATATATATATATATATATATATATATATATATATATATATATATATATATATATATATATATATATATATATATATATATATATATATATATATATATCCATTTTATTTCAAGAAATCCATTTTATTTTACAATTAAGTTTCATTTTTAATTCTTTCGTGTAAGGTGCTGACATTAGACCTGTCTTATACCTTTAATATTTAGAAGCAAAGTTTTTAATAAATATTACAAGTCACTTACTTTTTTATAACGGTGTTCTATATATGTTTGTTAATTTTAATAGGCTTTCACGCATTGATATTCTATTAGTTTATGTTTAGTACTAGTTAAAGGTGATAAATTAAAGCTATTTGAATATCGCTTTGTTAGTATCTGTATAAATTATATGTACGGGTTTTGTATTTTAAATAAATATATACCTTACTTTAAAGTTTGTCGGTATTTACTGGTATAATATATAACAGATTGTTAATTATAATTATTATTGTTTTTATAAAAAATACAAGAATTGGGCTGTTTATTGAATATTTTCGAATACATTTATCATGATTGTCTATAATTTACTATAGTTATTGAGACGTTGCCCTGTCCCGGAAACGGCAGCGGTCGTTGAGCCTAAGGCCGCAGTGCCCGGCCTCCATAGGTGATAGCAAGGGCAACAAGTCACGGCCAGTTTCATGAAGAGAAAAGAGCTTGATGGGATTATACCTGGTTTTAATCTTTTAAACAATCAAATGTATTAATAAATATAACATATATGATTTGCATAGTCCAAGTTGCGTATATCATTTATTATTTTTCGTTGCTGTTCTATTATATAAGATAATTTAATTATCAATTATATTTTTATGCTATTTACTTTTAGGTTCGCTCTACATCGCCATTAGTGAACGCCTAGAACTTCTTTCAATGCTATTTTGTTTCAATATAATGTTTATGATTTTATTATTTATAGACATATTAATTAAGAAGAACATTTAAATAAATGTGCAAATTCGCGTACGTCTTGCATTTAAAAAAAAATCTTAATACGATTTTTATACGTCAACAGAAATCGTCATCAGCCTTATTAACATTTGCTAAGGCATAATTTCTATATTTCTAGATCTATATTTTTCTTCATTTACATCTACTTAGTTTATTTCCTTATTCGTACATATTATACACATTTTAGTAGTATATGAATATATTTAATAAAACACGGATAGTAGGCATAAATCAAAACTAGGAAAATATTTATAAAGGAATAAGGAAAATATTATTGCACACATATATATGTATGTACCTATATCTTTTTATGATACTCAGGTTTTCCTTTAATTATACTATAGGTTAAAAATAAACCACTGTGTAGGTTAAAAACAAGGACGCAGATAAGGATGTTGAATGGATGGGCGTTCATCCTAAAGTGAATCAACCTTGATTTATACACATCTCACGTTACCATATTATATGACGTAAATCACGTACATATAATAAATATGTGATTGTTGTGCGTTGTTATTATGTATCGTAACATTTAAAGTTATTAATTTACAAATTTAAAAAATGTAAGACATTTTTCAACAATGTATTTTTATTAAAATCTTTGTTCTACACACAAGTCTTATTATAATGAGGATTGCTTAAACACGGTAATTATGTTATGTTATACAACGCTCTTAGCCTTGTAGCCTCTTAACCTTAATCTAGAGATATTTTTACTATTAACAATTAGATACGTGAAAACAATAGATTTCTTATTCTTAGGCTTTTGTTGTCAGATGACGGCATATTAGTCGACTTTTAAGAATGTTTTCTATTTAAAAAATAGATACCAGCAACCTGGTCCATAAAAACTATAAAAAAATATTTATTTACTTAATTACTTTCAAAATTTAAACTTTGCAGCAATTGTGATGAAATAATTAAATTCAACATAACTTATTATTTTTAAATGAAATGAAATAAAGACAAACTGACAAAAGAAGTATGCCAAAGTACAACAGTGCACAAACTGCATTTGAATCGATTAAGCCGTTTCTGAGTTTGGTTTTGCGTCCTGTTACTTTGAAACTGCCACCAATTTTAAAATTTCTCATGCACTCGTAGGTATCTTCCATTACAATGTTATAATTGTAAACTATGTATGGATGTAGAAGTGCTTAAAAATTTTAAATAAAACATTCGTACTTGGATATTTTTATATAAAAATATCGTCTTGATCACAACTTAACTGAATTCTTTTGACTGAATATTTTCTGCCAAACAGGTATAACATAACAGTTTATACAAGTAGTAAAGAAGTGTAAAAATACATAAGCCTGAAAAAGATTTTAATTAAGACACTTAACTGTCAGGGTTCTAAATACACCAGTTCATTGATTCTAAGCTATCCGACGAAACGTGGGATTTTTAAAGATAACCTGAACACTGAGTACGACAATCTATTCTGTCATGATTTCATAAGATACATTTGGAAACGGTCCACAGCGCCTCATTATTTTTTAAAATATAAATATTTCAAAACGAACGTAATTCTCAATTGAAAAACTTCTGTTTCTCCATAACTGTTTTCCCGTATTTCTTATTCAATGAAGTACAAATATGCTATTTTCGTTACATTCTTCCGTTTTTTTATTTCTAGGTACTCAATATGCTAAATGCAATGTATATTAGACATATTTTTTGTGAAAATAAATTTACTACGAAAGCGATTGTAGTAGGTGCTATGGTGACGCGGTAAGTATTTTTATATACTTGTCTTCGATAAAGGCTGGATAGAGGTGCGCAAAATAGTTATATGTGCAGCAATTATTATCAGGTTATGTTCTAAATTGACTGTTTATTAAAAATCATGTCATTTAAAGTCATTCCAGTTTTATATTATCTAAGATTTTATCGGTGTATCAATACAGGATTAGCGATTACTGTACATTGTGTCGCCTTAGATGGTAGGTACTCATTAATTCTGTATGGGTGAAAGTTACTCGCGCAATCACTATATTCAAATGCTAAAACGAGTTTTAAGATGTACCGATTATTTGGATCACTGATATCTTAAAGGTTATTGACAAAACGTTAATAAAATATCTTTTAACTTATCGCTTCTCATTTGAATTCAGATAATTACAACTTACAAGCACAAGCCCTTTGTCAAAGGAAAAATATTCTCATATATAAATATGTGAGATTGAAGTACAAAAAAGAAAGTCAAGTATACATTAAGACCTTTTTTTAATTGCACGTGTCGCCTTTTTTGTGTGGTACAGACAACACATTGTTGTTATATATGTTTTTTGAACAGTATTTTTTTTATTTCTCATCTAAATATCTTATTATCTAATGGTTTATATCGTGTTTGTCTGTACAATTTTTAAGCTATTCTTATGTAATAGTGTGCTCGTTCCGATTAAGTTGGAACTTGACCTTGTTTTTTCATTATATTCGCGGACACTACATGTTTTAATGACAAATCAAGTTGATTTGCTGTATTAGACGGCTTGATGTATTTGTTTTTTATCGGTCAAATTTCATTTTTATGTAAATCACAAGGATTAAATAAGGCTTGCGTTGTTTCTTTGAATATTCACGTACATATATTATCTTATACGATTGATTCTGGGTATTATGTTTTAACGTTTAATTAATTTTATTTCGATTTTTGTCCCCTATTGCATGGACTAAGTCGGATCTATTTCACAAACTGTTGCTGTTGCTCATCTAGTAAGGCTATTCCGCGTAACCATGATTTAAATAGGATGCGAATTACGCTTATTTTTATGACTAGCAATTTTTCAAGTGAGTGGTGCTGACATTAGTGTGCTTCCATACTGTAACAAGTTTGCATTGAGTAGTGCTCTATAGCCTTCTCGTATGACAGCCAAGCATAACAACAGACATTCGGTATTCAAGCCAAGGCCTAGTAATGAGATATTTAAGTTAGATAGCCGCACAAAGAGAATTAAGAGAATTCCAGCCAATTCGAGTTGATAACGACACTAGCTGTAATTAATCTAGTGAACGGGCTTATTACGGACAAAGATTACACGTAATATGCGAGCCGTGGGTTCGGGTTTGTGTAAGACAATAAATTATTATCGCTATAAAGTTCGAAGTGCTTATTGTTGCTATTTCTTCACCTTGTCACACGTAATACATTACATCCGTAGTGGGCAAAAATAATGAAACTACTTTGTAAAATATTTCACACTATGCATCTATTCTTTTAAGTAATACATTACAATAAACCATTATATAAAATATTACAAATATTGAACACAAATATAAGTTATGATATTGTTTGATAGTGATGTGGACAAAAATTGATTGTCATAAATTAAGGTTAATTGGTTATTTGTACATAAAGTAAGCATCACTTTATGTGCTATAATCCCATATATATGTTATATCACTTTGTGCCATCCATATATAAATATGTATCCCTTACTTTAACGTAAAATTGTTAAGCATTAGCAATTTTTATATAAAACTTGGAATAATTCGTGAATAGATTAATAACTGCATAAAATCTAACTAACCTGTTAATCGTGGGTAAGTGGGCAACCTTGCACTGCCTGATCTTACACAACCGGAACATAACATTAAGAATCGTTTTAGAATGGACTTCACAAATTACATTACATACTATATAAAATTATTATATTATTTCTATAAAATAAACTATTAAAATCCGAACATAATGGTATTAGTAACCGTGATTCACATGTGTTATTTATTATCTAACTTGTAAAATATCGGAAAGTTTCTAAAAACATAAGCTAGCAAGCTTATGAGATCATAATAATGCGGTTAATGCGTGATTAAAACTGGTTAGATTTTAATGATATGAAAATAATTGAATTACATTAGTATAAGACAAATGTTAAGCAATGACATACAATTACTTTCTTTATTTACAATTCTTGCAATACAATTTTGTGTTTAAAATCGTCTGCCACCGTTTTAAGTTACCATTTATCTTCCTAGGTGATTTCCGTGAATGAGTTTTTAGTTGGTACTAGGTGATGTAGATGGTACGCTGTAGGTATAACACGAGGTCGTGGCTTGGCCTTTGACTAACAAACATAAATTTGCTCCGTATTATTTATATTAAGCTGTTTAACATTTTTATATTTTTAATATTATTCTGTTCTTCCTGTAATTTTTTTTTCATCGTTATGTAGGTGTCATAATAAATGCTAATGACAGTTGGTCATTTTACATATGAAATATAGTATCATATAACATATTTTTTTATAATAGGTATATATCATTAGGTTGACTGGAACGCTGTTAATCATTTAATAAAAATATCATTTATAATTTAAGTAATAATCCCATCAGTTTAGGTTTGAATTTTATCATAAGTTCTACTTACCCTATATAATATGATTTGATTTTTTGATTCTATTTTTTATTTGTATAGCAAAAAGTGACTTTTCGAGACCCCATTAATTAATGTCTTGACATATTGCAACAAAGCAGCAATCAAAGCGTGTGTTATTACCTATCGATTTTGAATATACATAGTGAACGCATGATATTATCAAGTGCTAACAAAGCCAGAACCTTGCTGTACGATTATACTGGCAGGTAAATTAATACGCTCGTTCATCACCTGCATCCGGCTGTACAATATATAATCAAGGATTTCAAGTAATATTTGTATTTAAATAAATTTGACTCTACCTGGTGTTTATAGTAGGCATAATTGACATAACTTTCTAATGTTCATATCGTATCAAGGAAAATGTGCTGATTCCAGTTGCTAAGAGAATATTTTAGAGAATTGAGTGATATATCACTAAATTATTTTAAAATGTTGATTTTATACTTTATTATATTCCAATAAGTTTAGAGCGATATTTCGTTAGGTTCTTGCACTGAGTATTTAATTTGTTTACTGATATTTTCTATCCACCTAACTTATTCTTTTCTTTTTGTTTATACCATATTCAAATGCTTCGCATTACTTTCAATGACACCACGACACTTTTGAATTTTATTATTATTGATGGATATCATACAAAATAAACTAACTTCAATAGTTTTTTTACAATATAAGACGAATAAATTGTACGTAATCCTTTTATAATTGCTAAGCCTGTTCAGTAATATATATAGCATAATATGAGTAATCCATGGTCAGTAGTTACGAAATACTTACAATAGATTGCAATAAGATAGTCTTTTAATTAATTATGGTACGGCGTAGCGAAACGGAATGAATAAATATACTCGTAAATGCGATGGTTGTGGGTTCCCTTGGGCGACTATTTTCATTACATTCATTTACTATCCACCTATTTTAATTTTAAAACATTTTAAAAATGCTGGCTTTAGTAAAGTAAGCGTAGCGTTGAATCCCAGCCTTAAAAATTCGGCGGAGGTAGTGGAGGACGGAATGTCATAGAATAATGGTCTTTTACTTTTACTCTAAAAAGAGGAAAAGAAATAAGCTGCCATATAAATTATCTTATTAATGTTTATCGATTATGATATATCTATTACAAGTAAGCTTTTCACAGCATTCCGCTATTTAATCGACTCTTGTAGAATCTAAATGTAACAACTCTTGCCAATTATTGATATTCCTACAAATATCTTAGGGAAATCTGCACTGTAAAATATTGTATAATAGTGAATTATTTATTAATTAAATCTATCTATATAAGTATAAAATATATCTGAAATACCGAATTCAATGGTAGGTATTAGTGTCTAACAAAATTATTGAAGTTAGTGAATTAATTTCCGTTTCCTAATTATATTTTTGTAAATATATTAAAATATCGTGTAACCTTTACATACATGGACACTTAAATTATAAATATTATATTTCAAATATTTAAACTGCATAATGAATAAATAACTACTTATGTTAAAGTGAATGGTATTTTCTATTGTTGTGTTACCTTCGTCTACATTACAGTCACGAGCTCCAAGTTCGCTACTATTAGAAGTATAATAGATTTTAAATATAAATATTTAGTTAATATATTACATTAATATATTTTGATTTTGTTTCTGGTGACCCCACAAGGGATAAGGCGTGAGACTAAAACATAAATATTTTTTACATGACTTAAAGAACACTATTAGATTACTTAATAAAAACTTACTTCGCATAATTTGATCAACTCATTACACACTATTTCATTTACTATTTTCTATACATAGAAATCTAAAAGGTCAGCCAAATGAATAAAACTTTTTTTAGCATTTGGGGCGAATTAAATATTTGAAATTAAATAAAAACTCTAATTATTGGGGAGAAAGCTTCCCTAATTGTGAAAGCATTTAAATCTGGTAAGCCGTTTCTGATATTGGCGCATACAAACGCACAGACAACCAAAGAAAAAATAATAATTATTTTGAGCCCTATTAAATAAATAAACGACCAGTTTAAGATTCCTTTTAATATATTTTCCATGTACAGCCACTGATTAGTTACAGATTTCATTATATAGATTATAATAATTGTAAGCACAATGCGTCATGTCATAACGTTGACAAAATGCAACCATATCATAACATAATCCAATATCTAAATAATACATTACGATATTGGTCACTGTTCAAGCACATATATCATTGTGAAGTTGACTAATGCCAAATACTTGACAGAGTGTACCTAATGTTATTATTTTTGATTTATTGGTTGCTCACTGCATTAGTAAGGTGTAGTATGTCCAACTCGACTTATACGATCTTTACCAATTTCTTCTTCTAATTTAAAATAACAATTATTTTTTCTAAAAATTATGCAAGGCGTAAATAACATACAGATAAATCCTGTCTTGATGCAGGAGCACAGTCGTGTGACTAAACGCGGTTGTCGGATCGATGCCCATTTAAGAAAATGAGAGTTTTAATAGTTTCGGATTGAATATCTAATGTTTTATTTTTCGCTCTGGTAATAAGGCAAAGTGCGGCAGTTGTATTCCACTACTCAATACGCAAAACGTTTTAATTCGGCGGAAAGTTGGCAACGGCAAAGAGTGTTTCAGCACTAGTTACTAAGTTACCTATGCCTACCCTGCCATATGCGTGATAGAGCATGAAGCTGAAAAAAATATATAATAGATAGTAAGAATGAAAATTACAAATATGTTACAAATCATACTAAAGCGATTGATATTGTCGTTACAACCATTTGTTTTGGCGGAAATAGTTTACATTGCCTTCGTTTGTGTTAATAAAAAATACTACCTCTGTCATTTTAGTTGAATAATCAATCATACGTCATTCGGTTTGAAGGATGTGTTTGATTTGACCTTTATACACAATCGTACCGACATGAGTGACAATCAGATAGTATTGTTACACGCTGCATGCTTGTTTTATATGCCAAATGGTGCAAGTGCCATATGGTAATTAGTATTTTTGGATTGTATTCGGGTCAGTTAATTATTATCATTATGATACGATGATGGCTATACATTGAGCTGTTTAGTTCTAGGTTAAAAGTAAATGATTTACAATATAAAAAAAGTAATTTATTATTATTAGACACAAAGCCTAACATTTTTAAAATCTTTAAAAATATTGATAACTCTACTGAGTTATTGATAACGCTACTCTTGTTTAGTAATTTATTTGGAAACTCCAAATAAATTACTAAACAAGAGTAGTATTGAAATTTTCATCCATATTGGTCATAATCCCTAACTTGTTTAGAAGGAGAACTGAAAATCTAGCTTTGTCTCTAGAAATAGAGAAAAATATTTTAAAATATCTACACATTGCCTTAAGTTCCAGCCTTAAATATCTATAGTTAAGTGAAAAGCTCAACTCTTTTTCGATTACCTCATGAAGTAATTTGTTAAGCATGTTACTATCGTGTACAAATTGGACTCGAGATTTGGATTTTAGACAGTAGCAATACGGCTTCAAGCTTAGTATCATACGCACACACATTTTTTTTCGTTTCGGTGTATTTAGTGAACCTAATTTTAAGACACTCCGTTGCCGTTAAAACACTTTGTTCTTCCACTGTCGATGAATTGCGTTTTGCGTGGCGGAACTCAACGACGAGCTTTGTCTCGGTACCAGAGCGCGAAAAATACAAATGACATAGCATTTTTGTTTAAAACAAACACTAAATGTTCAAGAAAGATAAAGAACATATAATAATGAAAACTGAATTAAAATCTGGTCAGTCGTTTCTTAGATCAGCGCGCATATGTGCACAGACAAACCGATACAACAAAAAAACAGAAAAAAAAAATTAAAAATACACTATTTTGGGTCCATTTATATTAATAACAGTTCCGTTTATGCGATTTCTTTAGATATATATTTCAAGTACAGATAGTGATCAGTTACAGATTTATTTTATTGTATAAATTTAATTTTCTCGAGTGGGTATCGAACCCACAACCTGTCATGCTTACTGTCTTACTCTTGTGCCAGGACTAGCCTCTAAATATATATTATTTAATTTATTATTGCTTACGGTTTTTTATGTAATAAAATATATATTTTTTATAATAATATAAAAACCACATGTAGGTGTATTAATAAAAAATAATTGCAAAGATTATGGATATTAATATTGTTTATGCAATACGTGATTTAACACTATAAAGTACTGGTGTTATGTAAATTATGACATGGTTAATAATAACTTGTTAAATGGTTACATTAACATTGTTTTTAAGCGAAAAGCTTTTTTAATAATTTTAATTGTTATAGAAGTGTTTTGTCTTTTGTAATACCTACTATGATCAGTTTTATATATAAATGTTAAGTGTTCCCCAATATGGCACTAAAGATTTTGGCACAAAACATCACAAAAACACTATGAAATTATAATGTAGCTACACAATTGTCACTGGGGGTGCGGTCGGTCGAGATGCATCGTTCGTGTGTAATTCTTATGATATTAAAAAAATCGTATCGTGCTTTGTCGGTAGAGGCACAGACCGGACTGAGCGGTTTATTATTATAACGAGGGAAGGAGCATTCAAGGTTCAGGCGGCCGCGGGCGACTCACGTACCTCGCAGCAAGGCTTATCTGTGTCGTCTTTGTCACTCACGATTCACTCGTTCTATTCATCTTAGTAAGGGTAATCAGCGGAAGTTGGTATAATGGTGATTCTTAAGATTTTCGAGAATCAAATAAAGATCTCCCTAAAAACAATTAAAGTAGTAACGTGAGTGGAGGCTTCTATAATATTTTAAGATTGTCATGTTGTGTCGTGAAGTTAAAGCGTATTGTTAAGTTCCGTTACTCACACGCAACGTCTCAAATTATGCGGAATGTGGGAAATGCAACGAAATCTGTTAATGTCGTTCCCAGGATCCTGATGCCGACCCTGAGGCTGTAGAGCGTGAAACGAAAAAAAAAACAAAAATCACCTAAAATATGCTTAATGTGAATGTGCACAACACATTATCACTTCAGCAATTGAGCTATTTTTATTTGGAGAGTTGACGAGGGATATATAATAAATTGACATTCAAATTGCATTGTCAATTTATTACAAGCAAATGTGAAGTAGCTTGTTGTAGTTTTCAATAGACGTTTGTGCACATGTTTTTAAACATGTATGTATTGTGTCAGCGCCTCCTGAACCGTGTGGATGCCACAGGTACAAGCATGCACGACTTCACGTCTTCGTATAAATGACGCGTGACGCACGCCATACGTAACGTGACGAAATTTACAATCATTTAGGTATAGTTGCAATGTATTTGCACAAAAAATAAATTAAATGAATCCTTTGAAAATGTTTTCAAGGAAATTTGAACTTCTGCGTCAATACTTTACTATATTTAATATACAAAATATTTTCGCTAAAAATATCCTTGTAAAAGCTGATGTTATTACCTTATTAAAGTAATCTATACGTATAATTATCTTAGGGGATATGTGTCTTTACATGTAAGTTTAATATCTATATAGAAAGAAGAAATATGATTGGTGATTCAATAACCTAAAAGATAAAACTAAAAAAAATGATTTTTCCATTTTTAGCGGATTAGTGTTTTTACATGGAAGTTATACTTAATATCTATATAGAAAGAAGATATATGATTGGTGGATGGTTTTTAAAATTTGCGTAAACAAAGGTACAGATCAAGAGACAAAAAATCTATATTTATCTCTTGATCTGTGTCTTTGTTTACGCTAATTGCAAGCTTTCCTTAAGATTTCTTGTTTATTTAGTTATAATCGATTTAAAAATAAAAAAGTTATACCATTTAAAGAATGTTATCTGACAGAATTGTTATAAATAAGTGTGTTATTGAATTAAAAACTTAATTTCTAATAAGAATATTGTTTTTAAATGATATAGTTATTAGAAACTGAAAGTAATGCAGATTAGTAAATTAATAAATTACGTAGTTTAAACGCGCAAAGCCGCGAACGGGTCGCGAGTAATAAATATGAGTCAGAAGGCTGAGTGTGGTGTTAGGTTAGTAAGTGTACAAAATGATTCAGCGGTTATTTCGCCCGGTGGGAGGAATATGAAATATGAACTACTCTAGTGGCACAGATACTTTTAAAAATAAAATTAGCCTTCTTGTTATGCTTGTTTTCAGATACACATAGCTTGTAAACGGAAATTATGAAACGGAATAGTATTATATGGCAACTGAGCTTTTATTGATTTTAATTGGTAAATTTCGAATGATATATAAAATATCTACCGGAAATTATATTTTGTTCACGTGGCCTCGACTTCATAATTGATATCGGTGTATTATATAAAGTAAATATTAATTCCTTTTATATATAAAAAATAAATAAATATATATTCTTAAAAAGATATCCTGTTTATTATGCTAGGTAATAGTTTTTATATTTTTTAATTACACTTTGTTACTATATCAAAATGAAGTAAAGATGTAAAATATATATTATTTATTTCAATAATATAACAATAGATTTGTCAATTCGTTTTCAGGATTGGAAATATTGTTAATATTAATATTTGGAAGCTAGTTTGTATTAATTTCAGGAACTACTGGTCTGAATTTTAAAAAATTTCCACCACCTATAAATTTTAAATACCACTTTCTTTTAGCCCTAAGGGTTATGTGAAAGAGATGGCCTATTTAGCCATAAAACCACCACATATATATATATATATATATATATATATATATATATATATATATATATATATATATATATATATATATATATATAACGAACGAAGTCACAGGTACAAGTTAGTGATTTAATAATGTAAAAAATAATGGCAATGAATTATAAGAAAAAAGGTCAACGAAACGGATGTTGATCAGGAACTTGTTGATCACGTCATGATAATCGCTTTCAACAAAGAGTTTTATAATAGTAGACATTTTTTATTTAAAATAATAAAAAAAAATAAGCTTGTGAATAATCTTTATAATATATTAACATACGTTGTTGGATTTTTTATACATATTCAATTATTATATTATAAAAACGTTTGCTACTTTTGATTAGACAAATATAGTAAAATATTTATAGAAGTTAATAATAGAAAAGAAAACAATTATTTACTTTTTGATAAATTCAAAAATATTTGTACGAACTTGTAGATTTCTACGTTCTAATGCGTAACACGTTTTTCTAATTAATCAAAAATATGGCTACTAGACGAATAAACATTACACTTGCGCATAGATAAAATACACTGCAATATAATAACATAAGAAATTTTTCAAGTACACAGACTTAAAATAAGCAAAATAATATTTGTTTTGGATTCGATATTTAACTGACTCTTTGCAATATAATAATAATAAATCTTTTAAGAATTAGTACTGATTATAAATGAAAATAAACTAAAATTGATATAAAAGAACAATACACTAAATAAAAATAATAATTCAATATTAATAGAATTTTGTCAAAAGTAATCACTAGGATAATAAAATAGTCAATCGTCAATCATGTGTTTTTGCAGTATAATTAAATGGTTAATTACCAGCCCAGATCGATTTAAATTTAACAGAGCTCGGGGAGGTTTAGCTAGGTAAAATATGTTATGTCCCGATAGTTAATTTTAATTAAGTAGATTACAGTTTAGGTACATCAGTCCATCTTATATATTGTAAATTGAGTATTATATTAAAATACTCTGAAATGTTTTATTATATATGTATGGTTTTTGTATCATTTGATTAGTATCTTCAGAACATATTTTTAATCGTGGCGTCTGGGCACAACGCGTCGAATCGCAATTGTTGTAAGTTTGATTTGTACCTACTTTAAAATATTAATTATTCTATTTCGTCCATCTGCTTTAAATATTAAGTATGTTTTGAATGGTTTTCTCCATAAAAATATCCATTAACAGTAGGGCGACCAAATTTAGGCAGCAATAATCACCTCTCCGTTTATATGACTATGTTGAAGAAGAAGAATCTTTATTTCACTATGAAAGAAGATTCGTATACTTGTTAGAATAGTGTTTAAAGATTCTTGCAAATTAAACCTGCATTTCAGATCTCTATTATAAATATATATTTTCTTGTGAAAATGTTTGCCATTTTTACGCGTAAGATTAGTAGTTTGTTAAGATTTTATAGAGATGTGCTATCACAATTTTGTTTGTAGCTACCCATCTGTAGATCTACAATAGTATTTTTTTCTAAAAGCACGCACAGGGCAGGGCAGGCAGAGAGAACGACATAAGAAGTAAGATACTCCGATCTAGTGTTAAGATACTCCTATCCGTTCTTTACTTTTTGTAGAGTTTAAGGCATTGTTTGTTGAGTGGTGGAACTTAACGCCGCACTTTGTTACCAGAACGAAGATATGAAAACAATAAATATAAAAAAATAAATATTACTGAAAATATTAAATATTTCGTTTCTTCGAGTGTGGATCGAATCCACAACCTGTCGCATTTACAGTCATACGCTCGTGCCTCAGCAGCACTTCAGGCCTTGAATGAATTATCAAACCTTACAGAATTGTGACAGAAATATTAGAGATATTAACATCAGTGGACCAGAACCAAGTTATGGTTATAATGTCAATTTTTAAAATAATCGTAAGGAGAACAACAATAATGATTAATAAAAACAGTTGAATAGTAAATAAATATATTTTTAAAAACATCGACAAAATTATTTACAAAGCTAAATGAAAAAAATATATTTTAATACTTCAAAGAAATAAGAATAGTAAATTGAATTAAAATAAGTAAATTGAATATAAAATTATATTTTAACTACTTCAAAGAAATAAGAATAGTAAATTGAATTACTGATTTAAATTGGATATTTTTGAAATCGGTGTCACTATTGAAACACAAATGTACAAATCGTGTTATATATATATATATATATATATATATATATATATATATATATATATATATATATATATATATATATATATATATATTTGTAATAGGGAAAACACTAGGATGTTTTAAAATTAAATTGATTTGTCTTATTTACTTTTCATTTTTACACTATTACTGAAATGTGTATAGAATAGCACTTTAAAAAAATAAGAAGATGTAAAAATGTTGCTATAATAACATACGTATTTTGTCATCATTAGTTTTAAACTGAGAGGTTAATGGGGACAATATTTTATTACGGCTTCAGTTCAATAAACTTTGGTTTAAGATTAATATTCTTCCTCCAAATCACCTTCATAAATATTCTTGAAAATTAAATAAGAATTAACTTCTAATGTTTTTACGTGTGACTAATGAAACAGATTAAGTATATAATATTTTGTTTTTCTGAGCATTTATTAAATTTTAAGCGTAAAATTTACGTATTTTACATTATACTATAAAGAAGCTGAAAAAAAAAACACCAAAATATATATTTTTTTGAATATGCTAGGGCATCTATTTAATTTTAATATTAATATATACAAGGCTCTATGACTAAATATTTGACAGCAAAAATGTTTCATATAATTATTAATACTGCAATAGTAATAAAAATTATATAATTAGAAAGTTTTCAAAATAACAACTTTGGTCTTTCACTTTCTGAATTCGGCCGGTTGTTAAAGTACGAGTGGGGCAAACAAAAAAGGGACCAAAAATGTACAACACATTAACCACATTATGGCCCTATAGGGCGCATATGATTAAATAGGTGCTTTATCTATTTATATATTAAAAATTTGGTAAGTTATACAACATTTTAAAGATGTTTTAACGAACACTCTTGCTCATTTACAAAATTTATAAAAATGTTAACGTACCTATCGGGATTTAAAACGTCAAGGTTTAAGTAAGGCGCGAGTTTAAGTCTCGCTGCATTCTTATTTTGATATGTATGTACTCGCTACATCCTTATTTTTAAATAAGTATTATCCTGTTCTAAGCGTAGAAAACTGTTTAAATAAAAAAAAAAAACACTTGCAATAATTTACCACCTGTTTTTATATTTTTAACAGGTGTAATATGTTAAAAAATTTCCTTATTAAGAAGATGGAAGTAAAAGGAGTTAATAAATCTTGACATAAAACGTGGGAAATAAAAAAGTAACCATAAAAAGAAAAAAAAGTTTAGTCGGGGCTCATTTACTCATAAATTTTATAAAGCTCCTTGTGTAGCTATAATTGATTGAAGAATAGTTAGTTCCCTACTGTTAATCCAAATGAACTATTGGTCTTGTTATTTCTTTAACACAGTCAGGTTTTTATTTATCAATTTATTTTTTCAAATTGCTTAATAATATTCATATTAAAAGCACATACTTGAATTACGATATCGGAATATAAAAATAGTGATTGCGTTAGACTACTATTGAAATAAGTAAAATCTATTTATTTTTGCTCGTACGAGCTAACAAGTTAGAAGGGCAGTTAGCGTTAAATTTAAATCAGTGTAGTTAATGTGCTATGTCACCAGTTCTGTGAGTCACGTTCACATCGAGGCTGCTTGCGAAACATCTTGTACATCTTATGGCTTTGGTTAAAAAGCTTAAATCAAGCAGGTTAATTTGATATGCAATGTTAAGGTAGAAAAAATTGTGTAACAAGATTTGTCGGTAAGAAAATTGCCTATGTAAATAAATACATTGAAAATCAGATTAAAGTTAAATTCCAATGATAATACAATTATATATATAACATTTATGTATATTATTTTAAGTTACTTCTTAGCTTAAAAAATATAATAGTTTTATTCCATATCTAACTGAACACGAAAACATCAAACAGCTATTAATTTTTAATCGTATGATGCTTGCTTTTTTTACCGAAAAATTCAAATCCTTAGTCGGCGACATTGACTTACTTAAATATATGGGAACCAACTTTTAAGAAATTGGTCAAATGAGACTCGTCCATTTTCCAATTCCCGCCGAATTTTAGAGGCTTTGCGTGTTGAGGGTGAAAATATCAAACTTTTCATTATCTCGAGTGGGAAATGAATCCACAATCACCGTCACGTTTACAGATGCACGTGACTGTAAACGCGACAGGTTGTGATCTCTCCTATTTTTCAATTTAAATATTTAATATCATTATATTTTAATTTCTTCGGTCTGGTAACAAGGCAATGGGCGGCGTTACGTTCCGCTACTCACAATAGGCACTGCCTCTAATTTGGCAGAGAGTGGGGAACGATACAGAGTGTTTTAACACTAGGTTCATAAGTTCCCTTACCCTGCCCTTTGTGGGATACAGCATGAAGCTGAAAAAAAAGCAAAAAAAAAAAAACAAATTGATAGATAACAGTTTGCTTATTGTATAATATATATTAAAAAAAAAACTTGAAATCAAAGATCTTATAATATTACTTTAACTATGAAATAAATAAGAGCCCTGTATTCGATTTTTACGGCGACGATATATATAATTATCTACACTCAATATTGATCTTAAAATGATTTCAATTTAATTTCTATACAGCGTTATATCTATATAAATCGAGTTATTATTATTGTATATGTAATAAAGAATTATAATAGTCTTAGATAAATAATGCATACATATATCATTAGCAACACAGGTGCGCGGAAGCATCCGGTTTTCCTGTCCGAGGAGGTCACAGAGAGGTCGCCTTCAAGGCGCAAAACGAACTAGATGTTTCTTAAGCTTACATTTATATATACTTGTAATAAATTATACAAATCCGTGTTAGCACATGGAAGAAGAAAAAAAAATATTGGTGGCATTCGATAACGCCATAGAACCAAAAACAATGATTTTTCACATTTTAGTCTTTTCTTATTCTTATACGTTTGTTAGAATTTATTTGATTGATTTCGATTTAGCTAAATGAGAACTGAGCCACAGTTAACGGGTTCAAGTTCCGCGACGTTTAAATTATAATACCTTTTCTAAAAAGTATTTTTGTTCATAAGTGTGGAATATCATTTTAAATATATAAATAATTGCAGTTATTATTTATTTTATTTACATGTTGTGTTTGTTTTATTTCAATCCTGGATCATAATACTATATTTATAAATTAAAATAAATTTGTAACAGATCACTGTTTGTACATAAAATATATTTAAAAAAATTGTATTAGTCATCTGATGAGGCCCAAAATAGTAATTCTTAAGTGTTTTGTCTGTTTATGAGTTAAGTTTTGTTTGAACGTGCTAATCTCAGAAGCAGATAATCAGATTTAAATGCATTTTTCACTATTTATTTTACCAACCTTTCGTTGAACGGTTAACCTTTACGTTTTTTAAAATCGATATTAAATAAAAAAGTTACGTCAATTTAAAATATTTTGTTTGACAAAATTGCTACAATATTTTTTTTTCATATAGCTAAAAATGTTGTTTTCAATGTATAATTAAAATTTTCTTATAACTGATAATATCATTAGAACTACAAAGTAATTGAGAATAGAAAACAAACTTTGTTGAGAATAGAACAAAATAGTGTAATTTAAGCTGACGAAGGCGCAGTAAATCGAAAAGTTTTACCGATGTAAAGAATAAACTGATTCTCCATTAAAGAAACGAAAAAAGTAAACGCATTCATAATTCTCCTCATCTCTACTTCTGCTACTGCTGTTTACGCTAATGAGGAGAACCTCGGCAAACCTGAACGATTTTGAAATATGTGTATTCGTTTTATATTTTTTTTACAAATTTAACCATGTGTCGAACGTCAACGATTGAATTTGCTTTCTGTTGTGTTTAAAAATAAAAATAAGTAAAAAAAGTGAACTATACTTGTTGTTCACTTTGTTTTACTTATTTTTAACATTTTAAAATTATCCTCTCCTCTTTTTTTGAGGTAGCGTTTACAATTGGCACTTTTAAGTAACGGAGTCCGACGCTTCCATGTCTCCTTTAGTAAGCTTCAGTTCTTTACGTTTTATATTTCATTCTACGAAAAATCTTCAGGCAATGCCGACTTATGAAACTTACTTCCTGTTATTTACTGGTTACCAGTCAGTATCTTTTGAAGTCATATTAAAATTTTCTTAACCTCAATTAAAAACTTTAACACTTTACTTTGTCTTTCTAATTTTACTTTATTATTTAAACTTCTATTTGTTCCAACTTCACTCTCTGTACCATCCATGGAAAGGTAAAGGGAACTGGAAACTTAATGTTAAGAAACTCCGTTCCCATACTCATTTTCCGTCGAAATATAAAGCATTGTTGCAAGCATGCTGAGTGCCAGAATGTAACACTGGGCATCTGCCTTGTTGCCAGAGCAGATTATTCAAAATAAAAAGTTAAAAGCTTCGTGTTTTGAACGTCAAATTTACCACCAGTTCACTAAACTACTTACTGCCTCAGACCTAAGAAGGACCGAGGAAAGAAACTTAGCGGGACATGACTTTTTTTATTAAAACTTTACATATATATATATATATATATATATATATATATATATATATATATATACATATATATATATATGTATATATATATACATACATATATATATATATATACATACATATATATATATATATATATATATATATATATATAGGTATATATATATATGCTTGTATAAATGTACGCTCTACAATACTAAATAAAAAATATACATTTTTCAGAGAATCGTTGGCAATGTAAATTGCTTTTGAATATTATTTGTAATTATAATAAGTATTCGAGTATCATTATATTTACATATATAAGTAAATATATTTTTACATGAATACTTAATGCATTTTTAGAATTCTTACGATCGGTCTTTATATTTATAAATAAGGTAATTATATTTTAGATTCACACTGTATCGGAAACCTAGTGTTGTAAGACACGTGGCCCATCTATCGCCAAATTTAACATTGCGTGTGGAATGTTACATCGAATGGGAATCGAATCTACAACCTGTTGCGTTTACAGTTACACGCTCGAGCCTCTGCGCCAAGACAGGCCTCATCCTCAATACTTTAGCATATATATTATTTCTTGACTCCTATAACATTACTTGTCAATTCATCAGGCTTTCTTTTTTATAAGAAAATTTATAATTAGAAATCAATTAGCTGAAAAAGAAGTATCCGTTTTATAATGTAATACAATATGCTGTTACCTTGAAAATGCTTTGTGTTTTTTTTTAATTTTTATACTAAACAAGCACTAATGATTATCTACATCAACATGTAAATTGCCCCTTAAAATATCTTTCTACCCCTTTTCATTCTGTTAGTTTACAAACATTTCTCTCTATTCTTTTAACGAATGAGTATGCAAAATTTGAAGAAGATTGGACCAAGAAATATCGTTGCCTCATACAAACATTGCACTTCCTTTCACCGTCTTAGGGGTATCATTTTAGAAAATTCTCTCTTATCGGAAGCCTGCATCATACAGTGTACCACATCCTCTAAATTTCAGATCCCTACTTTAAAGGATGTGTTAAAAGATTTGAATTTATTCACTTTTAAATTAAATTTAAACAAATACTCATAATTAATTGATTACAAGCAACAGATTTGGTAGTCGAACCAGTAGTGCGGCTTTAATTATAAATGCTGTTTTACGCTTTAATTTAACATGAATTGTATATATTCAGAGAAACTCTTAACTATTGAAAGATGTTGCAGAATTACTTATTAAAACTTAATGCTAAGGTAATAAGGGAGTACCTACTGCGCGACATAATTAGCCAGTAAATATTTCCTCAATTCAGCATATTGTTGCAAATTATATTTGCAGACCTTCTACCTTTTTTTTGTTATGGCAAGTGTAATAAAATGTTTATAACTTTTTACTAAAGTTATTGCAAATAAAATTTGTATGTTAAGGTTAAAACATTACTATTTATTATATAACGTATTATGACCGATGTCAATAAAATAATAATCTCACAAGGTCTACAAAGCAAATAAGAATTATTGCTTTGCTATTTAAAAATAAACCCAAGGTGCATTATAAATTTTAATTAGTTTTCAACAATAATATAAGAAACATTATTTCTAGCGGTATTACATACATTAAATGAATGAGTTATATAGCTCGCTCGGTTTAAGGCAGAGAATATGTTTTATATCATAATGTGTCTGTTAGATAGACGGCTGAGCTCGACAGAATACAGACAAGGAGATACTAGATATTTAAACACTTTATCACCCTTATTATGTTAACATAGAATAATTAAGCAATAGGTTAATATATATTGAAGGCAGTTTTCTTATATAGAAAGTCTTTGTATTGTACTTTCTTAAAAAAAAATTAAAATACTTTATTACAGAATCTATTTACCGATTTCTTAAACCTTCCAACTGCAGCTCTATTAACTAAGGTAAAAATATGATTATATATACTAGCGTTAAATTTTTATGCTGTACCTATAAATATGCAATGTTTTATTTTCTATGTAAAGAAAGTACAGGCAACAATGTACACTGTTTGCTATTGCGTAAGCAGTTTCTCTTAAGTTTATTTTTAAACTGTCTACAACATTCATGACAATATGTCATGCTAAACATAGTATTAAAACTTATATATTTTTTAGGCATATGCATATTATATGCATATGTTAAGTAGCGTTTTGATTACTTTTCTCATGCACATCTAAAAATTTATTTCCTAACCAATACAAAATACTACGTCATATAAAAATATATTATGATCGACGATTTAAATTTATAAATCAGTCATGAGTCACCTATAATATTGTTTTGTTTATAAGACGTGTTGAGTAACAAATGATGAGAACAAAAGTATTTAAATGAATAAGGTATTTCGTTACATAAGTATTGGTATATAATTTATTTTGTCGAGGTCATATTAAGGCAATGGAGCCTGTAGTATTACTTCCGCTTCTGACCTTTACACTAAAAAAGGAATGTGTGTCAATATCTTTTAAACGTAATCGGGACGCACGTCGAAGTTCTTTAATAGCTTGTCCTTAAGGATTTTTATGCGGATACGGAAATGATTTACAATAATTGAATTGAATTATCAATATGAAGTCAGCTATTGAAACTTGTGTATGTATTTAAAAATAATATTTATTGTACTCATGCTTACGAAATATATTGCTAACGGCAATTTGTTGCGGTGCGTGTTTGTAGATATATGCCCGCATGACTGACGCATTTAACGACGCTTTCTTCGCCCAATATCCCTATTGCATAACAACACAACGAATAACTCTACCAACAAACTGTAGGTGGGATTTTTTAGCAAGAATACTTTTGTTTTAATATTATAAACACTAGCAACAAAGAACTGATATATTGTTCATCAATATAGTAATAAAAATTGTGCAATCTTATGATAAAAGCAGTTAAGACAGCGCAATCATTTGCGTCAGACAACATGTATATGGATGTCGCCAGCATATGAGAAAAATTGCTTTTTCTATTGACCTGTAGATATATATGTTGTTGCAAGATATGAAATTAAATTAGAACCTGAAAGTAATGATTGTGTTAATTATAAATATATATATATATATATATATATATATATATATATATATATATATATATATATATATATATATATATATATATATATATATATATATTATATATATATATATATATATATATATATATATATATATATATATATATATATATATATATATATATATATATATATATATATTATATATATATATATATATATATATATATATATAAAAAAAAATATATATATATATAATGATGTAAAAATAAAACTATACCCGACAGGTTGTGGGTTGGAGCCCTATTCGAGGAATTGAAGACTCGAGGAAATATTTAATATTTTCAATTTAAATATTGAATGTTTTCATTTTTTCGCTGTGTTACAATTACAAGGCAAGACGCGGCGTTGAACTGGGCCACTCAACACACAATGCCTCAAATTCATCGGAAAGTGGGGAACGGAAGTGGAACGGAATGTTTTAACACTAGATTCCCAAGTTTCCTCTGCCTACCCTGCCATGTGCGGGATACAGCGTGAAGCTGAGTGGAGTGCGTGCGAAAATAAAACTGTTCTATGTTGTAAGCAATAAGATATTAAATAATACATGTAATTAGTTCTTAAGCAATTAGAGAGATATGAATTTATTACAAAAAGGATATCCGATTACGAAGCCAGTGATACAACTGATTACAAAGTACAATAGGCCTTGTTCTGGTGCTGCCTACTTTCAGCTACTTTTGTTAACTGGTATGTAGCCAGTATTAAATCAATCTTCGCTTTGTAGAACCCAGTTATTCGTGTAATCTCTAACTTAGGCTATAAAATTTGTTAAGTATAAAATTTATTCTCTCTCAGCTTCACGCTTTATCCCGCACGAGGCAGGGTAGGCAGAGGGAACCCGGCAACCTAGTGTGAAGACACTCCGTTCCACTTCTGTTCCCCACTATAAAATTGATACTATTATTATATTGTAAAAGATGAGATTACTAAATTGGGTAAATGGTATAAACAATAATTATATTAGAAATAGGGTTAAACTAATTGTACGTGCTTTACGGGACAATAACATTACAAACTTTTTTCAATAATATCCGAAGAAACGTCCAAGACTGTTCTATATCACAATTTTAAATTCTGTGAAATGATGGTTGTGTGTTAATATCAAATTTATGATTTTATAAATGATGACATGCTTGGGAAAGAAATGCTCGCTCCAGGCTATTTCAAAGTTATCAGCCTCTAATAAATAGTATGAATCTGTAAACAGTTGATTTAAAAAAAATAAAAGGGTTTTGTTGTGTTTCTTGCTCCGGTACTTTTCAGATCTGAGATAGTATTTTAAGTCAACCGGTGATAAATTGTTTGACTTTCAAAAAATTAAGCATGTAACTTCTTGCTTTAAATAAAAGTAATTGAATTTGAATTTGCCTTATCGCATTTTGGCCGTTCTGATTAATTGGAAAATAAAAAACGTATTGATACGTTTACGTTTCTATTTACCTATTCGTAAATATGAAGAGATGCATCAATTAAAAAAAAAAACAGTGTACATTCGCAGTTTGAGCATTTGGGTCAACCTTTCAAGGTACACGATCGATTTGGTCTAGATACCACAAGGGCAGTCAATAGATACTTTACAAATACTTAAATTACATAATTTTATAATATGTAAGTAAACATTGTTACATATGCATCTGTTAAATACGTTAAGTATTTATCTCTTTCGAGGCCTCTACGTTGTTTGCTTTTGTTGTCATTTGTCGGATTACTATTCTATATTATATAGAATAGAATTGCAACTATAAGTATTTTTTAAGCTTTAAAGATGATATGAATGTTTAATCATATATAAAAAGTATATCTTTAATATGTGGGTATTAGTATGGAAATTATATTTTATATATTATTAAAAACAAGAAATATTAGGTTTTGTTTTTTGAATTTTACCCTTCTGTGTGCGGGGTACAACCCACAGAAGGGTGGGCAGAGGAAATTTTGCGTGTTGAGTGGTGGAACACAACGCCAAACGCTAAGTTTGTCATTTTTCGAGGTGGGGTTTTTGTTTTTTTTTTATTATATTTTTTATGCGTGAAGATATTTTTTGTAAGTGATTATGTTTGCCCCATATAACTACTATTTTTAGCATTAGACAAGCGCAAATAATTAATTTGATTATTTTATGTATGCGTGCTTTGAAACACTATGAGATATTATTATGCATGACACTTCCTGTCGTTTACAGATCTCGGTAGGTTGATTATTGAGGTGACTGTTCAAGGTGGTTCAAAGTGATGTGATGGAATCTGTGGCCTTATTAAGTAAAGAATTAATTGTATTTTATGATACTTATCGTTTAATCCCTTACGGTTTAATTATAATACAAATATAAAAAAATAGCTTTGTTGTTAACAATTTTTGTCTATAATTAATTAAATTGTAATGTTTTTACTAATTAACTATAATTTTTAAAGTAAAAGCTGTTTAGGTACACTGAAAAATGCAAGTTCCCTATTATTTTTTTGTAAAAGTTCAAACGCTACAAAAAATGAAAATTTCCTTCAAGCAAACCAAATTAAAAATTTTATAAATTCCTTAAAGCAAAAAATCACTACCTCATCTTGGTAACGTGCTTTTAGATTCAAGCTATTGATCGTACTTTAATAAAAGATACGCCAATTACAATCACGGTGATGATGAACTGAGTATGAATTAAAAAAACCCAAAAATAAGATACACTAGCAGTCAAATCAATCTTATAACAAACAACACATCCCACGTTCTAAGAGCCCGTCATCTTTGACCGCAGATGCAGTGGGTTACATCAAAAATATTAACGTACTCTAATGTGGTCTACAGTCTTTCTTGATAAATAGACTATCGCATAAAAGAAGATTTGTCAATTCAAATCATAATTGTATAATTATTATAAATACTAGATATTATAGGTGCATACTAATAATATGTCGTAAAAGGTAATTTTGATCTTTAGAACATAGTTTCGAAAATGCATTCCTTTTGTAATAATTTGTAAAATACTCTTTTAAAAGGTTATAGCGGCATGTGCTTAAGATTAGGTCTATCACATAAGCTGTTACCGATTATTTTCATTACTTTTAAACAAACTCTGTCTGTTCTAAGCTGGTCATAAAGAAAAAATGTTAGAAACCTCCGTCCTGTTTAGAAATACCTATACAATGACATTCCTATAATTAAAAATGTTGTAGGTGTGACGATTATTATTTTTTTAACACCCGGCTCGACTTTTCGCCGGCGCATTACAAAGAATGCACTAGTTCTTAGTTATCCTGGCCTTAAGGATATGATAAAATCTTGTTTAATTCTAACAAGATTTACACAATCGTAAACATTTCGTTGATCATGATAGCCTTCTATTTTGCTTTATAAAATATATAAGCGCTTTCGAAAACGTGATATGCTAGTGAATAATACAAAAATAATATACATTATGTCTATATATTGAAATATGGGACATTCTATTTCCATCAATAAAATTATAAATAAAACAAATATAGTAGTACAGTTTCGTCTTAGAGGACTATTACTTGTATATATTTTTTATCTCTTAAGGACTTTAAACATTAGAAAAAATAAGAAAATTAAAGTTGTACTGCTTTATAAACGTTATAGAAAAATGTCAAAAAAATTACCTTGTTCCAACGCTAAAATAGTCATAACTTTCTACAGAAAGTCAGCTTTCGTTGGTATCTTTTGAAAAGGACATATTACTTTCAAAGGCCTAAATTTTATGTACACTGACATTAAAGAGAAATTGTTATCCTTTAAGAGTAATATGATACTAGTATAAAGCGTATTTTTTTTTTAGGTTTACACCTGTACAACAGTATGAAGCAGGGCAGGGCAGAGTTAAATTATTTCGATCCACATTTTCTGCCTAATTCTAGAAACATCAACACAACAGAAAACTTAGTGGAGAAAAGAGCACGTTTCGCATTGTTACCAGAGTGAGAAATATCGATCGATATGATAAGAACCGCATGCACTAGCGTCGTATAAAACCAGACTACAGACAGAGAACTTTAAATAAAATAAACTATTGAATAAAATAATTTAATAAGTACATTTACTAAATCATATTGTTATCTCGTTCTTTTTTTTAATAAACAAATAAGAGTTAAGTGTTTTAAATATTCAGTAATGGAATATTCGACTTAAACTCTCAAAGATTGCATTGCTATGAAATGGTAATATCATTTGTAGTAATAATAATTTTATATTTTGTTTATTTCACCAATTGGGCAACGCAACGCAACAGCACAAGCGTGTGATTGTAAATGACAGGTTGTGGGTTCGATTCCCCACTTGAAGAATTGAAATATTTAATATTTTCTAATTAAATATTTAATATCTTCATTTCTTCGCTCTGGTTGCACAAGGCAAAGCGCGGCGTTGAGTTCCACCACTTAACAAGCAATGCCTCTTGCCAAAAGTGGGGAACGGAGTGTATTAACACTAGATTTCCAAGTTCCCTCTGCCTACCCTGCCATGTGCGGGATACAGAGTGAAGCTGATTTGATTTATTTATTTCACCAATATAAATATACCTACTTATATTTATTAACTTTAAGTATAGAATAACACTAAGGCAGAAGGAAGTATGTTATCAGTAGACATCCTTTTGTAGAGACGATACTTTGTATCTCGCTTCGAAGCCGCTTTATTGTCACTTTCACTGCGCTAAGTCATTACTGGAATTTACGTCACTAGCGCAATTATATCACCATGAAATCAACTTTTTAATATGTTTGTGTACTAGTTTGTTATGAGTTTAACAGACATAATGAATTCTTTAATTAAGTAAAATAATGGGACCAGTCGTGGCCCCATGGGCCACACATGTGTGCGACTGTAAATAAATATTAGTTTTTTATGATTTTCTTCCTTAATATTCTCTGTAACGAAGAACTATAGGTATATACATATAAAAATCGAATATACTAACTATATTCGATTTTTTTTAGTAGAATGGGGTTCTCGCCATCTCGCTTGTTTCATTCGTTCAACCAAACTTAATAATTATAAGAACAAATAATTATACCTATTAAAAGGATGTTTTTTTGTATAATAGACAGTCGAGTTTTCTTCATATAATATCTATATGATGTTATTCATTTTTATATACAAGAACTTATTAAATCGGATGAAACTATAAAATCATTCACTTTTTTAATAAAAGATAAAAAAGGTTAAGGTTTTGCAGAATCAGTGGAAATCCTTATGCTTTAGTTTCTGTTAGTTACTTCAGTTTCATATGCAAACATAGTTTATTGCGAACATCGTTTATTGACTATTTAGTTACCCACATAATATTTTTAAAAGCTCATTCGATAATTAGTTATGGGTTTGATGGCAAAACATTAGTGACGCAGTAGTGTGGTGCAACATAGCAGCTATTACTTTTTTCGATGTTGAAACATTACCTATGGCATAATAAATTATGGAATATTTGACTTAACAGATAGTTGTTTGGTGTCACCTGCTATGCATGAATATGATCTTAATTATATATAACAATAAGTATAACATAAAATATAATGCTTACCGAAATCCAAGCAAAAATTTCTTATACTTTTCTCTTTTCATTTCCACGTGCTAACAAAAGTCACAAGGCTGCACTGTTCATTTCACAACACATACGAATACATTGGCAAAGAATACAATCCATGCATTTTCATTTAATTGAGTTCATGGTACGTACACATCGGTTACATTATCTCCCATATCTGCAAATTAAAATTGGAAGTTTTCAAATATCTTAAATAAATAATATTATAATATTTACAATTATTATGGACATGTCAATATATTCATGTTATAATAATTAAAAATAAATATTTTAATAATTTAAATAGAGTTTGCAGAGTTTGTTATTGGCGTTAACTTATCATTAAGATTAAAAGCTAAAAACTTATGCTTTTTTGTTGGATGGCTCAGATATTTACCTAAATCTTAGTTATCGTTAGATAACTAACTAGAGTTAATTAAGAATTTAAAACTGGAAATAAATCTAAATGCCAACTAAAAGTGAACTGTTAGCTAGGTGGCACGTGTTAAGTCTAGACAGGCTTTGTCCAGATACAATATCGAAACAGTTGCAACACTTTTTCGCAACTATAAACACAGTGACTTAAAACACCGCACTTGAAAACGCAGCTGTGTATCTATTTTGATTATTCATTAAGCTAAGGCTTTAGTGTAAGTATTTCTCGCAACAAAGGCTTAAATGTAAGTGTGTACTATTAAAAATAGCATAACATAATACGGTTATTTTTGTCACTTTCATGTAAAAGCTAAGTTGTCAGAATTAGATGCGATTGTTTATATTTCCGGTCGGGAATGTGTATGTATATAGCTTAAATGTTTTGTTCTTTTGATGTCATATTAATATTAATTTAGAAAATAAGGACTCAGGGTCCTTGAAGTGGAGAACGCTGTAATGAATTTATTAGATACTAAAGCCTCATTTTGTTTCTCCAATATTTTAAAATCGTATAAACATGATTACAGAAAATTATAGTGCCAAAATAACTATCTATATAACAAAAAGAGTAATAGAAATCTGTTCTTTTGTACACAGTACTCATTTATAAAACTAACAGCGATGTGCATGTGCCAATGTGGAAATTTTAAATTAAGGTCAATATGATTGATATTTTTTGTTGGTTGGTTTGTGTGTATTCAGTGGGTAAAATAAAACATATAAGCACATCTTTCTAAAAAGAATATTTTGTCACTAAAAGTTTACGTACGCTTATTAACACACTGAAAAAGCTTACGACAGTTTTTATAAAACTATCTTAAAGCTCTTTTTAATAGTAGTATGAATCTAAGGCTGGTAAGACTTTTAATTCAAGTCAAAATCTGACAGAAAACAGAGAATCTATATTTAAAATTGCAATTATTTTACTACGTTTGGTACACATTTTCTACTGGAATAACATAAGTTACTAATTTTATATAATCATTTTTATAATATAATAATAACAATAAAATGTACACCAGGTGCGTATTTTTAAAAAAACTTGTTGGAACTTTATTCCTTTAGAGCAAAAATCATAGGTATGGAAAGTCAAGTACCTATAATATTAAAAAAATACTTAGAAGAAAAGATAAATATATATACTGTCGTGTCACAAGTGTACAACTGTAAACGTGACTGGTCGTGGGTTCGATTGATTTCAGTTTGAGAGAAGTTGAATATCAATAAAAAAAAAAATATTACAATTTTCTCAGTCTTAAGCAATGTCAGCAATTCCACGTAAAGTGTGAAATAGAAAGTTCAGAAAATATATGAAATAAAAAAAAAGTAACAACTTTAAATAATGTAAACACAGAATGGTATATCTGTGTTAAAATTATAAATTTTCACATCTCAAAATATGTACCTAATAACGTATGCGACGGACGTGATTTTAGATATGTGGGGTATACTTATATTTTAAGTGTATTGAAAGTTCATAGGATATGTTCACTGGAGACTTCAACTTATAGGACATACTTATTTTAATACGTATGCCACCTCTCTACTTTTTAAAGGTTGCCATAGTATGTGAAAGCAAAAGCATTATTATATACGTTAAGATGCCCAAAATAAAAGTAAAGATAATCGAACTTAAGTGGTTATTGTAAGAAAACAACAATTAAAATATGAATTCAGTGAATTTGGCGCCACAGATTTTAGGTCTATTCGATTGCAAAAGAAGACCTTCATATTAAGTCACCAGAACCAGCGGCAGCCTGCCATTTGCGGACAATCACTCGTTTATAACATCTACAATAATTATTCATTATACTAATGGATCTTCAATCTTCACTATATTACACATTTAGTCACGATTCTAACGTAATATATAGTGTACTTTATATTTATTTACAATGTCCTGTATATCGATTAACTTTACATATCGCATAATCGTTGCATAATGTTAGCTTATTCACATATATTACGACAATTTGTCAATATAATTTTAAAACGACATTTTGGATGTAAGGGAATATTGTTGTATAGTTAAGAAATGACAACATTACCGTAAGATGACCTTTTTACTGTGGCTTAAGTCTATAATCCTAAGATACATAGCACAAGGACAACCGCGGCACGTTGACAAAGTAAATAAAAAAGAAACAGCAAATAAGACATCTTGGTCAGCGAGACACCACGAGTGTGGTTTATTTGCGCAAGAACAGTTTTGGATAAACATCGATCACAACCGACCTTGCCCGAAATTCTTCGCTTGCCAAGTTTATATGACTTCTTCATTAACGCCTTTGCAAAACCATAAAATTGAGTAAAATGAAATTTGCCTCATATGTATGTATAGTTACAAAGAAATAAGTTGGTATTTTGTTTTTTAATGTTGTTTTTTATTTTTCTATAACAAGGTATATATGTACAATATCTTCTTACTTTTCAATAAAATTAGACTATTACTTAACATACATCTGTCTAGTTAATCTTTTGTGTTGTCAAAATGATTACAAATTATGCCATTCAGTTGGCTCGTCAAGACTAAATGCAATGGTGATACATGGACGGGCAAAAAACAATGGTGTTTACGTCATACATTGTAAATTCCAACAGCTATAGACTGTGCTTACAATGACACGTGAGAAATTGTAACGCATTGTGAATAAAACCAAATTAATTTTGTGTTTACAGCCGTGAGAGTGAAGTTTACATAAATTGGCATACTTATTAGATAGGACGTGTCTAAGCAACACTGCATCTGGTATCTGAGAGCTATGTGTTCAAATCTATCAAAATAAAGCTGTTTTTTAAACGTTAACCTTTATTTTTCATTGATTGAAATCAATTAGCAGATTTTTTTGTATGATTATAAAATTCTGATAACAACTGCGAAAACTGGACAAACATGGACTTAACCAATATGATTTTAATTGTTAATAGTAATTTATTTTTAATTTACTGAATGTAATATACATATGTTAATTCAGATATTCAAAGCTCATAAAAGCAATTCCGTCAGTTTCCGCAATTAAGGTAACATTTAACTTAGATATTATCTTGATTTGCCTAGATATATGAAATTACATAATTTAAAACTCTGAAGATATAAAACAATATGTATTCACAAATGATTCTATTATATTGATAGTTATTGTTATTCAATATAGTAGAAACTAAATATTTCTAAATATTTTTTACTGTATAATATAGAAATGAGACAGCAAGATGTAAAAGGCGGCATTTTAGTCAAATGTCAAGATCGTAGGCTGCTGTCGCGTTCTGTGTGTCGCAATATAAGGACTCCACACACCAGCAACAGTATTAAATAATATTGTTGCTATCTACTTACTGTACTTATTTAAAACATCCTACAATTAGAAAAAGCAAAATAAAACTCTAATCATTTAAAATTTAATATCAAACCCGTATTAAATTTTAATATTCATCTTGGAATGTATAAAGATACATTAAAATACGTAAAGAAATATTAAGTGCCGTGTTTATTGCAAGACGCGAACATCTTCACGTAATCATTCTGTTACTACTTTAGATTGGTAATATACGTGTCATGTTTCATATTTTTATTTAAAAAAGTCTTGTACGTTTCACTTTGTTTGTACAGTTTTTGATTAATCGAAAATAAATCTGTACAGTTACTAATCTTTCGAAATAACTTTTTTTATTCTTAATGCTGAAGTGTTTAAAAATGTCTTAACTATTACATATACTTCATTTAATATTTTTTATGCCAAAACGAAAATTGTGGAATTTTGTCTCTAACCTTAATTTTAATAATAGCAATATTGTTTGATCGTTATGCAAAGTTAAATTTTGGAAGGTCTTTCAACATCAATTAGTTTCGCAGTTGAGTTTGTTTAAGACTAAGCCGTGGTAGATAACTCTTGATGCCATTTAGTTTGAAATATACTTACTGCTGTTTTGAAATGAGAAGTTAGGCCATTTGTCACTATCAGAATAATCTTTAATTTCATAACTGCCGTAGGTATAAGTCAAGTATTAATAAAATTTAAGGTAAACATAGTGGGCTGATATTTAACGTTTATAATTTTATTGCTGGTGTGTATTTTTATGAAGAAGTTTTTACAAAAAGTAATATTTCGTGAACAAACATTTTAATGAATAAATTATATTCTTGTTTTTTTTTTATTTTATTTATAGAGCACAACCAAATACAGTTTATATCGTACGTAATCATATTAAAAAGTATTACAGATATATAATTTAAAAATACGCTTAACATTCTTTAACTGTAAGTCAACTTAAAGAGTTATTTTAAACACCGTCTCAAGTTCATTTAGTAATTAGAAACCAATATTTATTGATAATAATATTAGCAACATAAGTATATAAGTCAAATGAAGGAGTGCCGTAAATTGTTTTAATTGAGGACAAGGATGTCGGCTGTAATCACGCGCGTCGTAAATAGAGCTCTAAATGAAATTATGTACCTATCGAGAGTAAAGATAAAGGTCCTTGTTGCAAAGTATTCAATAAACAAACACAGAACACTAACACTAGGAAATATACACGGAGGTCACCAAAGTGCCGTTGCCGCGCGAACACTGAAAACCAGCCACTAAGTAAGCAGTCTTCACTCTCGAACCGCACACCTCTGAACCTCGGAATGAAAGCGAGAGTGAAAGGGACGACTAATCATTTCTTTCTTTCATTCATACAGCGAAAACAGCTTTCTTAATAAATGCTCCATAGGTTTTTCTTGACGCCGACGTTGGATCATCTAGTACGTAATCTAGAGATATAATATTAAAAATAAAAATAATATTCTACGTTCGTTTTTAAATTCAAATGACAGTGAGGAATTAAGCATGTATCTAATATAATTAAAAGATAGCTTACGATTTATATATATAAATAATGTAATTGTTATTAATATAATTGATTATCATGGATATGTGGAAAAAGGCAGGGATGAAAATGTTATATGGCGCGTGCGCACCCGAGTTGAAACAGATCCACCCTTGTTATTGTTTTCCGGTTCTAGATATATTAACTTTTCTTTATGATTTTATACTAGCGTGTAAACCAGTTATTTTTACCTTGTACATTACTTACCCTTTCTTGTCTAAGAGTTATTAAGAATCAAATTAACCTAAAATATTTACTTAACTACTACTTAATATATATGCATATTCGTCTGCATAAGTACTTGCCGGATTTTATTTACATTAATAAATTTATAATGAAACTTTTTACTTTCACCCTTTCTGTATCAGGTTATATTATGCACAAGCTGACTATATTATTCTTTACAGATTTTTTGTTTTATTTATATAAAATGTAGCAATTCGTTATTTTACAGACTTATATTTAATTTAAATTCTATTCAGGAATAAGCTTCTGTGGTGTTTAAGGATTATTAACACAAATCTTCTATTTCGAAAGTAAGACCTACACGAGAAATATTAAATATGAAAAATAATATTTTCAATGTCAAAATGCATACGTATAATGTATAAGATCATTATTTACTAAAGTATCATAACCTTCGTTTAACCCACTTGTGTATTATATAACAATTAAACAGAGCATATAATTTTAAGACAAGTCACGGTTCGTTATTAAGGTAAATTAGTTTATTACTGTTGTTAATTTTCGCATTTTCAACAGTACAGGTTCGTTTAAACATCTTTATCGTGTCCGCTTACATTTTAATTGCATGTGGCAATGGTATCATTTTTTACGTCGTTCATGTATATTTTTGACCTCTTATGTTACTTCTAACTTTAGTTAGAATAACTGTTACTAATCGTTATTAAATATAATAGGGAGAAAATCATATTTTTATAATTTTTATTAGCTTCCCCCTGTATTCCACACATGGCAGGGTAGGCAGAGGGAACTCGAACCTAGTGTTAAGACACTCCGTTCCACTTCCTTTCTCCATTTTCTGTAGAATTTAAGGCATTGAGTGCTGAGTGACGGAAATCAACGTCACGCTTTGCTTTGTTACCACAATTATTAAATGAAAATATTAAATATTTCATTTCCCCTTTTATAAACAAATATTTTATAATCCTTATGAGACTTTGAAATTATTAATTATTATTATATTTTATATAATATGGTTTTGTAAACATCGAATGCATTATTTTTATATATTTAGTACACTTTGGATCACTCAAAACACTGATCGCAATTATATTTGGAACGACAGAATTTATTAATAAAAGCTTGCACAAATAGATGAACATTACATGCAGTAGGTCATCAACAACAAAAACGATGGGTTATCCTTTTCCTTATTTAGTTTTTTTAGTCTCGGAACGGGATATCCCGATAATCCTACAAAAATCTACATTAAAAGACCTGTACGTGTAAAAACGTGTGATAATGTTTCATTTGAAGAAATGACTCAACAACTCAACGCCGCGCTTTGCCTTATTACCAGAGCGAAGGCTCTGGTAATAAGGCAAAGCGCGGCGTTGAGTTCCGCCACTCAACACGCAATGCCTCAAATTCGGCGGAAAGTGGGGAACGGAAGTGGAACGGAGTGTTTTAACACTAGGTTCCCGGTTTCCCTCTGCCTACCCTGCCTCGTGCGGGATACAGCGTGAAGTAAAAAAAATGATTTTACTGAGTACAAATTCAAATATTGTATAATATAAAAGCATAGATACATAAGTTTATCGCAACAGAGCACTGACCGGTTACAACTGCACTAATGGAGAGTTCCTAATTGCTGCTTGCACATATACTATAATAATAAAAAGCAAATCTTTTTGCTCTATGAAAACCTGTTGTAAGTTCACGTATTATTTTACGTGCCATTACTTTTCTAGCGCGTGTTTAAGATGAGCGTAAACTATTTATTGACCTGTTACATGAAGCTTTTACATAAAGCATAAGTCAATTTATATTATTGCCATAAATATATCAAAGAAAACCATTTTTTATTGTACGTAACATTTATGTTAGTATAATACATTAATATAGAAAATATATAAAGCTTATTCGAAGTGATCTCCATTGACTGCAATACGGTCCTTAAAACGTGGAGGCCAGTTATCAACACTTATCCTTTCTATCACAGCACGTATCCTTTCTATTCTCAATAATGGTATCTTGATACACTTGTGCCGATGTTTTAATAAGTTTTCTACAAAAATATGGCTAAGTCAACTTCATTGCTAATAACCTAATACAACTGAACCATCATTGAAATCGGATAAAAAGGGCCCACGTAGTACTCTGTTGATTAATTGGAAATCTTCATAGGAGCTTTCAGCGCAAATCGGTTATTTTGATTGTAAAAATATTGCCCAATTGCAAAAATTTCCTCATCCGTAAACAACATTTTTCTGTGACCTCTCTTTGCGTACCGCTTAAGTAGTTGTTTTGATGTTACCAGCTTATTTTTTTAAAATTATCAGTTTTACATAATCAGTGCGTCTTTTATAGGCTGCGAGACCTAGGTCATCCTTTAAAATATCCGATATGGTTGTAGACGTTTTTTTTCTTTTCCGGAGATAAAATCTTTTGCTTTGAGACAGGATTTTTTTAATTAATGCTTTGATCGATTTTCATACGAAAACGATGTGGACGATCAGATCTTTTTTTGTCTTAAACTGAAGTAGTTTATTGTACCTATTAATAGCATATAATGGTACATAGACATTAGATTTATCCATACCTACTTAATGTAATACAATCACAGAGAATCGATTTTTTTTATTATCACAAAATATTGGCGCAAATAAGTGAGGCCTGTCGTGGCGCAGCGGCACAAGCGTGTGACAGTAACCGGAAGACTTTGGGTTCGATCTCCAGTTGAGGAAATGAAATAATTAATGTTTTCAATTTAAATATTTAATGTTTCATTCTTCGCTCTGGTAATAAGGCAAAGCACGGCGTTGAGTATGCCACTCAACATGAAATGCCTCAAATTCGGCGGAAACTGGGGAACGGAAGTGGAATGGAAGTGTCTTAACACTAGGTTCCCGGGTTCCCTCTGCCTACCCTCGTGCGGGATACAGCGTGAAATAAGAGTATTTCTAGATAAAAAATATTAACAAATTTAAAATTGGAGTTTATTTGGTAATAAATACATAAGTGCACACGCGCACAAATTTGCTTGTCAAATTTTATAATTTTTTCTTACTTCCTGACCTACAATTCTGAAATTGGTACAGAACTCTTAGCATTTCATGAGCATTGGCCAGTTTTTAGGGTTCCGTATCATGAACAACAAAGAAAACAAAATAAAGGAAAGAAACAAAGTCCTCATAGGATCGCTTTCTTCGTTATAAAAGACGATGCATGAAGCTTGCATCGTTGTTGTTGTATTTTGTACGACAATTGCCTTCTTCAATTATTGCTTAAACACAATCTATAATGGAAAATTGAAAATTTAATACTTAATTGTGTGATTATAAGTTTTATTTTTCGTTGACCTACAATTCTGAAGTTCGGCGAGTGAGTCCTATTTCCATTTTTTCAAATATTACTACAGAATTAAATGGTAAATTTGTACTTACATATAAGGAGTCCTAAGAAGATTGTTTCATAATAACTTCTTGACAGGTGAAGTTCACATGTAGTTGCTCAATTGCCCTATCGGCAATATCAACGTCAACGTTGCATCAAGATGACGTATCTATGCCCTTAGCGGTTCTCAGCATTATAATATTTGTACATATATTGTAATATAATTAACGTAATATAATAAGTAGCTTTAATTTACTTTCGATACAAGAAATAAATAAAAAAATGTAAAACTGGAGTTTTTACAGTTTACACTTTATTTATAGACATAGACTAGTAATTATTCATTCATTTAGTATATATAGACTAGTTATTTAGTTACTAAGTTAAGTTAAAAATATAAAGTAAATAAATGAAGAAATAAACAACAAAAACTATGAACTATAAACTATATACTTTATAACAAATATGTGAGTCAGCTTTGTTGTTGTGTGTTTAATTTTATTAGATCCAATAAAAAGAAACTAAATTGAACTAATAAACTAAATAACTTAGTTATTATTTACTAAGTTTATTAGTTTAGTTTAGTTCTACACTAAAGTACTAAATTCTGTTTAATTTTTCTAAGTAAAAAATAAGTTTTTTTAAGTATAAAATATACAATAACACGTACAATGTCATGCATACTAAGAATCCAAACGTAATGCTAATTTTTAATACTTACTATTTCATACATTTCATATCACAATTATAATGGATATATGAGTAATTGTGCAATGGCGTCAGCAAATAATTAAGGTAATATTAAGAGTTATTTGCTTTATATGTATTTGGTAGGTCGGACATATAATGCGACTATCTGAGTACGGTGAGGGAGACAAGGCCCACGACGAGTGAGTCATTTTCTATCGAATCTTGCCTAGATTAGGTTGCAACTGACTTGTCAAGACCTTGCTAGACTCACCATTCGTCATAATTATGTCGGTCGTCCGCTATAATTATGCCAGTGATCTATATATAACACAGTCAGGTATACAAGCGGCGAAACGAATTAAATATTTTTTCTCAAGTTTAAGTTTAACTTAACTTTTGTATTTTTGAGCTTCACGCATATTTTAGGATAGCTTGAGTAAACTTGGAAATGTAGTGATAACATTTCCTTCCCACTAACTATCTTTCTTCACCTTTCACCACTTCATTTCGGAGGGAGAGGTTGGTTGCGTGTTGAGTGCTGAATATCAATGCCGTGCTTTGTCTCGTTACCAAAGCGAGAAGAGTCAAAATATTAAATATTTGATGTTTATTTGAAATTGAACCCACATGCTGTCGGGTACAGTCTGTCCTGATATAATCTGGCTAATTCTTGTTAATTATCTAATTTCTCGGTTACTACGAATAAGTACTTATGTTATATAAATATTAAGTATATATTTTTGGCTCGTTATATTTATATGCATAGATGACTTTAACCGATTTAATGGTTATATATGAGTCGTTGAATATATAAAATTGTATAAGTATTAGTATGGGTTAAAGTGGTCTCAGTTAGTATGAATTTGGTTTAATGTCCACATACCTGAATTTGTGATTCGATGCTTAATTAATTACAAAATAACAACGCCCTTCGGATTTCACAAGTGTGTTGGCATGCAATTTCTAGAAGAAGCTGGTTTTGATTACTAATCGTCGAAATAGTGACAAACTACTCATGTAATACGAAAATAAATAATTATAACTAGTTTCGTAAATTTTCCCAAAACAACATCTATTCATGTGCATAAAGATGTAAATCTATGCGGGAAGAAGGTCAAACAAAATCTATACAATCTGTAACATGGCGTAACTATTATGTGGAACACAAAAAGTAGGACAGTAAAGCAAGTAGCTGAAGTTGACAAAAATAAATTAATGTAATCGAAATATTACCCAACAGTCCTAATATTGACTGTCTACTTGTTCGGTCTAATCTTTGGAACAGCTGAACAGATTTTTATGGAACTTTCAATAAACGACAGAGTAGGTTATAAGGCAAGCTTTTCATCCCGAAATTCTGCGCTCCTCGCGGATAGCAAATTTAGCTTTTCTTTCTGAAAAAGTTGCGTATGCCATGCGGGCACATATAAAATAACTAAACATTTGTTTATAATATATGATAACTTTTGAGCAAAATTAATGATAGTCTAGACAACGATACTAAAATAATCATTTATTTCCTTAAATATAATTAATTCATCTATAGAGCTGTGTGTCTGTTTGTCTGTTGTTCGTCTCTTATGCAAACACAAATTTGACATTGAATGATTTTGATCATATTTTATTTGTTATACAGCAATTACTTTTCGGCTACATATATACATTCTGAAGGTTTGAATACCTAACATGAAATTCTTACAATCCGCCGAGAACAGTTGTCTAAAATAAATATTCTACCATGATAAGTAATTTTGTTTGCATTACATAACCAAGATGTTATGGAGAATCTCTAACGTTATTCTTGAACTTCTAGAGTTAATTCTTGAATAAGATGAGCGCTTCCTAATGATATAGGCAAACTGAAGGTTTACAAAAACTAGAAAGGCCGGTTTATGCTGAAGTTATACAAAAAATACCGCTGCTCCAAGAAAACACATAATATTTTTTAGTAACGAAAAAAAGTAGAAATTGACAATATTTCAAATTTGAATTGAGTTGTTAATTATTTAAAATGCAGGAAGATTTCCTAGCAATTTTGAAGTAGCCTCTGAAAAAATCGTATATAACGCGGTGTTAATTACTCAACACGCAATGCCTCATCGTCGTTGCGTGTTCAGTAGTAAAGCAGGGGACGGAAGCGTCTTAATAGGAACGGAATTTCTTAATACTAGACTCCTAGAATTAACTTCCCCCTGTGTAACCTGCTACAAACAGGATACAGCATAAAGCCTTAAAAATGGGTATAAAGATTTCCTATAGTATCATTTCCTCAGTGACAAGGAACCGATTCCGGCATGAATATAGAGATGTTAATGTAGTGTTGCTGCGACATCTATCTAGTCTATCTTCTATCTAAGTAGTAAATGGTACACAAAATCAATTATTTTAAGAATCGTTTCTTTAGTATAATACATAATCAAAGGTAACTGCTAATATGTATATATATATATATATATATATATATATATATATATATATATATATATATATATATATATATATATATATATATATATATATATATATATATATATATATATATATATATATATTTTTTTTTATTAGTAAAACAACATCCACGGGCTCGTATTGCCCGTGCCTTTTTTTAGTTACTTTATTTATGTTTATCATATAGGCTACTTTACTTCGTCGAGACTTATCTTACTTAACTTACATACTAAGGTGAGAACCAACTGACTTAATTTTTTTTTTTTTTTTTTTTTTTTTTTTTTTTTTTTTTTTTTTTTTTTTTTTTTTTTTTTTTTTTTTTTTTTTTCTTGTGCGTTAGTAGGATGTGTTTTGTTAGTATATATTACATTCTAGCTTATATTGTAATTTACATATTCTTAGATTAATATAATTTGTAGATTGATTTACATATTATATATTAATATCGAATGGTTTAATTCTTTAATATTTTTTTTTTTTTTTTTTTTTTTTTTTTTTTTATTTTACACCTTATATTTTAGTTACATACTATTAAGTTTACGTTTGTTACAATTTTATGACATTTCATTTCTTTATAACTATTTTATGTTGTTTTCCAAAAATGAGTACCAAAGATGACCGGTTTATTTACTCAAGTTTTCCGATAATTTTCTCTATGACAGACTCATCCCGCTCTGCGAACGCATTTTTGAGGCTGTGCTCCATTATTTTCCTCGCAGATACCCCCATCGCTCGGCTGATGAAATTGCCGATAGCGTCACCACCGTCGTCGGAGTAATAGACACAGGTGTTGGTGTGTCTGGTTACTGCTACGACCGCATGAGGAATACTTTCGTGTATGCGAATCCTCGCGCTTCTGACTCTGACGATGATGACGTGTTCGTACGTTTGACCTTGCGCCTCGTGGATGGTCATGACGCGCGATTGGGCTCCGGAACCATATCCTTGATCCATCAGCAGTCTCTTCTCCTCCTGCGTATGGACCAGGTATAGGGTACCTTCACCGTCCTTTGGTATATGCGCGCCGGTGTACCTTCCTTGTTTGAGGGAGCGGACGATGGGATTTGAGGAGTAGATGCTCTTGTATACTGTTGCGACAGCAAAAGCGACGTCCATGGGGTTTCGGTGCGTGCACGACAGTTCCCTTGTGATGTTAGTTGTCAGGCTTGGTCGGCAGTACCTTAGCTCGAACAGGTTATTCCTGTCGATGTAAGGCAGCTGATTTTCGTCGCCAATGAGGGTGACCTGTTCTGCTCCTGATAGTCTGGCCGCCATTACGATAGCTCCGAAATGGTTCATAAGAGCTTCATCCACCGTTAATCGGCTTATTTTGCTGCCCTTCCGGAAACCATTGACTAAGATTGAAGCCATTGTTCGCACCTTGCTCCCCGCAGCTTCTCCGAAGCGGTGCGTTAGCTTCTCTCTTAGATCTTTGGCGGCCTCGACTGTGGTGGTTGCCACTACTTCTCCTTCCTCATTGAAGTGCCTGACTATGTGGGTTGTCTTTCCGCAACCTGGAACCCCATTTATCCATTCGAGCTTTGGTAGTGCCCAGTTATCGAGAGTCGCGCCGGTCTCCTGACTGACCGAGATGGTTTGTGCCATCTCCAGTATCCGGTCGTCCAGCATCACTCTCGTGCACTTTGCCACTACCACTATAGGGTCACTCTCCGGTGTTTTAAATTTTGGTGGCTGGTCTCCTCGCTCCTCAGTTTCGATCAGTCCAACAAAGCCTTTGGTGTTATTATATGCTGCCATGTACTCTCCCGACATTCTCCCTTGTATAACTTGGGAGCGGTCGTTGTCGTAAATAGCAGCATCGCCTTCATCTAGTTCCACCTCCAGTAGCTTTTTATTGCCCCTCCGGTAGGTCTGCATGATCTTCTTGCACATGGCCAGGTTTACCTCTCGGGTCGCCTTGGTGATGGCCAGGAACTCGATGTAAGCGTTTGTGGCGTGTTCTCGTGGGTTGTTGGCTGGTATGAGTTCGGGTGTCAGTATTTTTGCTCCTCCGGGTCTTGTTAGGCCTCCGCGGTTTCTTTCCTGGGCTTGTGGTTTCCCGGTCCCAAAGAAGGTTTTGACCGCCTTCTCCTGCCTTTCTGTTTCGCCCGATGAGGATGGACTCATTTGAGGACGAGGTATGCTGGTTTTTGGGGTGAGCGCTCTTAGGACGGTCGTCGCTAATGCCATCGCTTGAGTGTTCTTGGGTGTTGTTGATTTCAGGAAGACTGGGGCTGCTTTTTGGTCTGCTAGCTTTTGCTGAAGTGCCTCGGAACCGCTTAACCGGGGTATAGTGGTGTTGGTCCCTTCGGGGGGGGGATTTGGGTGGTTTCTGGCTTTCAAGAAGCTCAGATTCTCCCCTCTGTCTTCGTAGACAATGATGTCGTGCCGAAGAGAGGCCTTGAGGTAGCCGTGATAGTCTGCTACTCCTCCCTTATCTGGACCTAGCTTCGTCACATCCACGCTGATTATCCTTGGGGTACCTCCACTTGTCTCTTCTCCCACTCTCAGGAACAACGAGTTCACTTGTGCAAATGGTGACTTTCCCTCCCATTCAAAAACTGCTATCGCTTTGTCTCGCATTCGCAGTAGTCGGTAGGGGGGGTCGTCTCCTGTGCACACAGTTAGAGCACTGATTTTATTGCTCTTGATTCTCGTTGAATTAGTATTTCCTTTGAGTAGAAGTGCGAGACCCGGTGATACTTCGAGCTGTCCCGGTTCCTCACTGCGGCAAAAGCAAATTCCGAGCCGTTCCTCTATGTCACTCATAAAGAGGGCTATGTTCCTTACTTTCAGTCCTGCCGCCCCGTGGGCGGCTCTGTCGTCTATGATTTGTGTAAAGTTACTTTTGGTGGGTTGTATTGGTGGAGTTGGTTGGGGCCCTCTTCTGAGTAACAATGGTAGGTTCTTGGACACGGCTCGGACCTTCTGCCCTATCGATCTCCAGACTCCTTGTGATGTTACTGCAGAGGGATTTGGTGTAGATTCGGATAGTGTTGATGTTTGCGGAGCTGATATAGTGGGTGTCGGTGTGTGTTGAAATTGTTGAGTTGTTATTTGTGGCGGTGGTATTGGTGATTGTTGTGGTGGCGGTGGTGTTGATGGTGGTGCTTGTGTCTGTCCTTGTGGGGCTTGTGGTGAGGCGGACGAGCTGTTTCCTTTGGCGACCTTTGTAGCAACGCTTCTTGCGAAAGTGAGAAAAGGAGATCTGGTGGCTTCATTTTCCATATATATATATATATATATATATATATATATATATATATATATATATATATATATATATATATATATATATATATATATATATATATATATATATATATATATATATATATATATATATATATATATATATATATATATATATAAAGATATACTTACACATAAATAGAATTATTACTAAGAGTTTATTTTAATAAAAGCAGATGATTATTTACTGACAGTAACTGGTTCAAGAAGTAGTTTTTTCAATCTTTTATATGTCAATGGATGAACTTTTCTGGACTGTTTTAGGTAAGTTATTCCAAAACACTGCAGCGTGTACCGTGAAAGAATTTGTTCGGAAACTTGTATTGTTTATAGGCATGTCTAGCGTAGGTATGCATCAAACACTTTTGCATCAAAACATTAAGTTGGGCACGAAAATGAGAAATATGTTTATATTTGCGTAGACCAAATATAAAACGTATTTAGAAAAATTCTTCCCGTTTTATCATATTTCAGTTACTAATTAATCTTCTGATGGCAAAAATTTTAGATATTAAAATGAATTCTTGTATCGTTTTATAATTCTTCTATAATCTAAAATGATTATAGTGGGGGTCGCTATTTCTTTAGTAATTAAATATGAAATTTGGCGTTTAAAGCTGACATTCATTTGTTTATCTAACTAAGCCATAACAGAGTATTAAGCAGATTTCTTTTCTTATTTATCGTAGCGTGAATTTTTAAGAAGATATTAATTATAAGTTAATGATAACATCAGAAATGTAAATATATAGTCATGTAAAATTTAAAAACCTCTATAAATTATGCTCTTTGTTGGCGGTATACAGCAAGTATTGTTATAATTATTTATTTGTTTGTTATAATGATTTATTTGTTTGTTATAATTATTTATTTTGTTGCATTTGTTATAATATATTTTTTTAATATTTTTTAACTTCAAATGTATCCGTGTGATCCCAGGTTACAGTAGGATCACCCAGGTACTGATGGTGTCGTAAGAGGCAACTAAAGTCAGTGTGTGAGTGTCACGCTGTCAGAAATGGCAACACGCATGGGCAGACTCGACCGGATTATTACCACCCCCGGCATTGAAAACCGGCGTTAAGTAGTGGCTTTGGCCACTGCGTTTCGCATTGGGTAATACCGGGCCCCGGTGCCCATCCACCTTAAAGACGGGCAACAGTGTTACACAGGGCCGTGGGTGACGGTGATCACTTACCATCAGGTGACCCGTTCGCTCACTTAAAGACAAAAAAAGGCATTTGGAACCGGGTATTAAGACACTGTTGTTATCGACCAAATGCAAAACATTCCTTGATTATTTATTGGGGAAACATCGAATAGGGATCAAATCTACAATCGCCACGGTCCCTATAAAACATAAACATTGAAAAATATAAACATTGAAAACAATTCGACATTTGTTAATAGTAAGAATTGTTATTATGAGAATCTACCTAAATTTAATTAAGATGACTCTATGAGATACATTGAAAAACATCTCTAGTTGGTACGATTTACAAGGCTAACTAAAGACCTCTTACTTTACAAAACTTTAAATTACATCCATAAATAATTCAAGTACACTTCTAAAGCCTTGTAAAGATAAGGTTTACACTATTGTTTTAATAGATACTAATTAAGTATCTATGAGTCTATGACACAATTTAATAAAGTAACTAAATTATATCGTTATTATATCTACGAGTACTACCATAATATATTTATTATCTATGTATTAATTCTTTATACTAATATTACAAAGCGCCTTAATGTCAGGAGCTACTTATTTGACTTAATAAAAATCATTAAGAGGCCTGTCGTGGCGCAGCGGCACAAGCGTGTGACTGTAACCGACAAGTTGTGGGTTAGATCCCTACTCGAGGAATTAAAATATATAATATTTTCAATTTCAATATTTAATGTTTTCATTTCTTTGCTCTGGTACAAGACAAAGCGCAGCGTTGAGTTCCGACACTCAACACGCAATGCCTCAAATTCGGCTGGAAGTGGGGAACGGAAGTGAAATGGATTGTCTTACCACTAGGTTTCCAAGTTCCCTCTGCCTACCCTGCCTTGTGCCTGCCATTGCTTGTGCTTGAAGCTGAGTAGAGTAAAGTTGAGTAAAAGTCTTTTTGTGTTGAATAGTCCAAATATTCCATATTTGGCAAGGCATATGTAGCCTTGCACGTAAAATTTTCGATGTGTCTGTGTCCAGACTTATTGGGCTCTTAGAATATGTCATTCGTAATTCTTATTTACATCAATCGGACCAATTGGAGTCTGATATAACGCAGCGGCACAAACGTACTGTAAACGTGACAGGTAGTGGGTTCGAGTCCAACAAGAGGTAATGAAATATTTAATATTTTAATTTCTTTGCTCTGGTAACAAGGCAAAGCGCGGCGATTACTTCTACCAATCAACACGCAATGCTCAAATTTGTCGGAAATTGGGGAACGGAAACTTTTTAATGGAATGGAATAGAATGACTTAATACTCAGATTCCCTCTTCCTATACTGCAATGTACGGGATACAGAGAGTGAAGCCAATTAGTACACTAGTTTCGTGATATAAGGTGTAGATCATTATGTGACAGAGAGAGTGGTGGGAGTTTATGTGTGTATGAGTGAAAGATATGGTGTTTAGGGGTTTGGAATGTACACTAATCATTATTAATTAGTTGAATTTATTATCATGTATTTACAATATATTTAGTTCAACAAAATATTTTATTACTATTTATTTAAAAATAGGCCTAGAAAAGAAGAGATATCTAAATCTAGATATCTTTTTTATATTATTATATCGCTTGTTTCGTTGTGGAAAGGTTTATGTAAAAAAAATGTTATATTAATAGTAATGATTTTAATTGGTACATGAGACACAACTGTTGCTAACTGATATTTTATTTTATTTTTTAAATAAAATAAATTCGACTTAGCATGGAAATCTTAAAATAAAAACCGCCAAATATATTTTACCTATTGTGTTAAAATAAAAGGCCCTTGATCCCAGTAAAAAAAATATTTTGAATAAATTTGTACGTCTTAAATTTCAACTTCATATTTTTCTTTTCATTATAATTATGTTTTTTACATATATAAATAATCATTTTGAAAATATTGCCTTAAAATATTGTATATGTATATTACAAATATGTAGAAGTTATAAATTAGTTATATTTTTTTTCTTCTACAATATTCACGGGACATCTTGTGTTTGTTTATTGTACCTGTTTTAAAATGTAGATATTTTTATTTAAAGGTGCAGATATTGTAGTTATATCCTTGTAAATGTAATAGTTAATAGGTACGTATTATCAACGTCGTAAATTCATTCAGTCACCGTAGATCATAAGATTATAGCTAATACCAAGGTTTATACTTAATAATACATTGTTAGTTCTACGTTCAGTAAAGATGAAGGTGGCGAGGTTCGTAATTATTTATGTAAAATTAATTATTAAAACAATATTTTTTTCTGATAAAAAGAAACATATATTATAATTAGTAATAGAATGACACAACTAAATTCACAGTCACACGCTTGTGCCCCTGTAAACTGGTCCTAGGTTCGATTCTCAGTCGAGAAAATGACATATTTAATATTTTAATTTCTTCACTATGATATTGCTCAAATTTAGCGGAAAGCGGGGAACGAAAGTGTCTTATTTGGAACGGATTGACCCTAGGCTTCCTTCTACTTAACGTGTGCGGGATCGTGCACATCGTGACGCTAAATTAATATTACGTAAATAATTACTTCCAATGAAAGTCACTGAATATTTCATTTTGTGGTATAATTTGAAAATGGTATGCACATTTTTTTTGTTAAATGCAACAACTTTTAATAAATAGTGTATTAAAAGTGAGATGAACTATTAAAAATTGTTGTTAAATAATAGACCTTTCGTATGGAACAAAATTTATTTTTATTTACAAAAAGTATAAAATCAAAAATCAGTAACTTATATTCTAGCCGATACTTATCTACATTATTTACAATTTATATATGACATACACGTAAATACATATTGAAAATGGTAATTTTTAAATTTATCTAAGTATTAACGTATTTTGTACAAATTTAGAAATTCTCTTGATATTATTTTGTACGTATAATATAGATATCTACAATAAATTATTTTTGTACTACTCTATATAATTTTAATGATAATAAATAAATATGATTTATATATTTTGAAAAGACATGATATCTCAACGTTATATTTTTAATAAAATATGGTATATATATATTTATTTATTATTTATGGAAAATAATTGCCCCAGTAATGTTGTTTCAAATTTGACCATAACCTTTAATTGTATGTGAGTGGAGTAGAATTTAATTTATTCTTGAAAATGATTGACACATGATATAAGAACTGCAATAATAACAAATATAGGTATATTTGTTACACCGCATTGTATATTGTATATTTTTTATGGGATGTGTGCCCGTGATTTTGTAATGAAAATAAATTAAATAAGAGCAGATTTATTAATACATTACTGTGACAAAAATGACTGACTATAGATAATTACTTTAAATTTGGAAGGTATAAAATAATGCGTGAAATAATTTTAATTATATTCTAAGAGTATTTATTTGAAAAACTTTTTATGAAAAACTTACAAACAAAAAATATAGCATCTAAAATGTATTAATGAATTGAAATTACTTATTTTAGGGCAGTGAAATTTGAATGCGTATCTATCTGATTGTTAAGCTTTTTACTGCGCGTGAAAATCAATTACAGAGAATATATATATATATATATATATATATATATATATATATATATATATATATATATATATATATATATATATATATATATTGTGAAATTTGAATGGGTATCTATCTGATTGTTAAGCTTTTTACTGCGCGTGAAAATCAATCACAGAGAATATATATATATATATATATATATATATATATATATATATATATATATATATATATATATATATATATATATATATATATATATATAAATATATATTTACATTTTAGGTTTTGCTAAATTTGAAATGTTAAAATATATCAAGTGCACAAATTAATTGTCTCAAATAATTTTATACATATAATTCTTAAATGTTAGCCGAAGTTTATGTTAGTCGACGTATATGTTAGCCGAAATTTTCAAAATGATGTATGAAGTAGGGAAGCCTCCTCGTGCGGTTGACCTGTTCGCACGCAGACATTATTGACTTAGTGAGTGGTCGCGGACCGCATGAAAATACACCAATTTTAGATACCTGTATGAAAACAAATCAAAGAGTTAATTACTTTAAATACCTTTTTCTGATCTGAAATCTGTAATAAGGCGATCATATTACGCACGGTCGGCAGATATCGGTGAAATTGTTTGCAACTCATCTTATTATTTATATGTATTGCAAATATTTTATTATTGTGCAGGACGCACATAGTAGGGTAGGCAGAGGGAACTTCGTAACGATTATTAATCACACCGTTCCCTGTTCCATGAAATAACTTTCGTTTCCCACTTTCCGCTGAATTTCAGACATTACGTGTTGATTGGCGAAACTTAATTAATTTCCAATTATTAATATTAAACATTTAGTTTTTGATTTAAAAATAGGGGAGTCTATAAATATATCTTCACACTTTAAAGTACAACGAGCATTTAATATAAGCACAAAGAATAATAACAATTAATATTTATTTTATAGTTATAAATATAAATATGTGCGCGCCGATTTTAGACAGTATGGTATCATCTAAATGTGCCTTAACTGGCCATTAATTATTATTTATTTAAGATTTTTATTATTTTAGTAAATTTATAAGATATAATTATTAAGCAGTAAATACACTACCAAATTCACAAAGACGACTATAATTTATATCCTTGTGTAACCCGCGATCAGTCACGACTTTATTACACGGTGTATGAATGGAAAGGCAAATCTAATTTACTACTTATTACGGAATCAGGCTACGTTCTTAATGCTATGTTGTTATTATTTTATGACTTTATTTTAATTTAACGTTTAATTATTATAGACTATTATATATAGATATCTGATAGAACTTGGATACCTAGTACTACACCTCGTTCCGTTACTCAATTTCACTGAGTTAAAGGCATTGTTGAGTGGCGGAACTCAACATCGTACTTTGCCTTTACACTAGAGCGAAGAAATGAAAATGTTAAATATTTAATTTCTTCGAGTGGAGATCGAACCCACAACCTGTCGTGTTTGTTATTACACTTGTGCCCCAGCGTCACGATTGGCCTCAATATTTAAAGTTAATTTAAAAAAATAATCCATGAAAAATATATTTTTTTAAACTACATTGTGTATATACTCGTATATATACTGACACACTAATCAAACTTGCGAAACTTTAAAAGCTTATTAAGTTGGTAAAGTAAATTGAATTTTAATTACATATGATTTTCAGCCTTGTAAGCGTGTAAGCAGCCATTTTTAATAAGTAGTTCATTGAATTTTCGGATGTAGCTAGTTACGTCATGCTGTACACCGTTCGCGTTACAAGGCGAACATAAGTAAGTAAGACATAAGTTTCGACTACCTCCGTTGTATGTTTGATAATTATTATTTATCGCGCATTTATCAAGCTTCTCGTCTCGTCTTAGTAGACGCTTAAGTTATGTAACTATCATAAATTGTTACCTACTAGGTGCTTATACATATGGTAGAGATTTACTTTGGTGCGATTCATGTATACGGGCTCTCTTATTTTATTTAACTTTTATAGAAAGAAGTAGAAAATAATCACAAACGTTAGTTATAAAACAAGTAAATTATAATAAATATGACTCAAAAGTTCCTATCATGGGCAGAAGTATTAGTAACGTTGTTTAGTTTTGCATTTTTCAGGTGAATATAAAGGTATAAAATATGTTTATTGTTTACTTACATAGCTATGCTTCTTTTGTACAAATTTCAGAAAAGAGGACATATCAGGTCTCCCAAAGTGATTAACTGCTTTTAATCCCGTGAACATTGATGTACGTGACAGTCTTTGGAAATGATTCTCGCAGATGTACTAAAACAAAAAAAACTTAATTTAAGTTTTGTTTTATCTAAACATGTAGGTATACTATAACTATGTACAATCTCAACTCTGCAACCTATATGTACAATCTCAACTCTTTAACCTATAGCTATGTACAACCTTAAGTACATACGATATAAAATATTATAATAAACAAATAGAAAAATTGATAAAATTTAATTAAATTGTGATTGATCTAGTAGTAAATAAAAAAAATCAATATTAAAAAATACTATTAAAAAATTAAATACTTACAAGCATAGTAGTCCTGAGATCAAACTTGTGGAAGAATTGTGTAATAAATATGTGTATTTCGAGAACATTCGTGACATCCTTGCGTTCAACATCACGAAGCACGTCGATGAACCATTCAAAGTGCTTATGTGAAGGGCAGATCCAAAGGAAGTATACCTGCATAAATCAAATTTTATTTTTTACTTTCTTAGATGCAACACTCTAGTAATTATTTATTTATTTATCGTTTATTGCACACATTAGAATATTCATGACCAAAGGCTTAGGTTAACTAAATAGATAGGTATATGTACTTACAAAATTACATTACAGTGAAAAAAATATAAATATAATGCAAACCCTTTAAAACACTATATATAGGTAATATTTTAAACGACTGCATTTAGTTAAAAAAGTTATTGTTGATAACTTTTTTTATCAAATGCAATATTAATAAAATAAACTATATAAATATTTAATTTTAAAGAATTATATATAGAATTTATGAAAAACTAAATGAAATTTTGGTTAGGTATCTTAGTATAAATCAAACTAAACAAGTCCATCTTGACTAACCTTCTTACAAGCAACTCCAGAGTATCTGTTAGTGGAAGTGCCGAACACAAGATCGTTAAGTATAGAGGCGTAGGGAGTAACGCCGATACCACCGCCGACCATCACTGCTACTTCGAATTTGTACCAGTCCTGGTTACCACCACCAAAAGGACCTTGAATCCTGGTTGAAATGAAAAAGAATTTACTTTTTCTGTTTTTAAATTTATGATATATTAATTGGAGTAAGTTATTGCTCTTTGAAATAATATCAATTTATGTTTGTCATGAAATATTTCATTTAGCTTCCATAAAAAAAGGTGTCTTACATTTTTTTAAGTAAGAGAATGTAAAAGTATAATACAAGTATTACCGAATTTTTGGTTGAGTTTCCGGATTAAAATTACAGGGGTCGAAATAGTTTCTAAGTTTCCAAGTCCACGGCCCCTGTGCCTTGATGTGGCATGAGAGGAAGTTCTCATGTGGAGCTGATGTTAGTGTGAATGAGTGAAACTCTTCTTTCTTGAAGGCAGTACAAGCGAGACGTACCCACTGACCTATTTAGACATAAGCAAATAATAAAAAGGGGTAAATAAATTCAAATTCAAATTCAAATATTTTTATTCAAAATAAGAAGTTACAAGCTTCGTTTTTTAAACGTCAAACAATTTACCACCAGTTCACTAAAGTTACTGCCTCAGACCTGAGAAGAACCGGCGAAAGAAACTCAGCGGGACATGTCTTTTTTTTTAATCAAATTTTACATCATATAATTAATTGTGACAATGATACATTTGAAATAGCCTGGAGCGAGCATTTTATTCCCAAGGCGTGTTATCATTTATGAAATCATTAATTTGGTAATAACCTTTAACACACAAACGTCTTTTCACAACACTTTTAAATTGTGAAATAGAAAATTCTCGGACGTTTTCTGGGATCCTATTGTAAAAGCGTACACCCTGACCCATAAAAGAATTACGAACTCGATTTAATCGAGTTACAGGTGCACTAAGATTAAACTTATTTCTAGTATTAATATTATGTTAATAGTTAATTTTGTAGTATCTTTCAATAAACCAAAGAATTTCTTTTACTCAAATTTTCACCACTGCAAAGTGGGTAGTGGAACTCAATTTTGTCTCATCAAGCGGATAAATTACACTTTTAATAATTTATACAAAAAATACGTAAATACGTTTCGAATTAATTCGCAGTTATTTCGCAGTTAATTGCCCTTAGTGTTAATTGCTGTCCTAATAAGCCATAGCCTTAAAATGAGGGTGAATGTCATTAGTATTACTTACATAATAATATTATCCATACCTGATAAATATTTAAGATTCGGTGGCCGATAAAACTTAATTTTTATTACATCTGAAGGTAACATTTCCGTTTCTAATACATCCAGCGCCAGATATTTCGTTCGTAAAGATACCACCTGGGATAATAATATCGATGTTTATGTGTTCTTAATTGTTATTGTTAAAAAAATATAATCGTACACATAGGTAATTCTTGATTAATCAATTTTTAATCATAATTTATAGTTCATTAAGGTGTCAACATTAAAGTGATGACGACTATGATATTAACTCATCCTCAATACATATGTCAATGTAAAATATTTAGACAATTTGTCTTCATTTATAACAACGAAAAAAAATCTACCTTATCCAATATGTAAACAACCGCTGGTCCCAGGAAGAATATCCAGAATCGAGGCGCCCCAGTGAGCCTAGCAAGGCCATGCACAAGGCAGAGTGCATACAGAGCTACGTGTAATGTGTGGGCGCGCCAGAACCAAGGATATGCGCGCTTTCGTATCACAGGGTGAGCAAAGATGAATATTATGCACATTATTATGAAGAGAAGAACTCCTGTTACACCTGTTGGAATAATATATGAATTACGTAAATAGTTAACGTTTCTAAGTTTAGTATGTGAATTGAATCGTCTCCTTTAATGAAAGGGAACCTAAATATACCCCATATTAATATCAAATGTCGAAAATACGTGATAAAAAGGTTTTATTTTTTCTATATAAATATTCTTTTTACAACCTCCTTCGTATAATCAGATAATGTTGATTTCCTTGGTATATATAATTTTACATCTTCACAAACAATAAATAATTTAAAAAAAAACATTTTTAGTAATTACCTGTGATCGTTTGGAACACCCAATATGTGATTCCAGGCCTAAAATCTGATGTGAAATGGACTTCTTTGGTCAAGCACCGCAAGTTCTCTACTGGTTGAGTAGACACATGATAGAAATTAACTAAGTGACCTGCTGTATGTAGTAAAGAAAAGAACAGTGCAGTACACGCGACTATCTTATGGAACTGTATACTGGAGTCCAAGGGTATATATTGCTGAATACTAAACTCCTGAAAAAAATATGATGATTACGATTAATTTCTGTAATTGATTGAATGGATTTTATATACGAGTATCAGTATGTAATTAACGTTTAGTTTACGCGAACGCGAACGAGAATATAAAATCATCAATTGGGAATTGAATGATTTGATTATTTATTTCTCAAATTTCAATAATCAATATTATTTTTAAATAAATAAAAGTAAATTAAATTAAATAATTTATTTAAATGTTAAGCAAATTACCTTTAACTTTGTTAATAAATTTCTTGACATAGTTAATAGTAATAAACTGTAGCAGAAGGATAAAGAAGCGGCTGATCCTCGAGTGATAGCGATTCCCACTCCCATTATGTGCCTCAAATCCAGATGTTCCGACATAAAGGAATAATGAGCAAATCTTTCAACGAATAAACCGATTGTGACAACGTAGAATACAAACAGATAAAATATATTTTGTCTATTTTCTTCAAGGAATGTTACTAGATAGTCCCACTTAAGAAGGAACCAGTGTCTGAAAAAAAAAGAATATTACAGTACAGTGTCACAAATACTTTACTATGAATAATATATTTACAAGTACCGAGTTATTACATTTAACCTGCATAATCTGCATAATCATTATATACAACAATTTACTTTAGTTATTTTAAAATGATTTATTATATAGAGGTTAACAAAAACAGAATTAAACTTTTACCTAGATTGTTCCATGGATGGTTCAATATGGAAGCTAGTCATTCTTGCAACATTAGTAGAAGTATCCAGAAAGTTCTGCTTAGCGCCTTTGCAATCGAGACCAATAGCTACAAATTCTCCTTTATATTCTTTCATCATTACTTTAAAATCTGAATAAGTAAGATGATCTTTATGTTGAAGACCAGCATCCTGACAAAAACAATTTAGAAAACGTATAAAACTGTAACATAGTAGTAATTTGAATCAGTGCCTCTTGAAAACCGCCCAAGTGAGTTGTTAGCACTTTCTGCTATGCAGATTATATATTATAAGCATACTTTCTTGCCAGATGATCATTTTTTCCTTATTGTTTTTACACACTACACTATTCAAAATGATGATATATAACTTTCTACACCCAAAAAATATAAAAAATATGATGTTCATTTATATAGAAAAATATGGATTACGTGAGATGTTATAAAAAATACTCACAGAAAACATTCCATCAATAAGTTCTGTAACGTGTTCGTCCCGAAGTGATGTAGTTCTAGCAATTTCAACAAGAGATCGCAACATTTCGCTTAATTCACCTTTGTCAATAACGCCGTTCCTGTCGTTGTCACACATGTCGAATATAATACGAAGTTTATCGTCCGTTGCTCCGCGAGAGAATAATACAACAGTGTCTAGAAATTCCTGGAACGCATTAGTACATACTTAATATTTTTTTCTTAAAAATAGGATAAAAAATATGACATAATTTTATAGAAAACGTATAAAAAATTAAAAGTTAGGCATTTGAATTGACGCCAGAATCCAAAATGTGCCGGCGGAAAATGTTAATTCTATACAAATACACATTTAACATAAAATTTAGATATATATATTAAAACTTCATGATTAAGCTAAAAAAATATTATAATAGTCTTCCAGAAAGTATTATTTTTATCAATACTTATTATGCAAAATAATGTACCTGAAAAGATATTCTGCCATCACCATCTTTGTCCACAATGTTAAACATTTTTTTGACGAAAACTGCGTCGGCCTTCATTCCTAGTGCGTTTGCAAATTCACTTTTTGATAATGAAGTTCTCATTACTATAGACTAAAATGTGAAATATTTTTACGTAACATTAATAGATTTATTTATTTCTTGCAGTATCTTATTTTATTTATATCTATTTTACATGATAACGTGGTCTAAAAAAGGGAGATGTAATGAAAAATAAGAGAAATACTTTTTACACACTATAGGCCCACGAATAATAAAATATACATGAAAAATTTTACCTCAGGATCAGAATCCTCTGATCTCCTTCTCTTTTCTCCAGGTGCTAACCCAAACGTAATAGCGTAAGCTTCTCTAAAGAAATGTTCTAGTTTCCGTTGTCGACGCTCTCTCGTTTCAGCTGAAGCTAACATTTGTTCACGATGACCCTTTAATAATATTAAATGTATTCTTTATAATATGGACATTGTTGTGTACTCCGAAAATGTAATATTATTGATTTGATTTATAATCGTATTTTCTTTGCATTTTAGTAAGGTAACGGTAATCTTAAAAACACTAAATTTATATTAATGATTTATACAAAAATGACTAGCTTAATATATAATTTCTATATTTTTGAGATGTCTGTCGTGATATGAGGACGTAAACGTGCTAAAGTAAGCGCAATGTCATGCGTATATTCAATGTCATACTGAGTGAAGCTGAAAAAAAAAAAAAACTTTATGGAAGTAAAGTGAATTCCAGTGAGTATCTACCTCGGGTTTCCCTACCTGCTACTTTACAATTTGTTTACTTTTTATTTGGAACACTCATAATATTCATAGCATTTGTATAATATAAACATAATAATGACCGTTAAAATAATTTTAATATACTTTACTTGAGTAAGATTTAACGCCTTTTTATGTTGTGCCAAAAATGTATCCAATTTAACAAGGAATTTGCGCCTCGAGCTGAGTGAGTCCATTTCCAAAACGAGATCGTGTTCCCGCTGCACTCTTATCAAAACAAGCGGACGCTTATTATTGCTTTCCTATAAAAATAAGTGACACAAATTAAATAATAATAAGCCCATAAAAGTTAATTGAATAGAAATTTAAACAAAACAGTACTTTTCATATAAATAAATACATATATTATAATTTAAAAAATCAATAAATAGTATATAAAGAGAGCCAATGCTACTATGTCCACCTTGGCAATATAAGCCTTATACATAAGTATATAAGTAGTATATAATTATTATAATATTTAAAACATTTTTGTAAATACGCAGTCTACGTATGCGTTACCTGACTTTCAATAACAGTTAACTGTTCCGAATTTTGAAGCGGTAGAGTTCTCAACTTATCACCTTTCCTGTCGGTTACATATAACGTCGACTCGGGTCCAAGTCTTAATTTCACTAATCTTTTGTGTGATGCGTGTACCCATTCTCGGCAAACCATTTTGTCTACTGAACCTATAAAATAAATTAATCTAAACATAAAAATAAATTAAAAGCATTAAGTAATTATAATAACGAATACTTTTATTTATTTACTCAATTGGTATTAAATTATTATCATGTTTACATTAATGATTATTATAAAATGACAATAATTTATTTTATTGTCACATTTATATTTAATGGAAAGTAAAACTTATGCTTATCGTAAATATATTTTTGTTTATAAGTATTAAAATGGCACCTTTTTGTTCAGCATTTTTCAAATGTTCTTGTTGCATCTTTAGACGACGTCGACGACTGTTTTGTAATTTTACAACTCCATATCCAGCGCCCGCACAAAGTATCGGAACAAACGCTAAAATCAAGCAGGTATAGATGTATGCGAACTCGTTTCCCTGTAAATATATCACCATTGAGACAGAATTATAATAAAGAGAAAGATAGTTATTTTAGCTTCACACTATCCGGCGAATATCCACTTCTGACTTTCTAAATTCTGTTAACGGCGACTCAAGACCACGCTTTATCTCCTTACCAGAGCGAGGATTTAACATTAATTACTCATATAATACGCAATAGTCCGAGTCCCGAGTTTATATTAATATTTTTTTTCGAAACTAAGAATATTTTTAAAAATAAATTTTAGCCTTACCTCAAAATAATCATATCCTTTAAGATATTTGCATGGTGCCAATTTTGAAGCATTTAGCTGATATGGTTGTTTGCAAGGGTCACCTTCGGACCAATGAAACACATCTCGCTGTATGTCATTTGGGCCCACTGCTGTACTGTTCACTATTATATCCCACAAAGTAATCCTTCGTAACTCTTCTATTTCTTGTGATGTGAATATTCTAAAATTGTTAAAGGATGAATATGTCAGTAAAAAATCATTTATACAGTCTTTGAAAAATGGATTTAATGCGTAAAGAAAAAGAAGCAAAAAGCTGTAAAAAAATTGAATCAGTAATTTTTTTTACCGTTGTTTGTAAGTTTTAAAAGTTGTAATAAAAATAATTAATCATAAAACTGTTTTAGGATCTACTGTAATAAACAAACTACACGTTTAAAATATTATCCTTTACCCATTTCCTTCATTTTCAAACCAAAACCTGTCAGCATCTCGTATTCTTGTAAACTGATCGGTAATGATAGCTCTAAATAATTGTCCAGGATGGCCAGTGGACTCGAGCATTCCACCTAACAAAAAATAATATATTTTTTTAATTAAATATGGTTATAAATTATGACAACATTGCTATATTCAAGTTATATAGGAATGCCAAATTGCCAACAAATAAAAGATAAAAGTATTAGTAATAAAATACCAATATAAACGTCGATATTGTCAAGTCGACCTTCGTATATCTGTACTAAATTCTGAAGCAAATCCGGATTGTCCTCGAAAAGTTGAGGATTGATTTCGTTAAAGGTCTTTATTCTGGGAAGACCAAAATATTCTCTGTAATGTTAAAAAAAAAAGATTCAAGAACCGAATACGCAAATAATAATATATGTATATTATAACACTAGCGGACATTACATTACATATATTACCATTAAGACATGATACACTAGCTTTGTTATACAAAGTAAATTCAAATAATTGAAACACATTAATATTCAGCAATGTATTTGTATATAGGATGCCATGTTTTTACATTATTATATTTTATGGTATCGGTATTAAATAACTACCTGGCAGTATTGTAATCAGGCAGGCCGTTATCTCTTCCTCTCATAATATTCAAGGCACCAAGATCTCGTCTAGAAAATTCCATTGGTCCAAAGAGATTATCTCTGACATCAGAACAAAGGAGGGCATCTTCACGCTCTGATAACTGTGATGCCATGCCCATAAGAACCTCTTCAATCGGCACTTGCGACATTACATCCTTAAAATTATGGTAAAATTATATTTTATTAACATATTGATTTTATTATGTAGAAAGCTTTCTTTACTTTAAGCTTTCACTGTTTCAGTAACAAGTATAAATTGTTTTTTGATTCAACACAGTTCACACTGCCCAATCCGCTCGTGAGAACTTCTGTTTGAGGAAACGTTAAGCGAATATAAAAATAATGATCGTGATGTCTGTAATTTTTAGAGCGGGTATATTTTTTTTAATTACGAACTACTATATTTCTATTTCCACAACATCTAGGAATCCCAAGAGTCTAAAAAAAATTTTATAAAATTATAAAAATCAAATAAAAAAAGGTTTTAATAAAAAAAAAACAGTAGGCTTGTTTCCAGACTACATTATAAAGTCGACCGAGACTTAAACAAATATACTGGTTTCTATATATAGATCAGTGACTTGCTTAACTTTAGTCGGTACAATAGGCAATTTCAATACATATTAAAAATAAACTAAACCTATAATCGTGAAGAAACATAATTGCATTTCTGTACTTCAAAATTAAGTTAAGATACGGAGTAGCTAAAGTTAATTTATATTATAGCTATATTTGAACAAAACTTAAAACATGAGTTTATAAACAATATGGTATGGTAGTAATTTATGCAGGCCAAGGAAGAAGTTTATGTAAATATCATTTATGAAAATACAATTGTTGAGAAAATTTAAATATAAACATCGTTTATATTAGTTGGATAAGATTAAAACTCACGAAAAAACATTAAGTTTTATGGTTACAGGCGTCTCAAATTTGTTTATAAACGGAATGAAGCTGTAGTATCGTGTTGTAATTTACATTTACTTTAATATTATTTTCAGCCGATCATTTCACATTTGATCGTACAATGAACTCTCTCAGTCACGGTACGACTGTTGTCGTGTCAGTAATAGTTGTAACTTTAATTTCCAGTCGGGAGAATTACTTATTTTATTTTCATTACTTTCTTTTAATAACAAGACAATCGTAATGTTTCATAAAATGGACAGGGCGAAGGGAAGAGATCCTGCCTTTTGTGAGATACAGTGTAAAGTTTAAAAATAAAATCTCTACCAAAGATGGTTTAGGCCTGAGGTCAACTCAGGTCAAACCATCTTTGGTTCAAGAGAAAATTCAAAAGAAAAAGTTTTAATAGTGTTATTTCGAATATCGTGATAACACATTATTAAAATAACAAATTTTCCATAAAAAACAGAACTACACATACATTTCCATCCCACCAAGTTTGACATAGTCTGATCGCATCGTGTCCTCCAGGCGCTCTACTGTATTTACAGTTTCTATCTCTCAATAGTATCGCTGGCGGTACTAAAGTATGGCCGAAGCGGAAGGCAGCAACTGCAAACGCATGTGTTACTCCTGGAGCTACTTCTGCTCGGTAACCCTTATATGGAGGAATCGGGACGCCTAAGAATGCTGGCACGTATTCGTATAGGATGATATTCTAAAAAAATGAAAAATGCATATATATATATATATATATATATATATATATATATATATATATATATATATATATATATATATATATATATTTATATACATAATACCACTAAGAAATGCTTAGTGGATCGCTTAAAAGTATACGTTAATTAAATAAGAATTTTCCTTTCCTAAGTATCAAATAACACATAACTAATAAAAATAGTGTTAATAATAAAATTTATATCTTTTTTGTGTACCTGCAAACTTGCAATAACAATTCTTCTTGCTCTTTGAAACAGTTGCTCGTCGCTCCAGTCTGGATGCTGGCGATGTATCCGGGCCGCTACCACATTATGCCAGCGCATAAGCAATATACCAAATGTAACCATAGCAGGATTTTGATTCGTTCGTGGATCACCTAATACTGTAATAAGTATGTTATTTTTAATTTATTAAAGCTTATTGACACACTATGAGCTCAGTATAACGCTTTGCCCTAAATAAGCAGAGAAAACAGGGTTCTTCGCTGGATTTGAGACATTGCATGTTGAAAAATTGAGCTCAACGGGTATTGTTTTATTAGAGCGGGGATGTTAAGATAATTAATTTCTTTATTTACATTCAGACGCTGTGTTTCATATATGGTTAATAGTAATATGCAAGCAATAACTTAACTGTGATTTCTACCCGGGGAAATATGAGAAGGTAATGTCCCGAACTGACTGACTTAATGAAAAGTTGGTAACGGTCAGAGATAGTTCTGACATGTTGTTGACTCTTCATACTTTGATATACGAGAAACCGTGTAAGCCATAAAAAAGGAAAAATATATTTTAAGAGTCGAAATTATGTCTTCATCTCGTATAGCATTTTTACTGATATTATTAGTTTTACTATGAGCCCTTTTATGGTAAGGAACTGTGTAATAAATATGAATAATTTTAGAAAGATATCATGTAGAATTAACATAGTTATTTCTCAAATACCATGGTATTTGAGAAATAACTATGTTGTTATAAATAACATGTTATCTCATAAGATTATATTATAATTATTTATAAACTTATTATAATATTGCTTTTTTTGACTCTTGATTCATCCGACCTTACCCTCATTCACATTTCCCGTCAAAGTGTAACAGTTTATTATCGCTTACAACTTTAAACATTAGCGTGCGGGTTTCCTGTTGAGTGTACTTTATCACAACTTAACGCTTTCCATACATAGACCACAGTAAAATTACTAGTTATTGCTAATACTTTTTATTTATGTTAACTATGTACTTATTTTTTTGTTAGCCCTATCGGCCCTTAAAGCGACACCGGGTAGGGACGAGAATATTCTGTCTCTGAGAAATTACAATGCCAAGGCATAATTGCAAGAGAAAAACCCTTTAAAAAGATAAAATTTAAAATTTACTCACGAAATAGTCTCTCTGGACTGAGCATCCGCATATAATGAGGTACGGGATTATTAAAGAGAGGTACACGTTTCTTGTTGCGTAACGGCAACCCTCCTTCACTTGCAAGACTTCCATTCTGTAATATTTATTTGAAAATAACATTTTCATGATCTGTGAGTGTGAATATTAAATAAAAATATAAATAGTAATGTCTTTGATTACGAGTAAAGTGACCACGTGACCACGGACTACTGTAAAGTGTTCGAAACGTCGGATTTCCAAAAAACATGTTTAATAATCAATATACGCGATTAATCCGGTTAAAAATGTTTCATTTAAAATTATAAATATTTGTTTTTTTTTAAATTGTATTCCTTATAAAAACCACAAAGCACATTTTAATATGCTGTATATATATCTAACCGTTAAACAAAGTCTAAAATTATATGAATATATGATAAATTAAAGTAATAAATATTATGCGAGTAAAACCAACGATTGCTTTAACTTATACTACACTTAAGTATTTCGCTCATAAGGCAATGACCTGTCACATTCAGTTACTGCACCATATCAACCTGTCAAGTGTATCGATAATTGGGCAATAGACTCGAGATAGCAGTGTATTAAGTAGCCATCGTGATTGGGGTTGATCGTCTACTAGATATAGCTTTATATAGCGCGAATTGCTAACTATAGTTATTTGCAATATTATAACCAATACGATAAATATCTTAAGATAATTAAATTTTTATACATAATAAACAATTTTCTATCTGTAAAGCTTGTAAATTGCGATATAGTATAATTTATCCAGTAGGCGATCTAATGAATATTGACGTATATGCATATAAGTACGTATAGGCATATGAATGTACATAAAGAGGCAGGCGTGGCTGCTGGTGGCACCTGAAATGACCTCATTGCATTCACCCAGGCTTCGCTCGTGCTGTACACGAAACTGCCATCGATCCACGACGTTATCTGATTTATCTGCAACAAGACATTATTAATGACATAAAATAATATATGATGAAATAATTTGAAAGCTTCTTGACGAATAAAAAAAACTCAAGCAGATTTTTTTTAAATGTATTTACAATAAATATTTTAATGTAAAGTAAATAGAAGTCCATTGTTAAACTTATAAAATTGAAAACTAAAATGTATGTGAAAGTGAAATTTGTTGATACGTATTATTTTTTTTTTTTTTTTGTTTATTAAATAAATATTCACACAGCTATCTATATATATATATATATAGCTTCGGAGTGTTTGAACTTTATATCGCTAACGTCTTATTTGATGATAATCAATGCAACGTATTCAGATGCGATCTAGGTTAGAAGGTGCCATTAGATTTTATTGCCTAGAATTCGACCTTCATTATAGTATACGGTACCGACCAACAATCATGTTAGAATATGTTATAAAGTATCAATTGAAAAGCGTATAATCGGTTGTGGATATAAACTACGAAGTTTATTATATTGTTTTAAATTTATTATATTGTTTTAATCTAAAACTGGGGCATGTACATAAAATAAATATATTTCTCAATATTATGAGAAATTTATTTATTTTATAAAATTTGCTCAATTATTTTAAGTTTGTCATAAAAGGGTCGCAGACCTACACGACTTCGTGTATTATGGTTACAATTTGTATACACTTTACATAATAGTTCTTTTACATTAATTTATAGCTAAGAGCACTGAGACAAAAGTATTATAATTACTTACTTGTTCTCTTGGACTGTTAGGACTTTGTCCAGTGGATCTGTCATACGCCGCTCTGTGGAAAGGCATATACATTGCGCCGCGACATTCTGGGTCATACATGTGATCGCATTGGTCTACTGGAATTCGGTGCTGCTCTATTGGACACCCGGATTCTGAAGCCATCACTATTTCACCAGTGACCACTTGACCTACAACGAGGTATACGTATGTAAATATTGCGGCATATATAGAACTTCCCTTTTGGCTTCACACTATATCCTGCATACAGCAAGGTTGAAAATAAGAATCTGGAAACCTAGTATAAGACACTCCTTTCCCATTAGGACACTTAGCGTAGCCCACTCTCCGTCGCTTTTCGAGGCATTACGTGTTGAGTGACGGAACTCAACGTCGCACTTGGCCCCGTTATGCTACATAACCTTTAAGTTATTATTGACATGTTTGATCAAATCTTGCTATGTGACGAAATCTTTGATATGTGAGAAAGCTATTTCAACTAGATACTTCAACTTACCAAAGAATGCCAGCAAAGCTGTTCTATTTGCTATTGATGGTAGTCCATCCTGTCCCCGCATAAAGATCTTTGATAAAGTCCGTGCTCCAGGCCTGTCTACGCCTGCCATCATGTATACACCATCGGCATACGAGGCTGGAGTTTTCCGTGTAAGTCGACTGCCTGGGAACAAGTAACCACGTTAATGAAATAGACAAAATAATGTTTGTTTTTCTCAATTTTACTATTCTTAGGATTCCGTACATCAATAGGAAAACAATCGAACATTTTCAAAATCACTATGTCGTCTATCTTTCAAGATTCTTTATCTAAAGATGGCATAGAAGTATTAATTACATACAAAATGAGTGCATACACATGCAAACTTAATTATGTCCATTTTAATAATAATAATCAAATCATTTATTTTCTGTAGATCTATAATTATGAAATTTGACAAGAGATAAGAACTTGTAGAGTAAAAGAAAAATATCGAAAATGTAAAAACTATTACAAATTTGTAATTTTAGTAATTTTCATATCAAATTTGTGCACGCACCCGCATACCTAAATTTATCAACTGTTATAAATTGTACTTGCCGTTGGGGATTGGGAATTTAAAGCCGTATTATGCCTTGTACCAGAGCGAAGAAATGAAAACATCAAATATTTAAATTGGAAATATGAAATATTTCATTTAATTACTTAGGAAAGAAAAATACTAAATTAAAAAATGTATAATTTTTTACTGAAGCAGGATTTAGACTCGCGCCTCTCGGAATCCATTCAAGAGCGCTGACGAACTAAGCCATTCGTTCTCACCAAGCTACGTCGAAATTCTTATACGCTTGTTCTATTTCAATTTTTAGAATCCTGTTACCTTAATCTTGCTGTAAGTGAGGAAATGAGAATAGTTAAATTCCCCGAAAGGGGATCGAACCTACAACCACGGGTGTGGTCAGACTCAGTGCCGCTGCTCCACGATGGCACAAATGAAATTTAAAAGCCGTCTGTTATTATCTTTAAAATATTTATATCTAGTCATGAATGTCATAACATTGAATTGAAAAAACAAAACTACCGATGATGTTAAAGCGGAAAATACAGGAGACCAAGTTCGAACACTATAAAAAATCCTATCTATAGAATGTCATCGAGTTATTTAACCTTGCTGTACATCCCGTTCAGGTTTTAATTAAAATTGCATTTATGTTCCTATCTTGCCTCTGCTTGTATAATTTATTGTGATAATTTTCAACCCACTTATTTGTTGTATAGATATATATATATATATATATATATATATATATATATATATATATATATATATATATATATATATATATATGTATGTATATATATATATATATATATATATATATATATATATATATATATATATATATATATATATATATATATATATATATATATATATATATATATATTTCAATTTTTAGAATCTTGTTACCTTAATCTTGCTGTAAGTGAGGAAATGAGAATAGTTAAATTCCCCGAAAGGGGATCGAACCCACAACCACGGCTGTGGTCAGACTCAGTGCCGCTGCTCCACGATGGCGCAAATGAAATTTAAAAGCCGTCTGTTTGTATCTTTAAAATAATTATATCTAGTCATGATTTATATATATATATGTATATATATATATATATATATATATATATATATATATATATATATATATATATATATATATATATATATATATATATATATATACATATATATATACATATATATATATATATATATATATATATATATATATATATATATATATATATATATATATATATTACATATATATATATACATATATATATATATATATATATATATATATATATATATATATATATATATAGATATATATAAGATATTAAGTCCGGCTTTATGGGATAAAAGCTGCACTATTAATGCTAATACCTACATTTGTTATAAATGGCAGCAGATATACTAATAAGGCGCAGCGCACAAGAGTGTGACTGTAACCGACAGGTTCTGGGCTCGATCCCCAGTCGAGGAAATGAAATATTTAATATTTTCAATTTAAATATTTAATGTTTCATTTCTTCGCTCTGGTAATGAGGCAAAGTGCGGCGTTGAGTTCCGCCACTCAACACGCAATGCCTCAAATTCGGCGGAAAAAGGGGAACGGAAGTGGAACGGAGTGTCATAACACTAGGTTTCACTTCCGTTCCCTCTGCCTACCCTGCCTAGTGCGGGATACAGCGTGAAGCTGGAAAAAATATATACTAATTCATATTTTCTTAATTCGGATTTATCGCATATATTCAATATTGTACATTTTTTGAAAGTCGTTTCGAACACTTTGCACGTGTTAACCGTTAGGTAGGTTATTTGTATTTAAACATATTGTTAAAGAGATTTTAAAGGTATCGCCGTATAAAAAGTAAGTATTATCAGTACTTTTTACCAGTATTAGTCTCTTTATTTCTCAAAAACAGGATAAACGTATGGAGACAAAAAAAATAATAAAAAGTTTTTTTTGTAAATATTCTCTCTCTCTCTCTCTCCTCTTTTTCTATTTCTCTGCTATGGTGAGGTAGCGGCACCCAATTCTTATATTGGCTATTACTATATTATGCTACTATACTATCACGGCAAAAGCAACAATATGGAATTGTAATGCGTCACGGTGGCCTCAATTGTCTGTTATGTACATTATATGTTAGGGAGTTGAATGCCGAAAATATTAAATGGTCAGAGTAAGACGATTATCGCCAGACGTTCGATTAAACATTATAAATGTTGGCTGTTTCGTGATTGATAGTCAATAATAGGTACGGAGTTGGTCTAGCAAATAATTAAGGTGCGCGTGATCTTTGGTGGCGTAATGCTCATTCGTTCAATCGACATGAACTACGAATTAGGAGCGAGGAGATCTTCAAACAAGACGCTCTTTTGTGGTTTGTATGTAAACTAAGATAAGTTTAAGTTGTATAAACTTAAACTTTTTTTTTAAATAAAATCAGGAATAATTTCTCCTGGTGTGTCCTAATATTTTTAGAAACTTTACAAAGGGGCAGATATTTTTTTCTCTTATTATTTTTTCCTCTAAATATTTCTTTTTATTGCGCAAATTAATGATAGAAGTATACTATACTAAATCCTATGAAATATACGTAGCGATTAACTTAAGTACTTATACCGCTGAATTATTAAATCTTAAGCCGTTTAACCTTTATGACATAGTACGTAAATAATCTAATCCATATTCGCATAAATTTCACAATATGTTTACTTAACTACTTAATTGCATTATATATACGTGCAATTAGTTTTGACAGGTTGGGAGGTTGGGCTTACTTTAGGTATACAAAAGTCTTAATATCCACATATTATATTATTATAATTGATGAAACAAATTTTACCCGGTTTCATAGAAAAATCAATTTTATTTTCAATTAATTGATCATATATTCTTGAGGTCGTTAAAGGACTAACCCTGAGTATGAATGATTTAATTTTACTTTCCCGCTGGGGCAAAGTAAATCGCGTCGTTAAGGTTCCCCACTCAATATGCCATGACTCTTATCCGTTCTCAGTGGAAAGTGTAGATGTAATCTTCCCACTTTTCTATATCTAAATATAATCTAGTAATGTACAATTCTGTATAAAAATATTATATGAAAATTAAATCGTAGCACAGGATCTCTTCAATAGCATACCCAAGTATTCTAAGCTACTACTAATTAAATTTATATTTATATTTTATATTTGTTTACAACCAAACTTTTATATGGCTCTCTTTTTAAATATCAATCTTATTAAAGTTTTGATTTAGGATATGTTGTAAAAGTGTTCTGTGGGTGGGTAAATTAATGTATACATTCATACAGAATAAAAGTTATTAGGTATAACATAAGAGTAATAAAAAAAAGGATGAGTAAAATTTAGTTTTAAGCGCTTCGTCATGATTACTGCAATTCAGTCACTTTTATATCTTGATAACACTTGTTTATTTTGTAACATCCACTTAGGTTTGTTAATATAAGTGCAACTAAACAAAATAAAGTTGCCAAATCATTCAAATGACAAATTAATAATTTGTTTATCTAGACATATTATCTTAAACTGTCTATTGATATATGATGTAATGTATCACTTATCAACATAGTTTTCCAACGCTGCTATGTAACGCAATTGCAGTACATTAAGCAGGTCAATAGATAATAATTAAGCACATATTTTATAAGCATTTATCACACGATTATCTGACGCATAAGTCAAGAATCGCAGCTATTCAATAATTGGTATTGAGAGCTAAACATCTGTTCATACTTAGAAAAAATGTCATTTCAGTATATTCAAAATATTATATTTAATTGCTATAGAAAACATATTACATTATCTTTAGATATCTTCCGTTAGTAACTGTCAGACAACACACAGAAGCCGAAAAGTATACAGCGTAGAAAATTGCATGTAGCTTTGCTATTGTAAATAGAGGAATTCTTTAATGGAGTTTTTCTGTATAAATACCATAGGAATGAGAAAGATAATATTTTAAATTTTACAATCCACGCAATCAAAGCTACAAGCCGCGTTTGCCTTGGTACCATAGGGAAAAAATTAAAATATTAAATATTTCATTTCTTTGAGAGGAGATCGAACCCACAGTCTTTTGGATATATACAGTTGAGAGTGCTAGCTTAATTATGTGGTTCTAATTTCTATATTCCATTAACATCATATATCCAACATCAGCTACGTTGTTTTATTTCAAGGCGACGACTATAAATCATGTTGCAAAAAAAGAGACATGAACCGCGTCGGCTTAAATCACGACAGCTGACATAGGCTGTGGTAGTCGTAAACTTGATATGTCAGCAAATGTTGTATACTATATACTCCAATATTCAACCTTGTGGTAAAGCTTACAAGTTGACCGCAATATAATAGGATGCCAAATAGAACAACTTCGCGCCTCAAATTGGTTAAATAAATTAAATCCGTTAATGGTAGATAATATTATGTTTTTTTTTTATAATAGTAGATAATATTATGTTTTTTTTAGCTTCACGCCGTATCCCGCACATGGTAGGGTAGGTAGAAGGTACTTGAAACCTAGGGTTAAGACAATCCGTTCCGTTTCTCACTTTCTGCCGAATTTGAGGCATTGTGTGATTGTTGTTGTTGTTTTATTTACTTGTTACTAGAGCCAAGAAATTTAAATATTAAATATTTCATTCCCTCAAATGAAATATTTAATATTTTCAATTTAAATATTTCCTGTTTTCATTTCTTCGCTCTGGTACAAGGCAAAACGCGGCGTTGAGTGGGAAAAGTGGGGAACGTACGTGGAACAGAGTGTCTTAACACTAGGTTTCCAAGTTCCTTCTGTCTAACCTGCCATATGCGGGATACAGCGTGAAGCTGAGTATTTCCTAAACGAACCTACAACGTGTCACGTTTACAGTCACACAGGTGCCACGACAGGGTTTTTTAAACATGACAGATTTATAAAATATACTGTTGTTTAAAGCATTAAAAATACTTACCAACTGAACCCCAATCGGGATAGGCTCTGTTGTTAAACCAGCCGTCATAGCGCTGCTTCTCGTAGTACACCTCTGTAAAAGAAAATATTCATAAGAAAAAGAATTTTATTTTTAATTACTAATAAACGGTTTTTGAATTCTAATTCCACATATGTACATAGCTTGTATTTGTATGGAATATTTTTTATATAATTCTTTTTTTGTATAATAGTTTTTATGTAATACTTTTTTAATATTCTTTTTTGTGTACATGTACAGACTTATTTATACTTGACTTGAACTGGTATAAAATATGTTTTTACTGTTTGATATCTTTGTACTTGCATAGAATACTTTTTTTTCATTATGTCAAAAGACATAATAACAAAAAAGTGAAACTTTCTTTTAACTCTAACTTCATTTTTAAAATAATATATAAGCTAACCTAAAAATTCGAGATAATCATGGTTATTCAAATAAAGCTTAATTTATATCAGATCATTATTTAGCATTTCTTCATAGGCACGTATTTTATTACTATTTACATAAAAAAACGCATAAAAATATGACAGAAGATACTCAAAAACGTAAAAGATAAGAACAAATTATTATTTTTTCTGTTAAGTATACCAGAAGGACAAAGTAGATTATTTACATTTATACAAATATATTATTCTTTGTACTGGTCCTATCGTGGCGCAGGAGCACAAGGGTCCCACTAAAAGACGTGACAGATTGTAGGTTCGATCACCCCTCGAGGAAAAGAAATATTATATATATATTCATTTTCTCGCTCTGATAACGAGGCAAAAGCTCGGCGTTGAGTTATGTAACTAGACACGCAGTGCTCCAGATTTCGGGGGAAAGTGGTCAACGGAAGTATCCTAAGGGGACAGAGTGTCTTACCTGTGAACCTAGTGTTCTCATTTTTCCTTTGCATATCCTACTATATGAGGAATAGAGCGTGAAAAATAATCTTTACTAAATATAGATGCGTTTAGATTACATATAAAAACTAATGTAAAAGGCAATAGATTGCATTTAAAGTGTATACAAACATACTTATATCATACAAATATAATACAAATGATATTTATTGTTTATATTATAAATTTATATGGTATGTATTACTGCAACAAAAGTCATTGCTTTTTTTGCTTTAATTACGACTACAGTTGAGGATTTCGACTAAAATATTGAGGGTACAAGCGTTTAACATTACCCATGAAACGGATACAATCTGTAGCACCTGCGCAATTAATATATAATGCACAATTAATTTAGTACACTATATAAAATGTTAACTATAATTAAGATTACTGGCATTTAAAATCACTATAAAACATTATTGGAATGCTAGTAATTTAAGCATTAACACTGGTTTTAAATGACATATATTTTTTTATATTAGAATATATTAGCATTAGCATTATGTTCGGGCAATCTGTGTCATTTTTTATAGTACTGTTGATCGTTTATATGTCAAACCCTTTTTGGAATAATCTAAAATTTGTAAATAAAATATATTTACTTAATATGAACTATATCTATTATCAAATAATAATTAAAATTAATATTGTGAATAGTTAAAATGCTTATTTTGTATTTATCATGCATGGTTATATTATTTTTCTATTTAAATGATAAAAGTATGAATCAATATTAAAAAGAAAAAACTGTAGTATAAATAGCAGGGTCGGGCAATTTATAAAAGATATACTGTGTATATAGACTAAACATCTACAATTTACTATTTTAAGTTTAAATTTATGTAGCAGATATTTGTTGCACAGAGGTTTGAAATAACATCATAACGTGTGAACGCTTACAAAATGCGATCAAGTTATTATAATAAAACGCCTGCGTGTATTTGTTTTCAACAGTATTACCTTTTTTTGTTTTCAAATAAAGTAGCGATTTAAACAGTGTTTTTTAAATGTATAATACTATAAATATTTATACAATTATGTATCATTGTAAATAATAAAATATATATCATTAAGTTAAGCAATGAACAGGTGGTCTACGAAATTGCATTATATTTTAGTCTATATGTTTTAACATACTGAGATGCACAATAGAATGGCTGATAATGTCATAAGTTGTCACCAGACAACTTCTTGACGAGTAGTGGGCGTAACATAGGACTAACGTCGTAAGGTTATGAAATAGATATGTCAACAGACACTTGATTAATGGTTAGAGATCGATGTATTGATATCACGGTACACGGCTTAATATATGGCTACAAATTTCGGTCATCTTGAGAAATATTAAATGCTTATTGATATTTTATCTTATTTAGTCAGGTATAGTTTTCTAATTAAGTAGGTATGTACACGCGTAGATGGATATGAACCGCGCGACTGTGTGCGACTATGGGCACACCGGATTTGGTAATTTGGTTGAAGGAATGAAATCTATACTTATAATAATTCTGTAATCGATCACAGTCTGTATATGGACAGTAAAATCTTTTAGAGGTATTATTGTTTACTCATGTAATAGGGGCCAAAATAGTGTATTTTTTAAATTTTGTTTGTTTGTCTGTATGAGTACGTTTGTACGCGCTAATCTCGGAAACGGCTACTCAGATGTTCTTTTTTTCCTTTTTATAATACTTGGGAAATTTCCCTTCTACTACTCTATTAAATAGGTAAAAAAGTAACGTTAATTTAAAATATTAAGTTCAACAAAACTGCTTCGACATTTTCATCCATTTACCTAAAAATCTAGTTTTCATTGCATATCCATTGTCTTAAAACTGATTGAATTTGACTGTTAATAAAATGGTGTAATTCAACAGGTACAAACTGACAGGTAGCAAGTATTTAATAAATTCATTTTTTCGCTCTAGGAACTAAACAAACCGTTGAGTTTCGTCACTCAACACACAATGACTATTCGGCAGAAAGCAGACACCGGAGTATCTTAATACGAACGGAGTGTTTTAATTCTAGATAACTAGGTTCCTACAGGTTATCCTGTAGTGTATCAGAGTAAAACTAAAAACTTTTTTCAAACTATAAAACATCCGGGCTCAACTCCCGGTGTTACATGATAATATTTTCTTTAATTTCAAATCCGTAATCAACTAATGTTATGAAGCTGCAAAGTTTGCTTAGTTAAACGGGGTAATATCAGGAAATATAGATTGTACTATAAAACTCTCTGCGGTCAGAGTTCCCTCCTCTTCCTATTCTTTTTCTGATTTCCTTTTCAATTACTTCTATTGTACCACGGGGACAAAGCCGCAGCTAAAAGCTAGTAAAAATATAAGATTCGTTGAAATTTATTTAAGAGTAACATTTAATATTCAAAGTTCGGTTATTTTGATAATGTAGAGAATAAAACACTGAAATTTCTACTCTATAGAGATATGTCAAGGTATTTGTGTCTTTAAGGCTCTTTTCATAATTAACTAAAGCTTATAGTGCATCTCTCTTTATGTACTAGACATAAAACATTTCACAGTAAAATGACATATTTAAAATCTATAATAATATAGTGTATTATTATAGCTTTTGAAGATGTCAAAAATTTACGATCAATACGATTGATAAAAATGACATAAAATAGCTTATTAAATTCTCCTAAGTATTTTAACCTTGCATATGAATGCATATAAATGCAATGTATATTATAATATGCAAAACTCTCTATACATCTAAAAACACTTAGGAGAATTTAATAAATTATTTTGTGTTATAATATTTTAATATATTTTTATCAATCGTATTAATCGGAAATTTTTGTCAATCGTATTACTTATATGTATAAATGAAATAAAATTTAAGATAACATATGTGTAAAAAGATAATTTATTATTTCGTAAGTCAATTAAAATGTGAAGAATATTAAACTTTTGTAAAACGAACGTACATTAATAATATTTAATGTAACCTTATAGCAATGTCGTATGTTTGCAATAAAATAGAATTAAATTATAAAGTAAGAATAATAAATATTGTTTATATCTGTTTCATGTGTCAGCTCATGCACTCGCATCGAACTTTTAAGTAGGTTAAAGCTATACAGACATGCAACATTAATGACTTTAAAAGCAGGTAGATAAATTATGATTTATAAACTGTAAGTCAACATTCATTAAATTCATATTTCATTTTATTGTAAACACTGCAGAGAAAAAATGCTTATATGTGTGTCGTTTTTGCGAAAAAACACAATCCCTGCCTTTAATGAAAAATTTATTCTATAATTAATATTAAACATATACCATAAAGGTTAGTGCAACTATGTAGCAAATATTTTCATTTCATTTTAGCTTTTATATTACAAATTTACTTATATGAGTTACTATAGTGTTTTAATAACACTATAATTTTAAAGACAATATTTATACTAAAATGAGAAATCAATTTATTTTGTTGCACTTTAATCGAACACAATATTTTATATCTTTATTTTTGTTTGTTTATGAATCGATTTGAATAAAACGTCGTGGCACATGGGCACAAGCATGTAACTGTAAACGATTCAGGATGTAGGTTCGATCTTCACTCAAGAAAATAAAATATTTAAGATCGCAATTTTAATATTTATTATTTTCATTACTTCGCTCTAGAGACAAGGTAAAGCGCGGTGTTAAGTTTCGCGACTCAACACACAATTCCTTAAAATCGGGCAGAAAGAACGGAACGGAAAGGAGTGGTTTAACAATAAGTTACCAAGTTTCCTCTGCTTACCTTGCTATAGATACAGCGTGAATCTGAAGAAAAAAATCAATTAACCTGGGCTAATTAGTACAAAAACTTCTTCAATTAGTCGGATCATTTTTTAAAAGTAATATTCACGTATGGTAAATGGCATTCACATGTTTTTTCTATAAAAACAAATCCGGTATCATCAAGACAGATCAATTATTATTATAATAGGTACACGTCGTTTTTTGTAACAAAGCCTAGTGAGATCATAGCAACTAAACTGCATACCACCATACAAATTGACCGATTATATTTTTTATCAATAAGGATGTGATTCATTAAATTAATGTAGTAAAAAACATATTACTTAAAATATTCGATAATTTATATTAATTTCCGTTAAGTTATAATTAATATTATTTTATATAATTACTAAGGTAGTGATGTTACTAAAGTGATAAATATACTATTTTTAGTATAGGACGCGGATACTGATGCGGATCTAGGTTTTAAAAGGCTATGTGAGCAAGTAACTACTATCTGAAAACTATGACAATAAAATAATTTGATTTTACACTATTATTTTATTTTTTGTATTTATTTTTTTATTTATATATTTTTTATTTTATACTATTATTATATTTTTTTAAACTATTTATTAGCTACACATTGTATCCCGCACACACAATGTAAAGCTGAAGCAAGGTACCTACCTTGCTTCAGCTTTACAGAGGAAACTTGGGAACCTAGTGATAGGATTAATAAGTTTACATACAGACATCATGTTGCAAAGGATGTCTGTATAATTTAACAATAAAGTTGGTGAAAAAGAAATGAAATAGATTTTCGCAGTCATTATAAATCAATACAGATGTTACTATAAAAACTTGGCGGGTACAGATGTCAATAATAACAATTTGTTCTATAATTTACTTTCTGTATATAATTGCGAAAACAATTTTTATGTTAGTAAAGATGAATCTTTGAAATATTTATTTTATGCGTTAGTAGGTATTACCTCACAATATCAAGTTTCTAATTGATTATACAAGGAAGTAACGTCGTTAGCATATTGACATTAGGTACATGTGCTTATAAACGCACATCTTGTCGTCTTGTTTATTTCTGTGGTATATGTAAGCAGGTTATTTTGATTTATTTAGTCCTGTCGTGGCGCAGAGACACAAGCGTATGTCTATAAACGTGGCAGGTTGTGAGTTCGATCACAAATCGAAGAAATGAAATATTTAATATTTTCAGTTCTTCGCTCTGGTAGTACGACAACTACACTGAACTTTAACTAAGTTGGTTAGGAAAAAATAATAAAATTGAAAATGTTTGCCTCAAGTTTTTTTCTTGTTAAACCATTCATTTCATTGCATGAACTTCTTTTTATTCACCAACACTCACTTCATACACATTTCAGGTACGTGTTAATAGGTACGTAACTGAAGTGGCTGTCGAGTTGTAGAAGTATTTTTATATTTAATGTAATATAAATTTATTTAAGCTATTCTTAAAGCACCAAAAAAAAGGGAAATTATAAAAGCAAAGTTGAAAATCAGGAGCAGGACAAAAAATAAGTTAAGGTTAAGTAAGCTGCTGCATTTTATATAAAAATTAACGCGTAATAAAAGTGCTATTCCCACGGAAACACAATTATGTAATTTGGTACGAAGTGAGAATTAACAATACAAATACAGGAAAAAATCATGCAAAATAACCTACAAAAATAATATATTTTTAGTTCGCTTCATACAAAACCATACACCTGTAAAATAAAGTTTGTCAAACTTTTTATTGTTATATAAAATTTGGTATGAAATGAGAACAGGTAGTAAAAATAAGAGAATAAGAGAATAAGACCAAAAATGCACATGTTACAGATAAAAATATTACAAGCTAAAAATTGTAATTAATTCCAATCACACAAAATGAGCGGAGAAACGAGAGCTTAATATTTTCAATTTTTAAAAATTGTGCTTTCCATTGTTGAAGTGCTGTTTTCGAGATAGATTTGCACTGTACCGGTTTTTTTAAATGGCATCAAATATGGCAGTCGTGGTGCAGAAACATAGTTATTGAATGGAACTGTAAAAGTTTTGGATTCATTTACCACTTGGGGGCGATATACTAAAACCAATCGCGATGTTGATTTCTACCACACTTAGGACTTGAATTTGAGAAATAAAAAACTGAACCGCTTCACGCTGTATTCCGCACGTGGCCGAGTATGTAAAGACACTCCGTTCCGTTCCCCACTTTCCATTGTCGAATTTGTGACATTGCATATTGGTTGGCGGAATTCAACGCCACGCTCTGTCTTATTACCAGAGCGAAGAAATGAAAACATTTATATTAAAATAAAAAATATTTCCTTTCCTCGAGTGGGGATCGAACTCACAACCTGTAGCGTTTAAGGTTACATGCTTGTGCCACTGCGCCACGATAAGCCTAAGCAAGATTTTCTTTTCAAATTTTGAAGAGATAAAACAATTTGTTCACAATGATGTCACTTTATTCCTACTTTAACTACAGAAGTATAATAGTTTTATTAAGCTAAGCTAGTTTTTGTTATATTTGTATTAATCAATCAATGAATTAGTTACGTACCTAAATCATCTTTAGATTTAGATTCTACTGCAGAATAAATAAAGTATCAAAAACATTATATAGTAGTCCCACTAACATTATAAAGGTGAAAGTTTGTGAGCTTGGAAGAGGAGATTTGTTTTACTTTACACAAAGACTATTGAACGAACTTAGCTAACGAAACTTTACAGCAATTCATGTAAACGTTTTTTGCTATAATTTAGCTGGTATAGATAAGTTTAAATGGGCGAAGGTCCTACCCCTGGACCTTCGCCCATTTAAACTTATCTATACCAGCTAAATTATAGCAAAAAACGTTTACATGAATTGCTGTAAAGTATAAACATAAAATCGCTTATTACAAAATGATAACCGTTATCACAATTGGTATGACTCATCATCACCTTAAAGTAGTTTTCAGAATATTAAGATGAGATAAGAATTAAGATAAAATATTAAGCTTTTATTTATCGTAATAAGTATTTGCAAATCTTACTAATATTATAATTGGGAGAGTGATAATAATGGATGTTTCCTCCACTTTCACACAAAACGGATGTAAATGCAACTTGCAAACAGTCATATTATGTAACTCATATATAATATCACATAAAAAAATCATTACTTTATAGCTAATACTTTACATAGGCTTTATACATCAAAATAAAATAGGCATTTATATGATTAACTATTGAGACTTTATAAGTGCAGCCGCGAGTAGTCGCTTGTACTCATATAAAGTGTTCGTTGTTGGCAAATCCGCATGTGATTTCCCGTTATTCTTGAGTCATGGCTAGTATTGTTCGTAATCACATAGCAACATGCTTAAAATGTTGGTACTCTCTGCGATATATATTATTCTTTTAAAGAATTTAAACGTATTTCAGATCATATAAATAAATCAATTATCAGAAAGTTATTAGTATCACGAATCCAAGTAATATTAAATAATTTGTTTAGATTACTCAGAAAACAATCAAAAATATATACGGTATGAGAACCGAAGAAGTATCTAATATTTATATTTGTATCTATATATATTTCTTGTCTTTGCCTTTCTACCTTGTGGTCTGTTGTAGCGCAGCGATACAAACGAACACGACAGACTGTAATCACACCAGGTTGTGGATTCTATCAACTTAATTGCTTCATTTCTTCGTTCTGGTAAAAGGCAAAGTGCGGCGTTTAGCTTCCACTTTTTTTTAGAATTCGGCGGAACACTTCAAGGTTTAATAGGAACAGAGTGTCTTAACACTGCCTACCCTGTGCCTAGTACACAGTAGCCAACTATGTACCTATATGGAAACAAAAATTGAGAGATTATGAAAGGGCACAGCTGAAATTGTTGAGTAAAAAAGATATTGATGTTTGACACATATATCCCGAAATTTTAGACTTTTGTAATCTACTAACGTTGATTTTTTAAAGCTCTTCAAGCTTTAGCTAATTGAAATCAGCTTATTTTGACGAAATAACAAATGTCAATAACTGTTGTCAATAACCCACTTTCAAAGTGTATTACTGCAATTAGCGAATGTTTTAACAATTATTTATCTAAGATATATTTTATTTAAAATTTAATAGAACATATTATCCTCTAGAACAAATTGCAAGGAACACTAGTGCCATTATGACAAAATTACAGCGTGTCCTTTATAGGACATCTGATATAATAGATATAATTATAGATAAAAAATTGTTATTTACTTCTGTAAATACAGATATTGCACATATATAGTAGTAAACGTCTAAATCATTTACATTGAAGTAAATGAAAATACATATGAAAATTCATGTTTTAAGTATTAAGAAACAATTCCAGCTGGTATTGTATTATTTGACCTTTTAAATATCCTACTTATTATACAAGATACTTTATTTGCACTACTTTTTTTAAGGTCACTTAATAACGAGTTAATATTACAATTATTAAATCGATTTCCAATAAATATGCATGTTTGTATTGTTATTTCATAATTATATACTATAACTATAATGATATAAAATCTTACCGTTAGATACTACATCAGATTTTAAAATCAGATTTTAATAGAGAACTTGATCCCTTGAATGTAGCCCTTTAAGAAATTATCTTTATTTGAAATATCCTAAATTTCCTTTTAGGATATCTTTATAATGAGAGAGAGCCTAAAAGTGTTACTCTCCATTTTCTATTCATTTAGGGAGCAAGCTTAATTTGAATAGCAAAAAGAAAGTAATTATGTACTTTTTACCTGAAACAACGATAATATTTATGTAATACATTTAAATTTTAATAGGTCATAATTTCAGTCTGGTCTCAGACAGAAAATTAAATAGAATAATGTATACACACTACGTGTCACGCACACCGCGCGCCGTGCACGTCGCTCACATAGCGGTGAAAGCGATTGAAGGTCACTTCGTAAGTTACCTGTCATCGAAAACAGTGATAATAAGATAACTCTATTAGTAAGACTACCTCACGATTCTAAACTGTGCCTATTAATTTTATTTAAGAATGGATAATACATTATCATTATTCTTGATTGCTCGTATTTAAGTATCCTTTAAAGTATAGGGCAGGAAAAAAGGAATTTGCATAATTTCAGTAAAGAATAAATATATACATATATATATATATTTATATATATATATATATATATATATATATATATATATATATATATATATATATATATATATATATATATATATATATATATATATATATATATATATATATATATATATATATATATATATATATATATATGTAGAAAATTACGAGTAATAATAAAACTAATGTTAGGTAACAAATTAGGTTAAGTTTATGTTACAAAATACATTTTTTTAAAACTGAAAATGTACTCAAATACTGAAAATATGCATATGCAAATAGCTTGCAAATTGTTTTAGTAAAAGAATAGAAAATCGAGAGTTATCGGCACAGAGTAATTAATCGACTCCTTAAAAGAATAATAATAATTTAAGTGTATTTAATGTTGATTTTGAATTTAAAAAATATTTGTTTTTTAATCAGTCTCTTTTGTACTCTACACGGTTCTGTGTAGTACTATTCTCTAATATACATATGTACTTGCTATTCAGTAAACAAAATAATTTAGTTAACACGATGATATACACATATCAAAACATTTGTTACTAAATAGCCCTAGCCCCATTTAAATATCAAATGTGTCATATATCCTTGACGTGCCGGAAGCGGAACTAAGTCGAAATCGTGGAGAAAAGCTCACCAGCATGTTTCGTGATTGTTGAAGCACACGAATCTAAAATGTCAAGATCTTGACGTAAAGTCAACGACTTGAGTTAAAGTTACGATCGTAGTTAAGATATTTCTTAAAATATTACTATTTTTAACAGTATTTAATTAAAAAAATACTTATAAGTTATTTTTGTTACTACTTTATTATTTTTTTAGTAGATAAAAGAATCCATAGTGTTAAAACACTCCGTTTTTCAAATGAGATGCGTGGAATCAAAACTAAAATTTCCCACGATAATTGGAAACTGAAGATTAATTTTACGTAAATATTAAATTTGCTAAGCAGCAGTCAAATTAGTCAAAAAACTTTTTCGTCTCGAGTACAGTTTCTTCAAATTCATGCAATGATGGCGTCATTTAATTGGAATTTCGTAAATAACTATGAAGTACATATATCGTAATATTAATATTTACGTTCGTTTTATTAGTGCCTGAAAAAATGACGAGGCTATGTGGGCGTGAAATGCAGTGAAAAATGTACGAGTATATCATTAAATTATATTAAAAACGTTTTAGTTAAAACATAATATTTTCTTTGAATACGTACGCCTTTAAGTGCACATAAAAAATACGCACAACATCAAACTGATTCGTGACCGATTAATGGCTGACGACAATAAGCATTACAAGACATCCTTGTTTTGTAAACCCACGTCGGTATGAACATCCGACTCGAGATTAATAGCCGGCTTTCAAATTAAACTCAAGAAACTCATTAGGTAAAGCCGATTGAGATAATCAATGAAGTTTTCTTTTTCTTATATTCTAAGAAGATTAGATTTTTATATTCCTATAGTACGATAATTTATGCTAAACCTTTTTTATGTTTCACACTGTATCCTGCATATGGCAGGGCAGGTAGAGCGAACTGAAAAACCAAGTGTCAAGACACAACATTCTCATTACGATACTATTGTTCCCCACTTTCTGTCAATTTTGAGGGCAGTACATGTTGAGTTGGGGAACTCAGCATCGGTCTTTGCCTTGTAACCAAAGCGAAGAAATGACAATAATAAATATCTAATTTTCTCAATCGGAGATCGAACCCGTAATGCGTTGCGTTTACAACTATACGCTTGTGCCCCTGCACTACAACAGACCTATGTTAAAGTTAAAATTGAAATTACCTGAGTTGCCGAAACAAGTAGAGACACATGCCAGCAAAATGAGGGCAAGCCCCAAGTAGCGGCATTTGGCACATTCCATTGCCATCATAAAGTGATAATATCTGAAACAAAAGTCATTCTAGTTAAGTTATTATAAAATAGCAATTAAAATTGCATAAAATTAAAATTAATCCTTTAATGTAAATGTGATTCGCATTAACAAATAATTTTATTTAATTTACGTTGTGTCGGTAAATTTTGTTGTTTCTTTATACACATACATTTTTATTACATATTAATGTAAAATCATTTAAATTCAAGGTAAATATTTTTTACATCTTTTAGCTTTAACACCTGTCCCCCACTGTATTTTATATACAAAACATAAAACAATATTTCGAAAGTCATATGCTCCAATTATTGTATAATATCATGGCCGTAGTTTATTTTTCAAAATGTTCTTTATAGTTCACAAACAGGTTAAAATAAAACAATACGAATCTTTAAAAAGTGCAAGTAATGAAATATTTATCATAATTCATCTTTATGTTTTCATTTCAATTTGGTATTTAGAAGCGAATACGACTCCAGTATTTTCATTACCAGTCAGTGTTTCTAATAGTTCAAAAGGAATTTACTAAAAATATTCTAATATTAATTGTTTAAAATAGAATTGTCATAGCGTAAGTTCATTTTAAAGAGTCTTCTTAGTTTCTAAAGTGTTTGTATGGGTAATAAGTGGAAATCTAGTATAGATAAATTAGAGTTTATCTTTACGCTGTATTTTGCACATTTTACACATTTAGCACAAGGTGTAAAATGTGCAAAATAAGAGGAGGCAAGGTAGAGGAGGCGAGGAACTTTGGATTAAGACATTGTGTTCTGTTGACCATTTTCCGCACCTTGCCTATTTACCAGAGTGGAGAAATGAAAATATTAAATGTTTCACATCCTCGAGCCCACAAAGCGTCGCGCTTACAAACGCACGCTTGTGCCCCTGCGCGAATTTAACTTTTTTCTGCTATACTTTTCTAATGTTTCTCTAGATATTACCGTTAATACATATACATTATATCATTGTTTCGTGTGATTATATATTATCAATAATAATAATTTGTTTAATATAGGCTCCGAAAAAAGATGTTATCCAAATTCAAGTTGCCAAGATTTACGCAAATTATGTCAACTTGTAAAACGGTCGGCCTTCATATGCAATCGTTCTCCTCGATTACTTTGGTTTGTTCACATTTGTTTCTTATTCAATGTTGGAACATAGTTACCGTTAATGCCTTTTTTATTTAACTTTTTATTCATTATTATTATTGGGTGATAGCCGAAAATAATATACCCATAAGTCGGTTTATTTTCTACATTCCGCTTATTTTATTTGTCTGCTTCATCTATAAACTTATAAGTATATTAGCGCTACAATTCTAAAATTATAACGTCTTTTTTTCTCTATAAATTACAATAAAATATGAATATATCTTTTAGTTAATCGTGTTCTAACTGTACCATATCTCCATCGAAATCAAATCGAATATTTACTGTGCATAAAATACGTTCTAAACTGATACAGCAACAGTAAAGACGTTCACTAAAATTATATATTCTATTACATGTTCATGTAAGGTAATTTGTAAATTGTTCGCATTCGTTACAATAAGACAAATAGGCATCAAGTTTCTATCTACTTAAAAGAACAACGAACTAAGCTTTTTCTATAAAATTTAAGAAAAATCTTACAGTAGAATATATAATACATACAGTAGAATATATAATACATATATATAATACATTTTAATAATTAAAATATAGGATAAATAGTAATAATCATTTTTAAAAGATTTTGATTTTATATTTAAAAAAAAGGATCTGATATTTAGTCTATGTATAGTAAGTTACGTTTATATGATTAAACTGTATGTTAACATTTTGTGAAAAATATAATTTTTAAATAAAAAATTAGAAGATCTTTTAAGGTAAACAAAAACAAATTAAAATTTCATAAGACAAGGCTAAGTACAAGGGCAAATGAAGATGGTTAAACGCTTGGCCCAAATACACATTGCTTAATAGAATCTTTTAACGATGACCACAGGTGAATATGAGCTGGACTGTTGACCAAATTGTTGAACACGTAAAAAGTTTTTTCTATTATAGTAAGCCAATCTGAAATTTGTTAATTTTAAATGCTTATTTTTACTACAGTTTGCTAAAGAAAGAAATTTGACAGATTTTAAGAAATATTTATAATTTTCTGCAAAAAATACTTTTACGATAGTATCATTATTGTATAGTATAAAGATTTTAAAACTGTAAGGTGTAGCAGTGTAATTATAAAACTATATTTTGGTGGGATCATGTCCACTTGTATTTCATAAATTAAAGTAATTCTAATGACAATAGATTAAGCAGTACTTCAAACATACAGTGTAAGATACAAAACTACTTCTCATGATGAATCGATAAGCGTCGGAGTTATTAAATAAAATAATGGGCGGTAATGTTTAATTGCGCTTAGGCAAGCTGTTAGATTTGACCCATAAACGCGGACAAGGCCGACTTACCAAACTACTGTTGTGCTATGACCCAGACTATCATCCGCCGCGGAAGTTATTCACTTATTCTGCGAATTTAAACAGCAAGAACAGCAAGAGTATAATAAATAAGTGTACAAAAATTATAATAAAATGATAATCGAGCCCTATCATATTTTTAATATCATAAAAATCAATATATTTAAAAGCGGTACAGGTAAATATATTAACGGGCTATTGTATTTACGGTCTGATTTTTTAAAGAAAACATTTAAAGTGCCAATAAAATGTTTACGTTCTAAAATATAAAGTTTCACTGTTATACTTTAGGACTTGCCAAACATATCTTTGTATATAACTATCAATATCTAGCATTCCTTTCATTATACGGAGTGTAGCCTCAGGTACTGAGCAATTGCAACACATGCTATAAACATGGAAGATAAATATTGTTCAAAGTAGACAAATTACGATGTTGATTTATCGTTTCAAATTTGTGCTGTCTTAAAATTGAACAGCTATAATTTGAGGAATTCCTTTTGGGTTACTGAAAAGTAGTGACACCAGTGCAGCTTTGCCCACTTCTTATATCTTTAACATTGTTTTATTTTAACTCAATGTATTTAAGGAAATTGATCGATTGATTTAGTATGGTTATTACACTTTTTTTGTATTTTATTTTTTGTTCGATAAACATAAAATTGTGATAGTAAATAGAATATTTAGTCATTTAATATTTTTTATATCTATCGTGGGTACAAGAACGCATACAAAGAAAACGTCTTACCAGCAAAATGCCTATCTCACAGAAATTTCGGAGGAAGTTTCATAACCCTTATCAAATATAAAAAAAAAACTCATAAAAATTGGTATAGCTGTACCGGAGATTAGCTTAGCATACAAAAAGCTTAATAGCATTTGTTTAATAATGAACACATCCATCGTAGAACAAAAGCTACCGGCTTTACTTGAAGAAATACACAGTTGAAGAGGCGAAGGGATCCGATCAGCAATTGTGATTTTACCCGAATAAATTACTATCCCGCGATATATATTTCCGAGGAAAAGTAGCCTAAATGTTAGTATATATATAATTATTTCTTATAGTTTAGCTTGACTATTTTGATGATTCATCAGATTTTTCAGAACTTCTATTGTCATATGTCATAGGTAAATGTTCATCAAGATCAACAATTTCTGTTGAGTTGAGTTTTTGATGTTATTAATCACTTTTTATAAGTTTGCTTGAACAATAAGTTTTGCATCAGGTGCGGAAGCTACGCAGCAAAAAAGTTTCAGTCAAAGTAACTCTGACGTAAGTTACTTCTGTCATTATTTTTAACATTCGACTGGACAAATGAATTAATTGTTGTAATTATTTCATTAAGATGTATAGCTAAAAAAATAATGTTATAACCATATGGACATTGGCGAGAAATATGTTATTAAGGACCTTATCTAAATATTAAGTCATACGTAAAGTATTATTCACTAATTATACTAAAATAGGCGAAGGCTATTTTGGGTTCCACGTGTGATATGGCGATCGGTTTTAACTAAGGCAATATATCACCGTATTTGTACCGTATGAGTACATGTTTCGAACGAGGAATTTTAAACGGTCTATAATTCTGAATTAAGTAACTAGTCAATTTATTCTTAACCTATAGATAGATGTAAATAGGGGTAACAGAACCCCAGTTTGGGAAACTTGATGGTAGTCATCACGTATAATTTCAGATAATCCATAATAATCGGTATAATTTGTATTATATATTAGCAGTAGAGATTATATATGTATTAGCATTTGTAGCTATAATTTTTATGCTACTTTATTAGTCATAATTATAAATGTCATTTTGAATATGAGAAATATTTATAAGGTTAACCTAAAGGAACAAGCGTTGTCAGTTCATCTTCGTTAATTAATATAATAAAAAAAAATGCTTTGTATATTTAACTGTTATATAATTGCCGTAGTAAGCATATTGGATACGTAATATTTAATTAATCGTCTTTGCCATACATCACTTGGGAGCTTGTGCCCGTCTAGGGCCCAGGACAATCCATAAACAAGTTCACGGGTGCCCCAGTTCTCTGTGGTACTATTTGTTGATTATTATAATTTGCTAGGTACTGCAACTAGTTATTACTACAATTTCCTTCATTATTTTTACTTAATATATATATTTGAAAAGATTTAACAACACATTACACATCTTATATTCTATGACGACAATCTATGCTGTAACGGTTTTATAATACATTGTACTAACAATACAAATTATTTACAGTACGAAATAAGCGAGAACTTTGTAAAACTAAAAATAATTTAATTCTTCAATCTCAATATTTTAAATATTTTTAATGATAAAATAATTAAATTATTTTTTTAAACAGTCTTGGAATTCAAATTCAAATTTTAAAATACGAACGAAAATCTTTAAGTTTCTTAAACATATTTTCATTCGTAAAGAACTTTCAAGTTTTCACTTAAGTCCAAGTATTTATTCTATAAAATACACACAACTACATGATGTGAACACAGCTTAACGTTGCTCAACATTACAGTATTGTAATAGGTCATTGACAGGATGCTGGCAAACCCTAAGTGAATCACTTATTCCTTAATTTTAAGATACAGTTACTTTAAAATAAATGTTAAGATAATAGACCAAAACTATATTTAAGTACATTATCATCACATAGGGCAATTATTTAGACACATGTGTAAAACTTGTATTGACCTTCTGTAAATAATATACTGTTTGTTTAACAGCTTGACATATTGACAAGAAAATATTGATTTTACATCATTACTAAATAATTGCATGTAAGAGACCTCAATAGTTGCTCTACATAAATAAAATGAATTAAATTGGAACGGTTGACACGAAAATAACGAATTATGTACTATTTTTGGGATAAATGTTAAAGTTTATTTCATTAAATCCCTTAACTTAGTACACTGAATTAAGTAAGGCCAAAATTTTATCATGTCATCTTTCTGATACATTAAACAGATATTTTTAAGTGTTTCCTTTACCTAGCAAACTAAGTCAGCTGTTATTTTAAATGTCAGTTGTAGTTCGTTGACTAGCGATCAGGTTTATATCTAATGAATTTTACACAACGTTCTGCCTATTATGTTTTATATTTAACAATATTATTTTAATATATTTTTAATAAAATTTTAATTCATAAATAAACTATTACCATGATACATGATTGATACCATGGAAACGAGATGTTTGCGTCGATTATATCAACTTAAAAGCATATTTGAATTGTAAATATCCTTGTTAGTAATTCATTTCAAGGTACATAAATGGGCATGCTTACGCAATATAACAATGCAGAGGATGCAACATGTATAAAATGGTAAATAGTAAATCCGATAAAACGCGTTGGGCTCATTTGCGTAGAGAATTCAAGATGTAGCCAGTGGCTTACGTCCTTGCATTCACCACGAGGCACTTCGCCCACCTTATCACCGAATGTCATCGTCTAACATCGGACTATGGTCAGTAGAAAAGTTATGACTTACCTTTAGCTTCTTTCAAACATAATTACAGGCAACAATTATTTTTTTTCAATATATATTATTATTTAATCGGTGAACTATGTTTGGAAACACGATCGATCACAATTTGTTTACGAAGCGAAAGCGGTAAACGCGGAAGTAGGATTACAATCGCTGCGTCGTCCAAGACGGTAGACTCGCGCGCGGCTGGTGTAAGACTCCGTAGAACAAGCGTTTCTCCGGTGGAGGTGTCGCGAGGAGAAAGTCTCGGCCGTGGTGCGCCCGCACCGGTTGGTGGATGCCGTGGAGGGGACATGACGTAGCAGCAAAACCAACATACATCCGAAGATCCTCTTTACAATTAGCATTATTCTGAATTTGCTTCCAGTTATATTTACTTTTAGTTCATTTGCCTGATAAAAAAATATCTATTTTTTATAAAATTTTCCTAATATTCCTCAAAACTATTCGAATATTTAAATGTTTAAAATAAAAAAATATTAAATTAACAAAAACCTTTATGATATGTGTAAGAAGAAACTTAACCAATATGTATCAAAATGTAAATGTCTTATATAAAAAATCTCAAATAGTCACGTCTATGCATTTCAATTACAAGAATGAACGCAAAAACAACAAACGTTTCGTTTTAAATGAATACAAATGACGTTGTTTGTCGGTCATATAATTTAAGCAATTAACGCTTTCCCACGGAACCCTATTCTAATTCCCTTGAGACGTGAATATCAAGCGAGCTTAATAGAAAAATATGTAGTTTAAATTAATATTTAATTTACTCTTAAATACTTTTATTGGTAAAACTGTTAATTTTAGATAAATAATTTTACGTTTATTTTATTTTCCATACTTTTTTTTATAAAGTTTCTTCTTAAAAGAAACATACATATATAAATATATGTACAGTTTTTATTCATGTAAGTCAAAAAGGGGACGGTCAAATATTTTTTTTTATTTACATAAATACTTTGTATTGATAATATATCTTTGATACTGAAATTATATACAAACAAATATATTTTTTATATTTATGTACCGAAATAGAAAATACCTATTTAAATTAAAAATACATGAAAATTATATTTTTAACACATGGGCAGTATTTAACAATACTAATGTATGTTTTTCCGAGTAGTTAAGGCAATCATCAAAGACGTTAAAAATATTTATAGCAGTAGTTAGCTTAAACAAATAAGGTCTTAAGAGGGGCATTGGCGTTTTACATCCTTGTTGACAACTCTACCATTCGCCAGAACAGGCGCGGATTTGAATAGAGTTATATTTGCATTTTAAACACACGTTTTATGAAATAAAAATATTAACCAAATTAGCTTAATACGATCATTTTTGGTTATAACGCCTTTTATTTATTTTATCGCATTATTGTTTAGTGATGGATACTACACATACAATATATTTTTATAAAAAACGTAAAATATTTCGTAGTAGTTCTAATAATACAAAAATTTGCGTATACTTATATATTTATTATAGGATTTATTGTATTTCCAAAAATTTAAAAAGTCTTTGTACGACTGTCTTTGAATTCAGCCCTGTTTCGTGATAGGGCATCTGTTTATACAATTATCGGTTAAGAGGCGCGACAGTGGCGCGCGCTGTTCTTCCTAAATGACTCCTTCACGATCATCGGGAGCCGGCTGCCGGGACAAAACACGACCCACCAAACATGTGATTAGTTTACATCCTGCATCCGAAGTATAAGTATCGTGGTCGGCTTAATAGAATCTTATATGTTCATTTTGAATATTTGATGTCGAAAATGAATACGTACACGAGTTATCAGTTTAGTGAGGAAACTTGGGAAAATATATATTCAGTCAAATCGTCTCAAAGTATAGACTCTGTGCCCACTACAAAACAGCGTTGTCAAGCTAATGCAAGAGAAAGGGATAGGACACAGAAGTTAGTATAGGACGTTATAATTTTAATAGCATTAACAGACAATATAATAGTAAATAACGTTATATATTAGTAATAATAGTAGCAATAATTGTATTTCAAGCTTTAATATTAATATTCGATTCGATTTAAATGCAATCACGGTATAGCTATTTATATAATAATATATTAAATACAAATAATTGTATTAATATTCACAGAAAACAGTTGATATGTTGATGGTAGTTGATAGTTAGTTGCTATAACGGTTCTTTATTCTTTTTAACTTCACGGACATAGCAGGGTAGACAGAGATGATTTGGGAATCTAGTGTTAAGAATCGCCGTTCCGTTCCCCACTTTCTGCCGAATTTGAAGCATTTCATGTTGAGTTTTGGAACTCAATGCAGCCTTGTTACCAAAGGAAAAAAAATATACATGAATTATTGCATTTCCTTAAGTGGGTTGAACCCACAACTAATCGCGTTAATAGTGTCGCTTTGTGCCCCTGCGCCTTAGTTTTATATTCAACTTTTTATAATTATTTCTAAAATTAACATTTAATACCTTTAGATGTAATTTCTTTATTTTTTGATATTAAAATAATATTTTTTAACAAAACATTTTATATGTTATATAACTGTTATCAAAATACCCATTAAATTTATAAGCAGCGTGAATATGGCGTTTAATGCTTTGCGGCTGCTAATCCCCACTGAGCCACCTGACCGCAAGCTTAGCAAAATTGAGATTTTGCGCCTCGCTGGAAGCTATATCACACATTTGGATAATCAACTTTATACTGGTAATGTTAATGTTATTTTCTTACTTCTAGAATAACGTGCCGTTTATATTTATTTAAAAAAATAAGGTTATGGTAACGTAATGCTTTGACTTTCCTGAGTTGAATTGTAAAGTTTACGAGTCTTGATCGATCGAGTTTCTCGATCTTTCAATGGCCAAATTGAAGAGATAGATAACTTTTTTTTTCAGTTTCACGCTGTATCACGCACGAGGCAGGGTAGGCAGAAGGAACCCGGGAACCTAGTCTTAAGACAGACTCCGTTCCATTTCCGTTCCTACTTTCCGCCGAATTTGAGGCATTGCGTGTTGAGTGGCGGAACTCAACGCCGCGCTTTGCTTTCTTACCAGAGCGAAGAAATGAAAAATTAAATATTTAAATTGAAAATATTAAACCCAAAGCCTGTCGGTTACAGTCACACTCTTGTGCCGCTGCGCGACGATATATATAGGCATAGATAACTTTTAACTTTTAAAAGAGATGTTGTTTTTAAATATAAATATTCCCCCCAATGTATTAAACCCACAATCATTACGCGAACTGTGCCATAAATTCCTTTTTGCACGATTTAACATTGATTGCATTTGTTATTAAATCATTATAAAAAAGGTCCTGTTTTAGGAAATTTAGAACAACCCTGCTTACAGAAGAATGATGCTGACCATAAAAATACTTCTTTATGCACGTTTTGTTGGTCGACAGTAAAGAAAGAAGTAAGTGTTACTTTCTTAGTAATATAGACTCGAACGAATACAACTCGTATTAACAAAAAAATATAATCAACGGCTTCGCCGGCTTTACCCACGACGTAATTTATTTTGAGCACTGGATTGCATGCGATTATAATGATTACTGAAGTAAGCATTTGGAATACTAAAATTAAATTTATTTCATTTATTACTAAAATAATTTTGATTGTATAACAATAATTTATTTTTTATTGTTAAAATGATCTAGTAAGTTTCCTGAGTTTTGTAATGATTGTCTAAACATATGAAGAAATTTAAAGGGATTTAAAAATAACAGTGTTATTTTAAATTCAGTTAGTTATTTACACAATACTAAACAAACAATTTTACCTAGATAAATATAAATTTTACTTTTAAACTAAGTTCGACATTTTTTTGAGGAGGAGGCTTTTGAGGCTTGTCGTGGCGCAGCGGCTCAAGCGTGTAACTGTAATCGACAGGTTGTGGGTTCGATCACTACTCGAGGAAATGAAATATTTAATATCTTCAATTTAAATATTTAATGTTTTCATTTCTTCTCTTTATTACAAGGCAAAACGTGGCATTGAAATCCGCCACTCAACACGTTATGTCTTAAAAATTCGGCGGAAATCTGGGGAACGGAAGTGGAACGGAGTGTCTTATCACTAGGTTCCCAAGTTCCCTCTGCCTACCCTACCATGTGCGGGATACAGCGTGAAGTCTGAGTTGAGTTCTCACAAGCAAAATTAAATATAATGCTCAAAAGATGCTATAAAATAATTAACCGATTTTCCTCAAATAAACTTAAATAAATATTCGTACAATTCAAGTGGGTGAAGCTACGTTGGGCCACTAACTTTTTGATAGATTTCTTATTTATAATTAATTTATTTTCAACTATCTAATTATTTATATTTTATGGTAGATTTTTATTTTCAACTATCAACATTCTTAAGGCAACCTACAATAATTAAAAAAAGACTATGCTATCCTCCTATTACAATAAGGGAAAAAAGTGTGTTTCTGTAAACGTAAGAGGTTGTAGGTCGAAGAAATTAAATATTTGATATTTTAGTTTTTTCGCTCTGGTAACAAGGCAAAATGCGGCGTGAGCAGCACTCTACACGCCTTACACTTGCAGAAAAATGAAGAAATAGATGTCCTAAAAAGAGTTTTCCAAGTCCTTTTTGCCAGGGAACCCTATATATTAGGCAGGGCTACCATAAGCGAGAATACAGCAAAAGTTAAAAAAAAAAAGAATATGTGAACGGACTACTATCCACTGGACACTCACATCGCCAAGTAAATTAAACTTAATATCAACCTTACTCACTATTGAGTGACATATAGAATTTACTTTTCAAATGTATTTCATCACATTTTTTTTTTATATATCTACCATCATACCTACCCGAGGTATGGCGATATATCCAACTACTTTATTTTTTTTTCTGTACAAATTAATACGTGCTTAACGAACAAACAAACAAACAAAAAGTCTGCTTAGTGGCTGTTTCTATTCTATTGACAGACCCAATGCATTTTTTATATCTTTAATGTCCAGAATTGAATTTACTTTTGTTATATATACAGATTGTTTACATATTCTTTACGTATGTAATTTTTTGTTTTTTTGTGTATTGTGAGATTTAAATGCAATGTACAATACGGTTAATACCATTTTATAAGCATAATATAATATTATGATGTTGATTTGAAATGTGTTTGTTGCAGAAATCTACAACAAAGAGCAAAGAACTGCAAAGATTTTATTAATACTTTTAATAATATAAACAATAAGAAAATAGATAAAATATGCACTAGTAGACTACCTAAGATATTATAATGTTTATTTATCTGGAAAAGAACTAGAAATTTTTTGTATCTTGTGTTAAGATAGTTACTGAATATTGGAGAGTAAGCCCTAAATGACAGAAATCCTTTAAGAAGGCAACTGCCTAGCAGCAGGTTAATTAAAGACTGGGATGATGCTATAATTATGTAAGCTCCCTATATAAAATTAAGCTATGTTTGGCTTCACTATGTATATTGTTAAATTTTTCTATAAAGTCTATTAAATAAAATTGTTAGTACAAGAAATGTTTATTTCACGTACTGTAATAATTATTTATATTAAATTAAAATAATATTGAGTTACTAAATTAACCTTATATATAAGCTCATGCATGTAATGACCACCATTTTTCATATTTGTAAACCGATTTATTTCGTATACAAAACAATAGAGGACAACAAATAAATAAAAATTTTTAAAAATGGCACCATTTATTTTATTTTATTTTTAATTTTGTATATCAAGTAGGAAGGTGATTCACAAAATTGTATTATGGAAGTAGTCACAACCAGCAATATAGGTGGTCTAATTTAATTATTACATAAGTTATAAATATTACAATTTGGCAGTATCAGCGGACCTATACGTAAAATTTTAGAGAAAAATACAATATATTTCGATGCATGATTTTTTATATAAATTTTAGTAAAAAAAACTACTTTATATACTAATTACATTACTATATACAATAATACATGAACATGAAGCAAACAACATTTATGTAATTTATTTTTTATCATATAAAATAGATAGAGTATATAGGTACTCAGCTTCACGCTGTATCCCGCACATAGCAGGGTAGGCAGAGGGAACTCCGGAACCTAGTGTTAAGGCACTCCGTTCCACTCCCGTTCCCCACCTTCCGCCGAATTTGAGGCATGGTGTGTTAAGTGGCGGAACTCAACGCCGCGTTTTGCCTTCTACCAGAGCGAAAAAATGAAAACATTAAATATTTAAATAGAAAATATTAAATATTTCATTTCCTCGAGTGGGGATCGAACCCAGAACCTGTCGGTTACAGTCACGAGCTTGTGCCGCTGCGCCATGACAGGTCTCAAGAGTAGATAGAACTGCACTTTTTCACGTATCATGTATATTTCAAGGCAGGAAGAGAAATCCTAATATTATGATGAAAATTTCAGTAATTTTATCGATATTGATATATTTCGTGTTAAATGGCAGATCTTAACAACATACTAGACTGGGGAAATGCAAATACTTTTTTATGTAGTCCTCCTTGTTACCTTATTTATCGATTCCTCATCCATCACTTGTGATATCATCACTGTCTTATTGCGCCATTCAATATAGAATAAAAATGTTAAGTACAGTTGTTATAATGTTAATATTGTATATTAAGTATTAGGAATTAAGTAGATAAATATATCTCGACTACGTTTCTTTTAAGTAACTAATAATCAATCTACAAATCTACTTACTAAGTCTTAGCTGACTAGTAAAAAATCTAGTCGTAATGGAATCTTAATCTAAGCATAAATAAAGGGCAAGTACATATTTACAGAATAGCACATATTCATCGAATATATAAAACAATTATAAACCTTTATAATAATACTCTCTACTGAAATGCAAATAAAAACAATTATATTAACCTTTCTCAAGGACTCACAAACAACAACAACGTCACGTGCTTACACAATATTTCCTCTACGAAGACATCACAGGCAGTTGATATTTTAAACTAATTCGTTCTAAAGTACCGAAACAGTTGCTTTTATGTACAAAATTCGATTTCTATAGTTCTTATCGTATACTATTTCTATCGCGCACTATGAACGGGCTAGATTCGTGATTCTTCTCCAGGTTTCCGGACAATGTCGGATCTGGCCGACTTCTTTTGAAGAAGCCAAGTTTCCACAGCACAAATATTAAAATTACAAGTACTAATAGTCCAAGTATCACTGACACTATAATAACCCATAACGGAACTTCTGAAGGTTCACTAAATTTCAAGTCCGGATAGGCCACCGTTTCAACCTGAAAGATAAAATGATATTAGATTTCAAAATACATACATTTTTTTGTGTATTCTAAAAAACATTACATGTTCTGTCCGAAACATAAATGTAGAAAAATATATATTTGGAGAGTTATTTTTGTAAAGTTGTTTGATTTAATTAAAATTGTAATAAATTTTATTTTAAACGATATTTGATAACTCCAATTCCATCTTATCCTTTTTAAATGACTAAGAGATTTATATGTATATTTAAAGAGTTTTTAAATATATTAATTCACATGGTCATTAATTACATTAGGAAAAATTATAACAAAAGTCTACTAACTGTTGCATTATCGTCGTGATGCTTGCTTTGATGGATGTTGTAGTGTTCAGGAATGTTAATATAGGCAGTGGAAGCAATATTGACGTGGCTGACCCGAGGATAGTCTTCTACAAGTGTAGAATTCCACAGGCGCGCCTTTACCGTTATTGTGGAGGCCTGCATCCTTCCCAGTACGTAGATAACACAATTGAACTGTATGCACTTAGCGGTTTTCTTTTGGCAATTCTATTGGATTGATAAAGCAACAATATATTCATCGTCTACTGTGAATTTTAAATTATAATAATATAAGTAAGTTTAAGAGTTTTTTTTTATTATAGTGACTTGCTCTCGAAGTGTAATATGTTAAGTACTGCAATGCCCATATCATTATGTGTGACTCATTTACAAAATATATCTTATCTTCTTTAGCCGGTACCATTAAAAGTTTTTTGTTTTGTTTATGCTATATCCCGCACATGGTAAGGTAGGCAAAGGGTTCTAGGGAATCTAATGTTAAGGAATCGCGCCGCTCTTTGCCTGGTGTTTTGAGTATGGATCGAACACACAACATGTCGCTTTTAAAGGCATAGACTTGTGCACTTGCACCACGCACAGGCCTCAGTTAAAGTTGACAAAAATTTCAACATCTCCCCTAAATATTTATATATTTAACTTTAAGAATGTTTTAACTCACCATATTTACAACATGTTTTCTTTGTCCATCTTTATCTGTGTAAGCTTCGGCTTTGACAATATCATTATCTCGTTTCCTCCTTATTTTGTTTTCTGCTCCATTATTAATTATGTGATTAGTTCTTTTTGTTGAGTTATATTCTTTTTCACTTGAACTAACACTTAGTTTTCCAGTGCTTCGGAAAGGATCTATTTCAAGGTTTTCAGGCTCATTGGAACCGGGACGAGGAGTAAGTTTTAATGGATTAATTTTTTTGTCAATTAAATAACATTGTCCATTGCTTTGACCTAAAAATAAATTTAGAATCATATTTTTTATAAAAAAAAAATATTTTGGTTTAAAAAAAAATATACCTTCTCTTTTCTAAATTGGTCGAAGACAGTCGTACACAAAATATCGTGACAATAGACCAATACAATCAACTCCTATTACATTACTTTAAAAAATGAATGTAAGTAATTTAATTAAGACGAAAAGTGATTTTCTTGATTTATATAATTTTGGTATCAAAAAACAAAATTTGTCTCCTCGACGTAAAAATTATAAAATCTTACTAATATTATAAATGTGAAAGTTTTTACGGATGTGTGTATGTTTGTTACTCTTTCACGCAAAAACTACTAAACAGATTTTCATGAAACTTTGCAGTAATATAAGTAAGTTTGTATGAAACTCTGTCAGTTTTGAAGCTAATTCGATTAAAATTAATATTTGGCTATTTGGTTAAAAATTAAGAATAACGCAATTAGTAATAGTGAGAGTAAAAAGTGTATTGATCAACATCTATGAGAAGTGATTATTTTAAAGCTCTGGAGTCCGTCTGTCTACCTAACTGGCATGAAACACCAAGAGCAACCCAAGACCAAGAGCGGTTTCACTTTCAAAAACATACTAAAATGACTCTATTATAATAGTTTTTATCTTCTGTTGGCGCATAAACATCTCTTTGCGAGACGAAGTTCGCGGGCACTAGCTAGTATTATATAAATATGTTTATATGCTATTTAAATTAAATTACCTGCTTCGCCATCAACAACGGGAATATCTTCTGGATATAAGAGCCACTTTCCTTCTGCATTTTCAGACGCTACTTGATACGGCCAAAAAATTACGACTTGTACTGATAAGATTCGCCATGGTCCTTCATTAAATACCTACAGTAGGACACGTTTATTTAAGAGTCTTTTATTATACAGGGACCTATAGTACTGACAATAAGAACTATCTTTAAGATTTACTATTAAGACACATGCTATAAAGTTGTTTTATGGACTTTCATTACATCATATTTGCAGTTTGATTTCCTTAAAACTGTCGAAGTTGTCAAGTATAGTGATTTTTATGTAACTAATATTATAAATAATTTATGTAACAAGAGCCATAAAGGGATTACTAGAAGACATTAACATAATTTGGCTTAAATTTGTTTAAAATACCTGATATGTATGTATTACTCTAGTCCCGACATCGTCAAAGTGAGTCATCGCGGATTCTCCCTTCACTTCACCTCCATAGAACACCTGCTCTGGCCGAGCAGCGCTGTAATAAAAGAAATAATAATTTTTTAAAATGACGTTTCAATTTAATATAATTACGTCAGTATATGTTCATAGTTTTCGTGTTATGATGCTAGTTTATTATGATAATTAACATAACTTCCCTTGACCTTATACAACACACCTCTAGGTCGTATGAAATAACATATTTAAATTACCACGCTTGTAAATTGTATAAATATAATATTAAAAAAAAAGGATATAAGCGTAGTATAGTATTTTTATTTCACAATTATGGATTAACATTTAAAAAAAAATAGTTTTGTTTATTTCAAAAATTAAAAATTTTTTTGCTCGACGGAACCTATTGTTAAGTCAGTCCGTTCTCATTAAATACCTCAGTTCCTAAATTTCCAAACAATTCTTCAAACGTAGATTGTTGAGTGATGAAAATTGAAAATAATAATACTTTATTGAATAAGAATCCTGTCGAATCCCGAGGCTGTAACCGACAGGGGGTTCTGGGTTCGATCCCTAGTCGAGGAAATGAAATATATTTTCAATTAAAATATTAAATGTTTAATTTCTTTGCTCTGGTTATTACCAGATTATCCTTATTAGGCAAAGCGCGGCGTTGAGTACTCAACACGTAATACCCCAAATTCGGCGAAAAGTGAGAAACGGAAGTGGAACAGAGTATCGTAACAGTAGGTTCCCGGGTTCCCTCTGCCTACCCTGCCTTGTGCGGGATACAGCGTGAAGCTAAAAAAGAAACTAAAGAATAAGAATCCAACCCAACAGTCTATCGTGATAACAATTACACGCTCGAGCCCCTCGCCACGACTGATCTCAGTACAATTTTTGTTGTTATAAAAATTAGTAAAGTTGAACCTTTTATATAAAAAAAAATAGTTAACTTAACTTAACTTAGCTTCACGCTATATCCCTAGCGGGGTAGGCAGAGAGAACGGAGCGCCAAACGCTACGGTCTCGGCATAAAAAAATAGTTCTCACCCTTTAATCAAAAGTTCAGCGTTCTTAATTACTAATGCCTTTACTTCGACTGGTTTCTTAGGTCGAATCTCTTTAGAAGTAGAATTAGCCCAAACGCTAAATACTACTGAAGCCTCATTATCTTCCAAAGCTCTAGCATCAAATCTCATTGTGATGGCGGGATTTCCTTCAGGTTGCCTTTTGTATGGATTTTCAAGTAAACAAGACACTGTGGTTTTGTTTACACTGGTGCAGATCATATGCTTACCCTAGAAAATAAATAATATATACTCAATGCTAATATTTAAATAATAATCAAATTAAATTTCTAAAAAAACCATTGTACAATCCAAGTCATGGAGGTAGAACAAATATATTATATATGCGAGAATGTCGAGAAGTGAAGATATTATTTATAACATAAAATAACTAATAGAAAATAGTGTTACTCTTACAGTAATATTAGCTGCTATATAATGTAAGCTTTTGTGATGTTGCACGAACAATTGAGCTTCATAGGCAGATTCACCATAATTATCCACTGTTATTGAAAGTTTTACTTCTTCTTCTTGTCCCAAGGTCAATGTGTACGCCTCGCTATCGTCACCTGTGAACATTTTTAAAGATATTTTGAACAAAATATATAAACTTATAAATGTATAAGTTAAACATAAGGAGTGTAACAATTTGTTTATTATTTTAAAAAATATATCGAAATTGAGTTCATCAAAACAGCAATACAATAATCGCACAGGATGATCAAATCATTATATATTATTTTTATGAGCAATTTGATTTATTTTAATAGATTTTATGTTTAAATAATAAATAATATGACACACAAATAAAAAACAATCTTACTTTTTGGTAATTCTAGAACTGGTTTTACCACCAAATCACTAACACAAACACCGTCAAGACCACAATCGTTTAAGAAGTTTGCACTAAAAGATGTTCTGGCTGTAGCGTTTAACACCGGATAATCATCTATTCGTGGTAAATCACCTTGTGTGGAATATTGCGGCTGCACTTGAACTATTTTGTATGTCACTTGGAACTGAAAAAAATAAAACCTCAATTGTATACTATCAAAATATCTCACTAATTTGACGAACTTTGAAGTAAATGTATTGAATGGAAATACCAACCTTGATAGGCGTCTGTATGTCTCTAGTGTTATTTTTTAAATAAACAATATGTTCTCTACAATCTTCTACGTCTTTATCTAAATTAATAGTTTTGTTAACGATATTTGACTTTTCTGTATCAAAGAATACTCTAGAGTACTTTCTTCCTCCAGGAAACGTTTCAGCTTCAATAACATAATTTAATTCATGGCTATTACTTTGAGCTGATCGTACAAGCGATTTAATGATACAACATGCTTGAAAATGAAAGCATGTGTAATTTGAGTTAGGGTCCTTTGTGCAACCTTGGATCGTAGGATCAATGTTTATAATCGTATTCGATGGTCGGATTGACGTCTTAATATCGATAATTGGTTTGGTCCTTATTAGTGCTATGCTACTCTGTAATAGAAGAATATTAAATGTTTAATTTTACATAAAAAACATCTTAGCACATTAATATTTAAACAATAATCTAACATTAAAAAAGACATTATAAAAGTTATATAACTATAAAAAAGTTGCGCTTACATTTTCATATGCACCAACTAATAAGTCTGGATAGCCATTAGAATCGAGATCTATACCACCAGACAAAGAATATCCGAACGTTCGCATAACATTTGGCAAAGATTCCGCTTTAATAATTTGATCTGGTTTACTTTTTAAACCATTAATTCTGTCACCCATATGAATATAAACTACCCCGTTGCCTTCATACGGGCTTCCTATAGCGATATCCTCGCAGCCGTCTTTATTTAAATCTCCTGTATTTGCAATAGAAATACCAAATTGTGATTCCGGTTTGCCAGTAAGTTTTATATTGTATTGTTGGGGTAAACTACGTTTCATATTTAGATATAAGTAAACTGCACCACCAGCGTCGCGAGAAAAGTAGAAAGGTGCACCCACAAGAAGATCCGGCAGGCTAAAACATAGAAAAAATAATAATATAGTAAAGTATTATTATTATTTAACGAATGGTTGCTGTTTTTCTAGAACTATTAAACGAAAATCTTGTTTTTCCCTATTCCGTAGGAATTTCGGAAAACTTTTTTTTTTTCTTATTGCTCACTGTTCTACACTTGCTAAGTACTCTACATCCATCAGCAATCAAATTTCAGCATTATATTATGTCGGCTGTGTGTTGTAATATTAAATAGAGCACTAGATTACTATTTTAAACAAGCACATTTTTAAATTAATTTAGATTAAATATTTGAGGGTTTCAAAGCTTAATCAAATCTTTCAAAGTTTAATTAATCGTAAAATCTCTCAAAGTTTAATCACTTAAATCTTTCAAAGTTTAATAAATCGTAAAAATAATAAATAATATTGAGGCTAAGAAAATGGAGTTATATTTTTAAAATGTTACTGGGACTTTAGAGCTATGATTTAAATTTTTGATATAATTGTTTAATTAATACATTACAAATATAAATTGATTCGGTAAATATATTTATTAAATAATCTTTTATTTACCCATCTCCATTGACATCAGCGGAAGCGACTTCGTATCCAAAGCTAGAGCCAAATTGCTCTCCGTTAAGGATAAGTGTGAAATTTAGAATATTAACATCTACTCTAGTCCAATCGGCGATAATCCTTTTGCTGAATATAACAACTTGCCCAGTCCCATGAGCCCTTGGTGCGCCCGCCGCATATGAAGGCTCGGCTCCAAAAAAGCTGGCTCCAGTCACTGACATACCTGAAAAATATATGTATCTCATTATAAATCAGTTTTTTAATATCATTAAAATAAAATCGGAACCTTTACACTTTACTTGTTGCCCATCTATCCGTCTATCAAGACCATTTAATTCGAGATCTCGAGGAGGTATGAAGCTAAAATTAATGTCGAATATTCATGTCTACCTTACATCACAAAAAAAAACAAACTTCTGAGTCAACGCAATAAAAGATACGAGCATGTATGCATAATTTTTGCTGTATTTTTAAACCCGACGCCAAAATATGGATGTTGCTGGTTGGCCTGGCTGTCTTACTGTCTAAACTTATGTATTTGAAAATTTATAAGTAGTTCTTTCCTTTGATTCACAACAAGTATGGAAAACTTAGCGGTTTTTCTTTTATATTTTACTATATATTTGCTAATGAACTGGCTGGCAACTTTCACGTGATGAAAAAATCGTGATGCGTGTAATTAAATGTTGTGCTAATTCCAAGTATTTGCCTTTATTATAAAGTGGACTACGTAATTTATTATATCATCATTAATATTTTAAAGGCTTTATGAAAATGTATAAATGAATAAGTTTAACTATAATAAATGTTGTTTTAAATAAATAAATATTTTTCATATATTACTTACCGAGATAACTGTATTTCTCAACTGGGCTTGTTCCATCTTCCACTGGAGCCATATTCACACCATGGTCCCTTTCCAAAAGATCATCATTAGTATCTTGTGTAAATATGGTTCCTCTCCACGTGTATGGCCCGGGACTGCCCAAAACTAAAGTATCATCTTCTAGTAACGAACTACTAGTACCAACTTGACAGAATCCAAATTCTTCATGCTCTCTGAAATCGTAATCATAACAATAAATATATTATTTTTAAAAACGAAATAGTAACAAAATTGATAACTAAATAATTATGAATGTTCCCAATAATAGTGTAAAATTAATTCTGATAATAAAGCACAAATCAAACCTTTGCACTGATCGACCTCGACATGGCTCCCACATGTCAATCAACTGCAAATCGTTGCTGAGTGTGTAACAAAGTCCTTGGCCAAACTGCAGCTCTCCAGATTTTCGAATATATCTGCAAAAGGATATATAAGAAAAGATTTATATTAAGAAATCAAATTTATACTAAAGCTTACATTGAGATCGTACTGGCGCAACGTAAATACAACGATTGTAAATTTCATTCCTACAATTATTTTATCAATTATTTTTCAATTCTCGCACTAGCATCATACAAATGACGGCGATGAGTTCCGCAACGAAAAACACGTAATTTCTTGAGAATCAAACAGTGAGGACCAAAGAGACTCACTGCTAGGTCCTGCAGATCCTGCTATATACTGATAAAACTAAAAAATATTAAAACAAAAGCAAACTAACAAATAAAAAATACCTATGAGCGCAAACCACCGCCTTTCTTCCAACTCCTTGACTTCGGACTGAAACTCCAAGCCATTGGCCATTCTTGATTTCGTCAGGCTGCGGCTCCATCAGATTTAAAGCGTCAATGCCTAAATATAGTTATTTTCTATTAATACATTATCGTGCTTCACCACTGCGAGTATAAACAAGCAAAGGAGTATGTACCATAATAGTTTCATAGCTATTTCAATAAATATTTTCGTAATGTCATTCATTTATCATTTTTTTGTTAATTCATTTATTCTCTTTTACATTTATAGGTACAACTATAGCAACAAAATTTATAAAAAGCACTTAAATATTCTAAAATCTTCACATAGTATAAAGTAATCGAAAAAATCGAAATAATAAAAAATTAAAGGCAATTTATAGTAATAACTTACTTAATGTATTATATATAAAACCAAAAGCAAATAACCAGCAAATACATTTTACATGTAAAACGTTTTTGCTTTATAAAAGACGTGAAAGAAACCCAAAGATCAAACCAAGTCGTGGATCGTTGGCAAATGCAAAGCATTGCAGCCAGGCGTATGTGATGCAAGATAAGAATATCTCATTACAATAGGGCAAACAGAAAACCTTGCAAAAAATATAGAAATTATTTCACATTGCAAATTGGGTGTATAATACACAATTGGAAACACTAGCACTCATTGTAGATCAAACATAAATCATGCAATTATAACACAAGGACTCAAAGTAATCCCTAAATAATCGTATCTCGCGGCGATATTCTTCAAGACCTGCAACGAGTTGTGAATTAAGTTGCGAGGTAAACACTTTTTCCTTAGAACGTGTTTATATTGTGTGGTCTCAGTGGTTAATATCGTTATCGACTACTACTCAATGTTAATTTTGAGCTTACTGATAGTTAATTTAATCGATGACCGTTTCGTTAATTCACCAGAAGACACCAATTTTATTTATTTTAGATAAAGATGACTAACTGTTAATATGACTAACTAGGTTCAAATGTTCAGTTATTCAGTCTAGTGTTATTTGTGCTAAATGTTCATTACTTTGTTAAGCCTTTCTAAAAAATAAAATATACTGAGGCTTTTGTATTACGTAAGAAATCAATTAATATTTTTATATCATTTCTTACTTTGAGCTGTTTCTGGAGTAATTATTTTGTATTTATTTTATACCAATCACCGCAATCAATCTTTATTTACACTAAGACAATCTATAAAAAGCATATTTTCTATCATGTATATTTTAAACTAATATCTACATTCTAGCCTTTACAATATTTGTAATATGTATTGTGACAAATAATATTAAAGTTAAAATTAACTAAACTGGGCGTGAATCTTATTTACGTCATTTCGACTCATAAGGCACTATTCGTTGAAATTCATAACAAAATAACATATTTACATGAGTAAGCAACTAATGCTTCTAATCACTGTCATATTAGGTAAGTGCTAGTTTAAGCGTATGAATATGTGTTTTGCAAGCGATTAGTGCTGTTTATTATTTTCAAATAAAATTTATTTTCATAATCAAAAGCTCGTTTTCATTGATTATGTAAATAAATTTCAAATAATTATTTTATTATATGATTTCATTAATATAATAACATACTGTTAGTACATGCGTTACAGTGTTCTCGACGGCATAGCTGGAACTTAGCAGACTATAAGATTAGTTAATTAGAATTATAAAAGTACAGCGATTAGTCAAAGAGTTAGGGTAAATGTATAAAAGGAAGTTGAGACCACAGCTCACTTACTCGTGTTTAACTTGCGGTACTTCGCTGTTTTGGGGCACCACCGACAAAAGACAACAATTTAGTTAGAAATTGTAAATATACTATCATATTTACTGTACTATTTACGGTTCCAGCATTTTTTTATTTTTATTATTTATAAAAAGATTTGTAATTGAAATATCTGTGTAGAAACGACGATATCATACATGTATCTAAAACTATTTCTGTGTAATCTACTTTAATATACGTGAGACAACTACTTCTATCAGACATTTAAAAACTCAACTTGGTATAATATAGCTATTAAAATTGTGAAATAACCAATTCACACCCACCATATAAAATGCACAGTATCAGTGGCATTTAACATTTTATCTTTTTACATCCAGATTTCGATAAATACAATGTGACATAAGTAGTAACATAAAATCATCGACACACAATGTGCTCTGTCATAAAGGTTTTAAAAGCTAATAATCTAAAGCAATTTATATTTCTTTACATCACAATGTTTTCTAAATTGAATTTTCTTTTTATTTTCTTTTCTATTTAGACTGTATAAGAAAAGGACAAAACTCAAAATTATTAATATATGGTTTTCAATTGATAAAAAATATGACTCATAGAATTGGTCGGATTGTTTAATACAAATTCTATAAATAAGAAAATAGGTGTAAGAAATATGATTAATAGATCTGAAAATGTATGATTTTGATATCTGAAAAACACATTACTCGATGAAAGGACAGGCTTACTTCGTTTTCCATCGGTAACTATCTGTTCACAATCTGAGGGTGATGAAGTTAAGCTGCATTTCCATAGCGCTCCGGACTTCGTTGTATTGGGCTGCAAGTTCTGCCCTAAAGGTGCTCCTACGAGTAACCTGTAATAATAATATAAATAAAATTAATTATTCTTGTCATAGACATAATGGATAATTTATTAAATCTATGCATTTAGGTATTACTCAGCTTTATGCTGTATCCCGCACATGGTAGGGTAGGGATAGGGAACTTGGGAATCTAGTGTTAAAACACTCCGTTCCACTTTCGTTCCCCACTGTCCACCGAATTTGAGGCATTGCGTGTTGAGTGGCGGAACTCAACGCCGCGCTTTGCTTTCTTACCAGAGGGAAGAATTAAAAACATTAAATATTTAATTTGAAAATATTAAATATATCATTTGCTCGAGTTAGGATCGAACCCACAACCTGTCGTTTACAGTCAGACGCTTGTGCCACTGCGCTATGACAAGCCTAGTTTTTAATTTAATACCTAGTTATTAATATGTTACTAAAACACAAACAAATGATTTTAGAGTATCCGGAACAGCTGAAATGGGAAAACAGAGGCAATAGTTGCGCAACATATGGCCACTTCATTCCGAAATTCAAAAAATGTCGAAATTTCAAATGTGGATTTACGTGGGGAAAAAAATAATATATAATATATAAAAGTTTTAAATTTACTGAGCACGAGTATCTACTGCCCCGATATGTATGAAATAACCAACTAATTTATAATTGTAGTGTCATAGGGCGCAACCACTGACGACCCACTAATCTAATAATAATATAAAACCCATAAATAATATAAAGATCATCGTCCCCAATAGAAAGTTTGCTTCTTTTATAAACTCTACTAAATTTTGAATAAATTTAACGACATCACATTGTTGCACACAGTCACTACTGTGAATCAAGAAATTATTTTGTACGCCCGAGGGTCTGTCATTACTTAATCAGAAGTAAAATAAGTATACCTAATTATAAATATGTAAATACATGTACTGATCTAAGATAAAGTGTGAATACGGCATGGTTTTTTTCGGAAGTTATTTGTACGTTAATTAGTATGACGCTTTAATGTGAATAAGGGCGCGGGACACACTTTATATAATTATCTCTCTATCGCTTACTAAGCATTTGATTATAAAAAATACATAAAAATATCTTAATTAATTAATTTAAAAACAAACAATCTTGTCTTTGAAATAATATAATGCATATGCATAATAATGATAAAGATATTTAAAACTTCTGTGCTTGTTCTTAAATTTATATAATTAAACAAGATGATGAGAACAAAAATATTATTAGAAATTAATTAATAATCTAATTATTTAAATTTCAACACATGTATTTTATGAGGCTTCTCGTTGTCATGGTACGTGCGATAGTAACCGCGTCAGGTTGTGGGTTCGTTCCCTACTCAAAGAAATAAAATATCTCATTTTTTTTTATTTATTCGCTGGTAACGAGTTGAGTTCAGCCACTCAACTCGAAAGACCTCAAATTTGGTGAAATGGAAGTGTTTAATTGTGAACAGAGTGTTTAACCACTAGGTTCCGAAGTTCCTTCTGCCTGTTATGTGCTGAATACAGCGTGAAGCTGATCAAAATTATGTATGCACTATATTTTCTCTATCTTTGTATACTTATTATAAATCTATAAAAGATCACTGTCTGTACATGAAAGATATATTAAAAATTCTTATAGAGGACTTTAATTATTGTAATAGGGCTCAACATATTATTTTTTATATTTTTTGTCTGTTCGTCTGTTTGTCTGTTTTGTCTGTTCATTTGTGCTATCTAATCTCAGAAACTCCTAACCTCATTGAAATATATTTTTCACTATTATATTAGTAATTTTTCTTCAAGATAGATTGAAAATATTTAGTGCGACAAAATTCATACAACATTTTTATCCATTTAGCGAAAATTTGAATTTTCTATGTATAGATATAGATATCTTAAAACTGATAATTTTATTAGAAAAAAAAGTAATTAAGCAGTAAAGCCGCGGGCGGGTCGCTAGTTCGCTAGTTGTCAATAAAAACTAGTATTGTTTTTTTAAACTTATTAATGCGAACTTTATTATCGTCTGTCATAACTCTTATTAATTTTAAAATTATATACACAAAAGGCATTTTATATCCAACATTATCAGATACTAAAAACATAATTTCTTAAAAATAAATTTAACAATAATTTTAAAATCATATATTATGTTATAACGATTGTGTACCAATTCACAGAACGCACGTTAAATTTTATTATGTATCTTATTTATCATTATCATGCGACCATTGTTCGTAATCTTTGTATTCTGTACATCGTCTCGGAACTTTAATAGACACCCACATGAAAAGTTCGACGTACTTTTTGTAAAGGGACAGAAAACATGGAGATACAATTAAGCTCTCATTGTTTTGCTTGATTGCGACACCACCTTATCTAAACAGTTTGTTAAAAGCTCTCAAGAAAACTGAACGCCCTACATACGCTTTGAACACATAATAGAGTACTCGAGCTCTTAGTTTCTTTTGCGTGGGATGATACTTAACTTTTAAAACCGCAAAATTCAATCACTCAATAGTGACTAATTTAAAATACGAAGGGTTCGTTTAGAGAATTGATTACGCGCCCACGTGACTACAATCGATCTTGCCCTCATTGGGGTAACACGAAATGCGCCTACGCCTAGCTGTGTTATTTAATTTTGTAAACACTATTGTATGATAAAAGAATTGCAATTGTATACACATACGCTATCTAAATGTCAATCAATTATTACTAATTTTAATAAATACAATTTTAAACTAAAAAAAACCAATAATAAACTGCTTGGCGTTGTTCGAAATATATTTTAGCACAAAACACATTTTATACAAATGTCATTGTAAGGAAACTCTATCGCTCCATTAAATGATAAAATTCAAGCAACGTCAACATGGCGCTCCTATTTGTAGAGTGGATAGTATCCTTGGCGAGCCTCGCCCCGCAAACCACTATAAATCCCCATCTACACCATCAATCCTTGACATTGGTTGATAGAAATGCCATATTGTACTACCATTTAGATAAATGATAAAATAAAATGAAGTATTGTGAATGTTCTTGAAAATGTTGTAAATATTTATTTAAATAATCATAAAAAATATTTGTTTTTTTCTTAAACTATCAAAACAATTCTAGTAATTAAAAAAATATATAAAACTACTAATATTATTTATGATTACCATTTAGTCATTATAACAATATTTATTATAAATATACTAAAGTAGACATAGAAATGTATGTACTAAAATAGACATAGAATATGTTAAATTATCCTTATCTAAATCAGAGTACCTTTATAAAGAAGTAAGCAATAAAAAAATAATCTATTGAAATCCCATTAAATTAGGCAATTGAAAAGATCAAAGAACGTCTACCGCGGCCTAAAGATGATATTGTGATAGGAACAAATACCAACACGCACAAATCGTGCGTACGCAGTGTTACGTGCCGAACGCACCCACGCGGAATTTTATTATAATATTATTTTTGACATTACCTACACGCTATAACTGCATTATGTTTTTTTCAATTCTTATCTAAATTCAAGTTCAAGTACATCAAATAATAATCAATTTAATTATTACGTTATCACAAAATAATTACAATAAACAAAGCTATTTAACTAAATATCAAGTAAAGAACTTGTAAGGAAAAGAGTAATTAAAAGATGAGTTGCTATAAAATTATTACAGCATAATATAACACTTAATACAAGAAAACGCTGAACAAAGAGAGTTAAAAAATAACGAGAAACTTTAAATTAACATAAATTTTAAATTGTACAAGTACCTGCAATTCCCCAAAATTGCCACGTAATTGTTTTTATAATTGCCCGATCCACATACCTTAAGGTACATTAGTAAATATTGTTGTTACCCAAGTGGTAGCTGGGACGTCGTCGGTGGTCCGCAAACACTACCGGAACCATCGTCGGATCTTTATTACCTATCCTCAAATAAGGAGACTCATTGTACACTCGTAATGAGTAATTTTAAGATAATTTTATTAAATTATGTGATTGAAGCTTGACTTAAAATATGTATACCTACATATTATACGTACTATAATGTAATGAAATTGAAAGTTTATATAAATGAACTATTGTAAAGTTTGTTTTAAATGGCAAAAATGTAAAACTGTCAAATACGATAATTAAATATTATAATGAAATTAGAAATAATAAAAACAAGGAAATTATTGAATGGAAGACAAAATGCGAGTCCTCTAATAGTTGTAATATATCTGTAGCTGGTCAATGTCGTTCGATCACATGAAAGACATTAAAAAAATCTTATAGGGATTGTTTTCTTATAAAATGCGGCCCAAAATAGTGATTTTTATTAATTTTGACTGTTCTTCTTTGCCTTTGTACTGTAAAGAAAACAGAATAAGACGCACAGAACAATATATGTACACATCTGTCATATCTTAAATAATATATTGACATAAGAAATTGTTTGCATTGACAAGCCAATATGAAATAAGTAGCGCAAACTACAGCCTTTCTAATCATAAACCGTTGCTTTCTCCACTCAAACGACCCTTCGACCATGAAACTTCTCAATTAAGTGTGTCCATAATTACCAAAGCCGCACGAGTCAAGTCGTGACTGATGGGTATTCCTGTCACCGAGCATTATAAATAGAAAAGGTTACAAGAATATTTGTTTAAATAAAAATAATTTAATACAACAATACAAAACGCTTTGGCTCCAGGCTATACATCCATTTATAATATGTCTTGCATGACATTGTAATTTATTACAAATTTTGTTTAGAATGAGTACCCCAAACTAAGTTAAATTGTGCTTACTAAACTATTCTCTTCGCGTAAGTATTTTATTATATTTCATCATAAAAAAGAAAACTGTAAAATGTCATAAGCCAAACGACAAGTTTTACAATACTAGGAGACTAACACTAGAGGAATAACACTTTAAAAATATCGAATCTATTTTAAGATGTTGTTCCATATATATGGGAATCGAGTCATGTGCAGAATTCCTTTAAGGTAGCGTTAAGTGCGAGATGAAGTTTTATCATTACAACAATCTCTAATTAGCGAATGGAGAGATAGCCGCGCTCGTGACTTGCTCATGTTCCACAGTTGTTAGTCATCACAGCAAGCTACTATGTACCTAACCGATTTAACTTCACTGATTCTTAAACGATATTTATTTATTTTATATGTACATACATCTACATATTTAACTACATTATGTACCGCCACTCAACACGCAATGTCTCAAATTTGGCGGAAAATGGGGAACGAAACGGAGTGGCTTAATACTAGGTTTCGTATTTCCCCTTTTTCTACCCATCCTACCATGTGCGGGTACAGCGTTAAGCTAAAAAAAAGAAAAAAAATGTACATACTACTATGACGATAGCTGTTAAATTTCGTATCGGTTTTTGATTATATAACTGCTTTTACTGATACTCTTAAGCAGTTCTTGGTTTTTAAAGATTTTTACACGTTACATTACGCGTAACATAGATTAAAAAAGCTGGTTGTTTTCTTTAAATTAGCTAAAGAACATATTAAGTTTAAAGACCTTTTCAGCACATTCTTTTTTGTGCACTGCGACATTTTGTTTCTTATTTTTTGCACAATTTTGTAGATAGTCATGCAGTGGCGGAATTCAGTGCTTTGCTTTATTTTCTTACACTCAGCTAGAAAATCAACATAATTAATTCCTTCAAATGGGGATTGAATTCACAAACATACTTAATTATTATGTACCTACATAAATAATATATACAACAAGATGCACTGCACTGAAATAAGTACAGAGACTGTTGTAAATATAATAATATTAATACCTACCGTGAATTTACACACGTACATACAAATTAACGAGATTATCAAGCAAATTGCAACAATAAATCTTAACTAACTTACAGAAGGAGCGTAAATCAAAAACATTTGCTGTAAAGCAATGCAAGCTCCATGCAGATTATCGCAAGTCGCAAACCAGTTCGGAACGAGTAAATATTACCAGTGCATTAGTCAGATATCGACCCCTGCTGTGTGGGCAAGCAAGTTTGAAGTGCTCGAACTTCTGGATTAAAGTCGTAAACTCATAAAGCTTCAAAACTTTACCTTTTGTAATATCAAATAAGTATGTAATCTTATTTGTGATATGAATTTCATTGTACTGTCTAGGATTACAAGTATGTTGGGTGATTTTTTTATTACTATATTACAATATTACTACAAATTAACAATAATTATAATAACAATTTAAAATAAGTTAACAGAACTATCACTCAAAAAATGGTGGTTTGAGAGCACAACTGGTTCTTCAACCCCTCTTAAAGTAAAAGTTAAATACTACTTAAGTACATCACTCTTACCTTGCTCAACAAGATACTTTCTATCTTTTTAATTCCACTTATGTTTACTTCCCCTTTTTAGCTTGCACTATGTAGCTCTGGAATAAAAAATTATACCTACAATATTTATAAGAATATACGTTCTCAAAGTGTAGCCTAAATGCGAGTGAGAATCAGTGAAAAGTGGATAACGGAAGCGCCTTAACGGGAACAGAGTGACTTAACACCCGTTTTTCAAGTCTCCACTGCCTACTATGCTACTTTACTGTATGCAGTTTACGCTGTATTATTTTAAAATGAAATCGTAGGAATATTTGGTATATAATGCTTTGAAGGTCATATCTCTTTATAGAATGTCCGGAATCAGTTCAGTTGGCCGAGTCCGAAATTAGGAGATATACAGAAAAGAAAGTATCAAAAACACATTATGAAGATAAAGTAAGTAAAAAGATAGGTAGGTAGACCTTTGTTGACAAGCTGAAAGACGACTATAGAAACCGTAGCATTCAGCGCTCCGTTCTGTCTATATTTTATCTTGCTAGAGATAAACCATAAAAAATGCTAATTCTAAATGAATGGCAAATTTCTATATCGGTATAGATAGCTTTAATAATATAATCAAACTGAAATGCTATTATCGTTCGATTGCAGAAAAGTAAATGAGTGTTGCATGCAAATGAATATTTGTTACCACAAGGATATGTGTACTTATACTTAAAACGACCAGATATGACCATTCAATATTGACGTAAGACGCACCTTTCTCACGCAATACTGACGTTCGACAGCAGCGATCAGTAAAAGTCAATAGAACAGAGTGTGTTTATTGTAGCAATTTTACACTAAGTATGTGATGACCGATATACCAAAGTTAGCTTAAATGTTTCTCACGAAGTTCTAAGTCTGTCACTACAAAAATAACGACGGGTCATGGAGACAGAAATAATTTCCCGATTAGCCCCAACGTCATACTGTGCGTCAGGACTATATTTAGAACCGCATTCTGAAGATTTATTACATTATGTGACGATTATAAAAATAAGACTTCCTTAGTTTCGGTTCGTTCATAATTATAATGTATATGTGTTTGTATGTGTGTGTATATGTGTATGTATGTACGTATATATGTATATATTCTGTATTCTATAAAAATATTTATTTGATTTTGATTAAAATATGTATTTGACTATTTTATACTTATTTGTGTATTATGTTTATGTATATTCGCACCACCCACTATTTATTGTCGTTTTTATATTTCCTAACCCAAAGGTTGTCTGGAAGAAATCGCTAATTAGCGATAAGACCGCCTTTTGTGCTTCACAAAATGTAAAAAAAACATTTTTACTGTAAATATTAGTTTGTATTTTCATTTGTGGTGTACAATAAAATGTATATAAATAAATAAATAATGCTACTAAAGTCTAAAGGATTTAATAACAACATCATACATTTTTTTACCATAAGGCCATTTTATAAAATTGTAAGTGTATAAGAATCTCGGATTAATTAAAACATTTTTTACGCATTTGTTGCGTTTTTAAAATTACTGCCTGCAGTGCCAGCTATATTTTCAAAAAAATATACATGTGAACTTTTATTTAACATGTCGGCCTTGAGATAGCAACACTGTCACTGGCAGGAAGAATCAATTGAGCGAATGAGTCGGCGTGCCATTGTAAACTATTCAGCGGCCTAGAGATCACGTGTGAAATAGGTCACTGCACTAAGTCAACAACCTTTGAATAAAGAAAAAAGTCCTTTGAATTAAGGATGTAAAATTCTATGAATTTAAATGGAAATTATTAGAAATCATCACTTTATAAAAATCCAGTTGCCACGCATTTGTCTGATTCTAGACATTGATGCAGTTGTCACTGAAGAGCGTGTTTATATTTAAAATATAAGTGTTTAACGGCTTCGTACGCATACTGGTAATGAATGCCAAAACATATATTTTACCTTTAAATACAATCGGCGGCATCATGTCAAACCTGTCAATTAGTGTGACTAAAATAGAATCTTACAATGCATTGTAAAACCATATAAAGCTTTTCTATATATGGATAATTTAACCTTGTTAGATGCTGTGACTGAACAATACGCCTTATCGTATAGTATCCTTAGAAAATTGGCCCGACTGAGGCTAAGTCTTGCTAATTGGGCCCTAACTTGGAATCAGTTTACGAAACATAGATAAGATTTTGTGTAACATGTGAATTTACTTACTATTGTAAATGATCTACTGACACGTAAATAAAAGAAGATAAATTTCAGTGATATATAAATATAAAATTTATTGAATTTGTCATGTATAATAGAGCAGGTTATTAAGTACACTTTTATTGCTATGGATATATTCAATAATCTTTGTAACCCTAACGGAGGTAATTTCGGTTGCCGAATCCCCAGTGAGGCGTGCTCGTCACGTCCCCTGCTTTACATAACAATAGCAGGTACACTTTGTACAAGACATAGACACAGCCAGCGCCATCCTCTATAATTTATGGAAATGACCGCGAACAAAAAGGTATAACAAAGGTGTCTACTCGAAATTAAGTAGATAAGTCGAGTATCGTGTTCCCCGTTGTCTATCTATTGTTAAGGAGTTAATAATCTAAAATGCCAGCCCTCGGTCGGCGATTATTGTTATTTTGGGTAGTAAAATTTAATTTCGACCAAATACAATCATTCATAGCTGTAAACATAAATGTTCATGTTGGATTTAAAATTTCACAGTTACTGTACTTCAAAATTGTAAAACGTTTCGTGTCTTTTTTCAGTCAGTAGTAATTCCAAGAAACTGATGCGCTTCGCATAAAATAATTATTTAACTGTTTTTTTTATTTGAATGTGCATTTTCATGAGCTCTCGTGGCGCGCCATGGATCGTTAAAATAAAACTCGCGCCGTTTTGCCGCAGATAACCAATGTCACTCGCTAATTGAGTAAAATTTATTGTACCGCTAGGCACGACTTTGTTTACAGTCGTTTTAAATTTCTACATGATTACCATGTTATCGTTATCGTAATAAGGTGTATCGCTATTTCAACTGATGACCATTCCTAAACGATCATGTTTCCATACCTAGACATAATTTTAATACTCACACATATATGTAAACGTTACGTACGTATGCATTTAAGTCCTGGGTAAATTAATTAAATGTAATTACTACGCAATGTTAATGTTTTCATTAAGGCACAGTTAGAAAATTACAGGACGGCAACAACTTATTTTAAAATAAAAATAATATTAATTACAAATATGTACATAGTTGTGTATTTGATATTTTAATTTGTCTAATAAATTACTTGGGTTTTATACTATCTTTTAAATATATTTTACTTAAAAGACAGAAAAAATAGAAGAGTTCAAATTCATCGATATAAATCTCTGCCGGCTGTCTGACTGAAACAAGATAGTAGTAGGTTTAATCCTTACTCGTGCACTCGAGAAAATCATTTTATTTTATTTTCTCTCTCCGATAGGCAACTTGCTACCGCCTCTACACGCTGCAGTTTTGGGCGGAAAGGGGACAATGAAGTGTCTTAACGTTGAGTACTCTCGGCCTACCCTACAATATGTAGGATAAAGAATGAAACTAAAAATATCATAAATGTCTGTACGATGTAAAGCTTTTGCCTAAGACTTTGGGCATTGGTAATATGTAGTTAGTTACAATATGAGAAATATTTTTAAACATAAAGGAAATTACACTTTGTATAGACAATTTTGCTTACAATAATAATGTTTAATATGCTTTATTTTAAATTTAATATTATTCAGTCTACATCCTATATAAATGCAAATACTTGTATGATTAAATTTCGATTAAGGCAACTTGCATATTTCTTACCCAACTGTTCTAAGTATAGAGAGAAATCTATAAATGTATAGGAAAATGCCTAGCAGAGAGATTAATCTTTACAATATCCCATAGTAAAGATTAATCTCTCTGCTATATAGGAAAATTATAAATTCATTTAGATGAATCGTACTATTTTGGTGTTCTTTACGTCACGTTAGGCTGCTGCTGTCTGCTAATATCATCAAGGACAGACATGATCAGACATAGAAATAAAATAGTTACGGCAACAACCGGATGTCATATTTTTAAAATGAAAAAATTAAGAACTTTTGAAATGTATGTGTATATCTTATAGATACTCAAAAATTAAGTAGGTAAGTATTTACATTAAGTTAGTAAAGCAACGATTATAATTTAATTTTATACTTATATTATAAGTTTGTGACTTTTATGCACTTTTAAGGTATTATTTCACAATAAAGTTAGAAATATATTTTAGAAAAAAAAACATAAAAATTTTAACGTAGCCAAACATAAACTTGCGCCTCTTAGGTCTCATCCAAGAACTCTGATCTGTAGGTCATACATTCTTACCGAGCCACGTCGATTTACTTCCTAACAAATGGACAAGAAATAATATTAGAATAAAAAAAATATTGTTAGTGAATTCTAACAACAAAACTCTCCAAATTAAAAGGGGATATAGAATGGGGCAACCAAGTTATCTCTACAGTCACTCATCACTCTAATCTTGTCTTAAATATCCCCTATTATATAAAAGTTAAATTGGAACAGTAGTGGAATCAACGGGAATGATGATCCTAACCTCGTAAACAAGTGGGATAACGTAATCAATAGACTACGTTAACCCAGATAAATAGCGGGAAAGCGGGCCCTTCATATAAAACTTTCTATTTTTCGATAGCGAAGTCGGTTCGAAAATCGGTCGTGGGCGAACATGTTTAGAAATAAAACAAGCAACACTAAAAGGGTTTCTTTACTGACACGAATTTGGCTTAAGTATCTTAATTGTTTGTTTCTAAACAAATTTGATACTTAAACGATCAAAGATTATTTCATGGCGCCTTTTTGTTTTTAATATGAAAAATAGATAGAGACGTTTCTTTTCCAAAAAGTATAATTTAATAAAAATCTAAATTAAAATTATTTATATTATGTAATGATGTATTAATAGAGACAATTTAAACTTATTATATTCTAGCAGGTATTATCAATAATATAAATGTTAGTCACGTTATTATAAATACTTATTATACCATATGCGTGCATCTATAGGATTCTCATTCATAATCCTTGCCATAATAGAATTTAAATATATTTTAAAAATGGCGCTAAAAATTGTCACAAGTTCATACATCAAATCAAATCTGCATACAATCAATGTACGTCGTATTGATTTAAAATTTGGTATAGAGTTACTGGAAGCATTAATCATGATGACGGCACTCTTGCCCTTATAAAATTAATTGTGACCTTATACAATTTTCTACTTACGAGCTATTTCATCTATTTACTCGTTTCAGTCGTTATGTTTGACTATTATATACGTATTTTAATATATTAAATAATTATTTTTTCTTTTTTACGCTTTACTTTTTATCCCGCACATGACAGAGTTGACAGAGGAAAATTAGGAACCTAGTGTTAAGACATTTCGTTTCGTTATGCATTTTCCGCCGAATTTGAGGCATTGGGTGTTGAGTTGCAGATTCCAACGCCCTTTGCCCTTTTACCAATTTTTACGACGTAGTTACATATATTTCATAAATGCATACCTAAATATTTAGTAGATATCATATACTATAATATAGTTTGAAGATATTAAATATTTACTTATTAGATAATTTAAAACCGAAACGTAAGACATAATTTGTTAAAGAAGAAATGTCTACATGTTAAAGAAGAAATGTCTCTTCGTATTGTAGTACCTATACATAAAAATTAGATAAAAAAGCAAAAAAAGTATGTTTTATAACTTTAACCTGTAGTACATGTCTATCAACATAATTCCAAAACATGCGATAAAATTATGATGCATATGGCATACAAATGTAAATCGCGGCCCTTCTCTTTTATGGACACATTAAGTCAACCGAGTCCAACTTTGTTATGATTATGACATAAATAGCCTATAACAGCTAGCATTAGACCTATTTTTTACAAACACAAAATTGTGTCACTTCCGTGAAATAGTTGCTTATGAGCTGTATTAAAATTATATGCACGTTTCCTGCCTTACCAGCAGGCTACTAAAATAGACATAACTGTAGTTTAATTTAGGTATAATTTCATATTTCATTTGGTATTGAAAGAAATATTCAACGGAGCGGGTGATTGGCTTCATTAAGAAGAAATTATTCTGTTACTTCACACGTGATTAAAAGAGAGCATAACAAACAAACTTGAGTGCCGCTTCGAGTCTCGTTTCGTCAATAATGAATCACGATGTGAGAAAAGGGGCAATTACTCTCATTATTACCCTACACATGAGTCACAAAAGGAAGCGGTATGTCGTGCAGGGTGGCACATGCGTGTAACATTCCTGTTTGATATTCTCAAGAAGTTTCATGACGTAAGTACATATGATAAAATACATAAATTTATTTATTATGATTCAGATCCAGATTCGCATAAGTCATCGATTCCTCAAATTCTATTTTGAAGTAATACTTAATATTGTTTGACTAAAGTAAGTAAGATTAATTATAAAAAAAACATTAAAATGGAATTTATTACGAGATCCTTACCAAAAATATTCCAATAAAAGATTATTGCTTCCGACCTATAGCTATTGATCTATACAAGCAACTAGTTGCCTGTTTACATTTTAATATTAGTGGTTATTTATTTATAATATATTACTAAGCTTTAATTGATCATTGATAAACGTCAGTTCACACTACACAAATAAATATACGTGTAAACAAATTTATCTTAAAACTGTTTAAATTTTAGTGATTTTCACTGAATGAACGGAGCAACGGATATGAATAGCGGGGTAGCATACGGTCCTAACCACAATTGTACACAATGGATTTGTTTATTTCATCAATTGTACGCGGAATCTATATCTTGACGCCGAAGTGGGTGGCCGTATTATTATTTTATAGGCGACTCTCAATATAGCCGCTCTTCCTTATTTTCCCTTGGGTTAAGGAAATTATTATTAGGATGACAATATTTGGTAAATGTAATTATCGGTTTCACTAAGTTATTAAAATATTTAAGAATCATTTTAAATATGAAAAAGCTCTTCAAGATATAACTGTTTTATATTATTTGTCTTAAATAAAGACCGGTCTTTTAAACACAACGGAAGCACTTGAAGCAATGCCACACTCCAGAGTACCTACTCGAGATTACTACAACACCTTAAATAGAATTATCTATATTTTAAATTAGACTCATAGGAGCAATTAAAGCTTATCAACTTGATTTTTATGCTTTCTAAGTCGCCTATAAAAATAAATTAGTTGCAGTTGATTTCATCTATAAAATAATTTAAAAGCAATGTACGCACAGATAACCTAGTGTCAAATCAATCCTGTCTTCGCTTTCCGCCAAAATGCGAAAGTGCATTTATTTCGCTAATATTGATATCACAGTTTTAATGCTCTACAATGCCTTATTGTAACAAGTATTCGTAAATAATCGTTTTAACGAGTGTGTTGATATACACTGTGTAAGCCAGACACGATCTGCATTAAGATAAACATATTCAACAGACGACAGATTTTTTAATAACTACGTACTTCTTTCATCGAACATCGTTTGACATTGACATGTGTCAATTATCAGATAGTGTATTAATATAATAAATAATCATAGTCTCTTATTACATAGAAAGTTATAGACATGAAATAAACAATCTCAATTAATATAAATAGATAAAGTTTGAATCTTGTATGACTTTTCTAGCGCACTTCATATATTATAGTTTTAGAATTGACAATTGTCTGTTTGAGAATGTCTGAAAAATTATCTATTCTGAACAAAACAACAAACATGAAAAAGCTATATGGCAAAGAGAACGCCATAATAGAAATTAAAAGTGCCTAATAAATCTAACCTATTATCAGACTGCAACTGAAAAGCGTTAACTAATCGATACTGTTATTTAGCAACATCTAAACAGTACAACCTCTATTGGCAAATGTGTTTTCAGAAAGTTAGCACGTGTACGATGTTGAACTATTTTTTCATTCGTGTATCCGTAACGTCTACACAAAAAAGTTGTGAAATTGTTTATATAATTTCCTAATCGTATATCGCTTAAATTAGATAAGATGCACAATGCTAGTAATATAATAATTAAAAGAATATAATACAATATAACTAAAAAATGTAAACACTATGTTTACATTTGTAAAATTTTTTGTAAAACTTCATTAAAAAAGTATATTATGAAACGTCGTTATCTGACAGTTGATTGACTAACTCTTAGAAAAGGAATATTCATTGATATCGCGGCTTTTACTCAAATCTAAAGTGTTTTACTTATCGCCGATCGTTAATTACTAGCTATAGAGAACGTGGTACCAACTCAGTTGGAACTCAATATAGGTGCCTATAATCATAGTAATTGATTTAAATACAATAATAATAGGGACGATGTATTATGTGTTTACAGTGTAATAACGACGTGCTCCGAAAATAAATTGTTTTTTTTGAACGCTTTGTACCATATAGTCTTGTCGTGATCGTGGATCTGATATCCATTTTGATAATACCTGTTACCTTGTACTGATCTATATCTGAAATGATCTTAATTTCTCGTTTATAATACCGCTAGTGTATCATATATATAATTCTAAAATTTATTTGAAATTTTGGCAAAATTAAAGAATATATATAAATTTGACGCTCTAAATATTTGAAATTGACATAACTTTATTTTTAAGTAACGAATTGAAAAAATGGGGGGGGGGGGGGGGGGGTTAAGTTTTTAAAATATAAAAGTAAAAATTGCCTTTAAATCAGGTTAGACGTTTCTGAGATTAGTCAAACACACAACAAAAATTTAAAAATCGCGCTTTTAGGTCCTATTATCAGTAAACGTCCCTTATTATTTTTTTATATATCTTCTAAGTATAGACAGTAAACAGTTACGGATGTAATATAAGTATAGCATACTTTATATACTTTCTGCCGAATTTGAGGCATTGCGTGGTGAGTGACCGAACTCAATGCCTTGCTTTACCTTGTTACCAGAGTGAAAAAAATAAATATTTAATTTGAAAATATGAATTATTTTATTTCCTCGAGTGGAGATCAAACGCACAGCCTGTCGCGTTAACAGTTACACACTTATGCTCCTGCTTCACGACAGGCCTATTTTAGATTTATTAAAGAAATTTTAAAAAGCTCACAAGGCTTGTAATATCTAGTAAAAACCTATTTCATATTTAATAATGATATCGAATCTCGATAAAGTAGAGGGTGAAGCTGAATATTTTTTATGTCATGATAAGGAATCTCACGATATGTCGAAGTCGGATCATATTACAGGAGCTTGTTTATTGTGAGCCTCAATCTCCTTACATCCGCTTCTGTATATTTAATTTTTTCTACCAGCGCCCATAACATATTCGTAATAAGCCAGGCGGGATGAAAGACGGCTTTTATGAGTCCCGGTGTTGAGTTTCAAACCATCAGCCAATGTATTAGGGGAGAGAACTATTTGTTTATATTAACACTATTATAAATATCAGCCGTAAGTATTTGTGACAAGGGCATCAAGTAACTTGAACCTACATAGTTCCGCTTGGATCAAACTACTCAAATAATTTAGCTTTTAAGATTGTACGTTTATAGGTAGGTATTAATAAGGTTAGTGTCTAAGAATAAATTCTTTAATAATAATTAATTATATTTTCCATTGAATTTTCATAATAATAATTAAAAAAACATACGTCGATAAATTACACCAAATAAAAAACAAACATGACATATGATACAACTTTGTCTACCATGACGTCAAAAGGACAATGACCTTGGCTAGTAAAGTTCACATCGCCTGAATTCGCCAATAAAAAAAAATGTATAAAAGTTGTCGAGTATGGGAAAACCTCTACATTATAGACGTTATAAGGTTCATTTTTAATTTAAGTCCAATTGATGCGGCATAAGATGAGTAATAAGTTGGTACAATCTCACGAACATTTTCGGGAACTGTTGGAATTATGAACTTCTAAATATACATATGTTTCAAATGTGACTGGTAAAACTAAAATATTCCAAGAAACCTCAAGATATTGAATATAAAATTACTCATGCGTTTAGGTTTATACTTGCTGTAAGTTTTAAACGCTTTTAAATTATTAATATTGAAATACTATGTGAAAACACAAAGTTTTTATAAAATAAATGATTTTTTTTAAATAGGAAATTATTATTACCGTGTTTATAATTTAACGTAAATCACGAACTCCTTAATTCTTAACTTTAAATGGGCACAGAGTCTCTATTTCATTCATTCCTAGACTACTCAGTAGGCTAATTGTGAGATCGTAGAATTTAATAATACCCCATTCATCTTCGCAATCACATCGCGTACACTCTCAACTGCTTAGTAACTGTCAGATATGTTATTACCTTATCTCATAACGCCTACTTTGATACAGCGTTGACTGAAAGGGCATTATTACCCTTTTCTTATCTTTTATTTTAATAGACTATGTCAATATAAGTTCAAATTCAGTTAATTCAAAATCAAAATAAAATCGTCAATATACATTTTTTTTTAATTCTAATGGTAACAACTCTTACAGGATCATTTTGATCTCCGTTTGCCCGTATATCTAGTCAAGATTGCGTGGACATATCAAGCTGTAATTAGTATAAAATTTTCAAATCCATATTCCCATAATTCACAGTAAAAGTTTATACATAATTAAAATTATGAATATTAACTGCAATTCGTACGAAACCCATGGGATCCCTACATCCCATTGATATAAAATGAGTAAAGTAAAAAATAATAATTATTACATACATATATTAGATAGTTACTTATAATTGTTCATTTGAAACCAAATGAGTACATACGCCCAAATTTACGTTTGCCAATTTTTAGTCCTGAAAATGGTACAGCAACCTCGGCGAGCTAGTTCAACTGGCACTTGACCTTTTTTTTATATGAAAAAGAAAAGAAATCAAACACTTCATGTATTTTTATGTAAAATGGCAAGTTATAAAATAACGATTTTAAAATAAAAGATTGCTTTTGTATTTATTTATTAGTTCCGGAACTAAAAG